>OX422223.1:68275290-68875290 GCA_949130495.1 Sambucus nigra | reverse complement strand
ATACGTGGTACGGCAAGAAGGCCTACGTCCACGGTGGTGCTCTCAGTATTTTATTTCTCTTTACTCCAGGGAGTGTTTACATAAAAGAATACATGCCCTTTGCCCCAGGCTGAGGGTTTATTATATACATGCTGTTTTTCGGAGAGTGGGGGTGTTGGACTCCCCCACGTCAATCTATGATCCCTAGAATATCTCCTTGAGAGATTTTAGGATTGAATAAATCATAAATGAATTAGAAGATGCGCGGGGACTTTAGACTTTGGGCCGTATTTAATCGGGCTACTCGTCTAGGCCAAAGTGACAAATCGAGGTACCCATAAATACAAATTTCGAAATCAAAGCTCCTGGAAGTTTGTTATTGTTCGTGTTATGTCGGTGGAACACATTATTTCATTCTAATTCAACATGGATTTTTTAACTTCTCGCCGTCGGTTGATGTGCCTCCGAGTTCAGGTGGCGTGGATATGAAGGAAAATGGGATGGGGGCAAAGCCATTTCACAATGAGCTTATTGCAACGCTTTGAAAACAAGTGATGTTTTATGAATTATATTAAAAGACATTTAAAGCCACTGTTCTATGATTGTAAAGCCATTATTCTATGAATTACAATGAAAGACATTTAAAGAGGTGATTACCATCAAAAAAATGTTAATCAGAAAATAGAGGTGTCTAAGGTGTTGTTTAATTACAAGTAAAAGCAAAGTTGATATGTGAGTGTGTGCAGCCATGCATACACAATCAGTTTTAATATGCACAAGTCAAGCAGAGTGTGCGACCAATAAGTTACTAATATGCACAATCCAAGCAGTCTTAAAATGTATCTATACCTATTTTATGCATACAAAATCAACTAATATGTGAGTGTGTGCAGCCATGCTCCTGAAGATGCAAAGAATTGGTCTTGATATGTGTTTATACCTTTTTTTATCAAAGGGGTTCTTTTTTAATCAAAGCTGAGCTCTTTTTTAATCCAACTGATTGTGCTAAAAAAAGCAAAGTAAAAACATAGTGGGGGAAATTTATGTATCACAATAATATCAACAAATTAAGACATTGTGAAACAAAACATAGTGGAATATATACTAATTTTGTAAATTTCTTGGGACCATAAGCCAAAAGCCCCTATAATTAATTTAAATTGGTACTACTTACTATAATTGTTATATAATTTAAAGGCGTCATAAACACCGGTCATATACTCTTATCTGTGAATGGGTTAAACCCATTAGTTGATATTCCGAGTTGGACGTTACGTATTTCTTTTGCAAAGTTCGGGTATCGTTGATTTTCATATTACCACATAAATGAATCAATCGGATGTCACATGATATTCTCACCCACATCCACTCGACCATGCCAAGTCATTGCCTCTTCTATCCAAGGAATAGTGTAAAGTCTCTTTAATCAAGGACTTAAAGGGAAATACTTTAACACCTTCTTAGGTATTTGGGTATGTACTTTTAACAAACATTTATTATGTAATATCATCTTTTGTTCATATCTAGGTTCCTTACATACAAGACAAGCCCATTTGTCCTTATGCTCCTTATAGTATAAAATGCAATCATACCTACAACAATGAATTGATTTGTATTTCATACCCAAACCTTTCAAATTACACGTCATGATTGGATAATTGACTGGCAGTGTATTTTATTTGGGGAGCAAATCTTTTTCCCAAACGAGTATTGATGTCACACTTTTTCCTGATAAGCCAAATTGGTTCTTTAAGTTGTGCAACCCAACCATGGCATATAACATTGTACGGTCGGGGTTGGAGTTATGGTATAATGGTGTTTAGGGTGCTTCTTTTAACCATATATAATCCTTATCTTGGTCAGTATCATTGTCAACATTATCCTCACAACCTAATCCATTCCATCTACTATCTTGCTTTTCTTATACTACGTGCACTTCGTCTGTATCATTTATCATATCGTTTAACCTATATTTTGCTAACGGATCACTACTTGTGTGAACCGTTTCCTTGATAAGTATTTCTTCTGGAATATACGTAAAATCCCTCTCCCAGTGGAATTTCCAAAAAATTTGTCAGCCTGCATACTCAAATGAATCAAATGTTTTTTTTACATTCGCTCCTTTCAAACTTCTACCATTTCAACAACGAATGCATGGGCATGGGATAAAATCAGTTTTGAGATTCTTCATTGAATAATTCACAAAGTCTTTCACCCCATTAACGTATACTTTCCCCACTTTAGAACTTTCACCCATCCACTCTTTATATTGTGGAAACCCCATTAATTATACAATATAAGTAAATAGAAACTCAGTAAATTATAAAACTAAATGAGTATGAAAAATGGCATACATACATATATATGTAGCACAAGTATTTTAGTTATTACATATTTTGCCATATCTTTTAGCAGTAATATATATTTGAGAGGATTGAATTTATATAATTCATATCCAACCCACTTAGTAATCCGAGTACTAGTTACCAAAATGCAAATAATCAAATTCATATCAAATCAAATAGATTGAATTCATATTCAGACACTAATAATTACTAATCATAAACTTGGGTCATTAAATTGTAAAACATGAATCCATACCCAAACAAATAAAACACAAGAATATTCAATCAGTAGCATTTATGAATGAACCAATTAAAGTAAACATATGATATTTTTTATGGAACTGAAGCCATTGGGTAAATAAACCTTGAAAAACTCTAAACGCTACAAATGCCTAGGGCTAACCAACTCAATGGCCATCTAAATGTTAAAATTAACAGTCAACAGCAATTAAAGAATCCTAAACAATAATATAATTATTATTCAGCGGAATCACAACCAAACAGTAAAACAATTTCAAATATCAGAAGAAATAATCAATAGCATTTCCTTTCATCATATCTGATTGGGGCAGAAATAGATTGGAAGAAAACCTTGAAACTTTTAAACCTTAAACCAAATTGTAAAATAAAACTTGAATCAATACCCAAATGAACAAAACTTGAATCACTACCCAAATAAACAAAACATGAATTATAGCCTGGAATTAATAGCAATAATCAAGAAACAAAGAGAAAAATAAATAAAATCCTTCATTATTTTTAATGAATAATCTATGTTGGTGAATAACAGTCAATTTTAATCATTGATTGAATGTATTTTTAGTTAATACAAAATAAAAATATAATTTTTTAATTTAAGACGACAATAAATTTTATTCTTTTAAATGTTAATATCGATAATGTGGAAGGATCACTAATACCAATTTTAAAAAGGGTCAAGTAATTTGAACTCCAAAAGTTGGTCCGTAGACTGTGAACCAAATCGGTAAGACAATGCTACAATTTTGTGTCTAATTTCCCGAGTTCATCATAATCATTCAAAGTTTCATGAACTTTTCTACTTCCTCTAACTATACTTATTTGTTATGCATCACTGGATACATGACTTCACACATTTTGGACGATTCTAAGCGACATTTATATGAAAAAAGTGTCTTAGTATAAAAAATAATGATATAGTAAACTTTGACAACTGAAAATGATATAGACATAATAAACAAGTGTGAAAGGGCCCTTAAATATATCAAGTTTATTTCATTCAAAAAAATCTCAAAATAATCCAAATTAATTTTCTTCCCACAACAAAATCTCAAAATTAGCTTACATAAAAATAAAAAAAAGGCAAAAAAAAGAGTAAGAGATGACAATAAGATATCACACAATTTACTATTATCTTTAAGATAAAAAAACAGGGCAGCAACATAGGCAACCGAAAGCATAATTCATAATCCGTTGAATATAATCTCTCAGTAATGGAAACTACTGTCACTGACACATCATAATTAAACTTAAGAACGTCAATCGAAAATTGCAAAACCCTAACCTATTCCAAATGCAATCAGAGATTATTAAAATCAAATGCTTCATTCTTCTCAAAAATGTGTCTAATTCCACAGCAAAATGTGTTGAACAAAAATGTTGTGCGTCTAATTCCACGACAATCAAATGTGTATGTGTCATAGACCCTAATAAACCCTATTATTTTGGCAGTAAATGTGTATGTGTGAATGCATAAGAACCGAAACTTGAGATATCTACGAGCGGTCACAAATTTGTGACTGCTACTAATAGCAGTCACAAATCTAAAGTTTGTGACTTCTTATAGCAGTTACAATTTTGTGACTGCTCATAAAAGTCATAACTTAAGCTTAGTGATAAATTTACGACTCCTTGTGGTAGTTATCAACTTGCGACTCCTTATAGCAGTTACAAATTAATTATATGGTAAGATTTGTGACGATCATTAGCAGTGACAAACCAATGGACTCAAATTTTTCATTACCCAAATATTTTATGACTCCGAATGGCTGTTACAAATAATGTTGTGACTCCTAATGGTAGTGATAGTTTTTGTTACCCCCATTAGCAGTTACAAGAAGGCAGTCACAAAAATAGTATTTTGGTGTAGTGAGTGTCAATTCCCCAAGTCGAGAAGGGCCATAAAAAGGTCATGTTGTATAATTCTTCAGGAGGTAAGTGTTGAAAATTGGAAATGTAAAACCCGGTCCGAATTTATGGGTTACCCGTAATCAACCCGGTCCGACCCAAGCGTTAGATGTGAAATGAAATGAAACAACCTATATAATGTTGCTAATCCAGTTTTATAGTAATTATTGTTTCACTTGTTTAGCATGCAATTCTAATTTCAAATCAAAACATGCGAGGGGCCCGTGGGAAACATCCCCGAAGTCCAAGCTTACAGAGCTACTAAGGTAAAATAAAGAGAGTACTTACCTGTGTAATGCTATCAAAATATGAACCCGCGCCCAAACTACCGAAACAAAGATGAGGGTGTGGGCTGAATGCTCAGTGGAAAACATATAAATATAATATAGAATCTAATGGCAGAAGGAATACTCTAACTCGTCATACTTACATGGACATGCAATTAACTTACACACACACACACACATATACTTAATGCCTGAAATCATTTTCATTTCCAAAAAAAAACATGATTTATTTCGATTAAATTACATTAATCTTACAAAGAACTTCCTCTTTCTTAACTTGCAATTTATCCCTTTACTTAACACGTGCGGTTAAATACTTGAACAACTACACTTTATTTAATCGGAGACCATTTCTTTACTGAAATCACCCTTTTCATTTAAACCAATTCACATTAGTGTTTTCATTGAAAATCACCCCTTTCAATGCACTTGAACACCGTGTTAGAAAATATTTATTTAACTTTTGAAAACCTTTCCAACACACCCTTGTGTTAATTATGGTTAAACCTTCTTAGGTTGTTTAACTCATCCGTTTAACCACTATGTTTTACCGTTACTTTACTCTACGGACATTAATTAATTTACACGTTTCTTGTCCACTTTAACCTTTACCGGGCATATTTTCACCATACAACCCATTTCTTGACATGTTTCTTATTCCTTTATCTTTTCTCGAAATCTTCCAATACTACAAGTTTATATGCTTGAGAAAATGGATTTTAAATCCTAAAATCCTATTAAATGGGTTAAATATACACTTCATTCTAAAAAATCAATTGTACTTGCAAAAATGCATTTTGTAGACACAAAGACTTTTTTTATTTCTTCAAACTCAAAAAATGTCCAACTTTAATAAAATCTTCATTTTTAGCAAATATTTTCACCAAACATTTTTTACAAGATCAACATTATTTTTCAAAACATAACATTTTTTATAAAATGTTTAACATCAAATTTTTAGAACTTCACCATTTTCATAAAATTCCCAATCTTTATTTCAAGAAAACTTTGAGATATTTACCCATCATTTATTTCCAAAAAAATAATATTTTGCTAACATTTTTAATCCATAAAAATGTTTAATGCCAAATGTACTAGAAACCCATCATTATATTCATAGGCATTCTACTCTTGAATTCTAACAATAATACCATTAATATGCAAAATATAGTCTTAAACTAAGAGTGGAGTTTTCCACATTCAAATGGAGCTCCAACATTGGTAGGCATGAAATGTCTAAGAAAATGGCAACCTCCCACCTCCTAAGGTGGCCTTACAGAGGTCGCCTAGCTCCGCCAAGCTTGCTTCTATGAAAGCTCCATCAAAAATCCTCTTCAAGCTCCATCAATCTTCCATCTTCATCTTCTTTAAAAAAAACTCTTCAAAATTCGAAGCTAGGCCCAAAAATTGTGGAAATGGGTATTTAGGGCTTGGATATAGTTGCACAAGGTGGATATATGGTGGTGGAATGGTGGTTTATGGTAGAGAGAGGTTGAAAATTTTGAAAATGGTGGGGGAATATCACCCCCCCCCCCTCCCCCACTCTCTCTCTATCTTCCACTCAAAAATAAACCAAATAAACCCAAAACCCCTAATAAAAATATCCCTAAACCGTAAAATCCCATTTTTGCCCAATCTGGGCTCATCAGAGCTCGACAGCTCATCCATCCAGCGGTTCAAAATGAGACAGCGTATAAGAGTAACCTGGTTTAAAAAGTTCAATCACGCTTGTTCGAACAAGAATTGCCTCTCGTTCAAATGAGAAAGGCATCTCGTTCGAACAAGCCTTCGAACGACCTGGACCTGTTATTAAGTGGGATCTCGCTCAATCCTTATTCAATCCCCTACTTCTAATGACCTTGGTTTCTCGTTCAAACCACATGAACTCGTTCGAACGACTGTTCCTCATTTTTCTCTAAATATTCAATTTTAACCCACCAACTTCCAATAATTATAATCAGGACCCAAAACAATCAATTGCATCTATAAACTCAATCCTAATGATCCAAATCCCAATGTTTTTGTATTATTAAAACTTGTACAGGAAATTTACTAAAATATTGGGGCGGGGTATTACATTCTTCCCTCTGGAGGAAATTTGGTCCTCAAAATTATCAACCCATCAATCCTCAAGCTTATGGGATTCACCAATCTCTACTCTGAGTCACAGGAACCCTCCAGGACTAAATATTCAAGTCCCCGAATTTTAAGATAACATCATACACCCTTTCATGGATTTGTCACCAATGCTTCATTTTACAACATGCGCTAGTTCTCATCGATGTCACATAACTATCCTCGAACCTCCACTCACATGGCGATCATACTTAGTCGAGTCCTAGGACTCCCTTTGCTAATACCCAAGGCATACCGTTACCTATATCGAGAAACCCTTCCTAGTGATCGACATTCACCCTAGTTTAAGCTGCAACACAATCAACACCTGATTCACCATCACGAATGATCTCAAATCTTAGGATTACTCCTCCTACCCTTTCACAATTTTCAAATTATCCTGACCACATAGCTTTGTTCAAACTTGAAATTAATCTCGTATCACTAGTCGTTCGCATCAAAGATCAACACACCACTAATTCTCAAACCATGTGTCTGACTAATATTCTTTCGCGGGATCCTCATATGAATCTAGGATCACTCTAGGTGCCTAACTAAGGAAAACGCACTTGAGTATTATATAATCCACTCACTACGACAAAACACACTTAGTATTAAGTTTTCTTGAGTTCTAACATTCGAAGATGTCGTCAAGTATCATCTTACTCTTCAAAACCAGAGCCCTTAATTGTCGTACCGACCAAAATCCTAGGTCACTACTTCTAAGGGATGCAAATACCATGAGAAATCGTGCGGTCAAAAGCACAGCCACTTGCACACGGAACTTTATGCAATAACAAGGATACCTTAGACTAGGGTGCACCCGGTTACTGAGATGCATTGACCATACCAAGTCCAATCGCGCTCTACTGGGCCAAATCGTGTCGCACCATGTCCTGGCACAAGCTCAGATTATCATAGTTGTGAGGGATATAATTTCTTACCACAAAAACCGAAGGAAAACACGAGAATCAAAAGGGATAACCAATAGATTCGACGGAACCCCACTTACATATAATCGTGATGGTTTACAAAGATGAACCTATTTCACGCATTCGGAGTCCATGTCCCATCTCGGGCAAACTCAATGGATCCTAACCTATCCATACGCCCTAGCTTGGGTCACTGATCATGATGAACCTAACCACGGCCCACTAATTTCCTCAAGAAGGGAAAAACATATAAACATGTTCTTTTGGAAGTCAAGCGCTGGACTTCCCTCTTTAAGAATAAGGCCTCCTCCTTACATCCTTGGCAAACACGAGCCACCCGATCGACGAATGCTAACGTCTTTATCGACACTAACCTCATCCATCTTATCAGTGTCGACGTCGCCAATCTAATACACCTAGATTTTTATCTTACTTTATTGTACAATAGTCATACCCAATGTCTCCTAAGGCACTACTCGATTTTTTGAAACACTTATCCTATCACAGTTATTATCGTTATAAGGTTACTATCGCCTATCCCAAATCTCAATTCAATTAATTCCCCATGATGGCCAACCACCCATTATTAACAAGTACCTCTCATACGTACACCCTCGAGTCCACACGAGTCTAACAAGACGACCCAAAGTCTTCACATTTCACTACTAGTATCATCCAAACACATACCGATCATGGTGCAACACCCCCATCAAATTTGCTATACACGAGGCCTTAATCATAACATCATTGGCCAAATCTATAATGCATTCTTAGTACTCATCAAAATCTCAGATGACCCTCCCAAATTTATTCCCCTCAAGAAAACGAGTATTATACCCAATCATGATATGAATCACTAATTTCACCTCATAATATGGCATTGCCTATCTATATTATGTTTTGACAGCCTCGCCCAAGGCTATATAAAACGACTCCTTTAAACTTAGTTGACAGCCTCACCAAATTTTCCACATCCCATCACTAGACATAACACATTCCATAAAATCAAACCTCATCGATCCCCTAAGGACACCAGTACACCCAAGAAATTGTCACCAAGAGTAGATAAGACTTTATCGACCATCACTTCTGCAAAACGATTATGATCTAAGATTTCTCAATATTCACTTCAATGACTGTTAGTCACTCACCCAGCTATTAATCTGAAATTTTTTAACATGGCAGGTCATAGCCGTAGGATGCCTCAAGGCATCACGATAAGTTGACCTTTCATCCTAAGGATATTCTAAAAACCTAGTTGAAACAACTAATGCTATGCACCACACATTAAAACACAAGCTAACACTACTAAGGATTTTGGTAGGATACAGGACACAGTGTATAACCATTACATCTTTAGGTCTACACTACCGGTGTAGTTAAAGATCCTATTCATCAAATGTTGCATCATTATTTCCATTACTACCCAAAAAGGTCTACCTAAGGTTCACTCCCATGTCACTATAATTCATCATTGTTACCCATGTGATAACTTTGCCATATATGGCCTGTAACTCTAATCACGACTTATAAGATACATTTATCGGCCAACAATCACTAAGGCACTCACCCACAATCATAGCATCCTATCAACTAAGACTGAATGTACTTATCCTCAAGCATTAACCCTCACAACTTTACATGTTCATCGAAATATCCATCAATCGTGGTATTACCCCAATGATCGAATTTTCATAATTACATTATTAGCGTTAACTACCCATAAGTGCCATACTTAGGGGCTATATGCATTTTAATCACTAATCATCCTTAATCAGTAACGGCACCCTAACTATCAACCTCTACCATTGACTCTACGCAATTCGTGCCACCTTCCCAATGGGCATCTTCTCACTCAATTAACATCTCAAAAAAGACGTTATTTCATCAAGGTTGGAACATAGGCGTCTCACGCTAGAACCCACGGCGTCACCACTATTGGCCCTCTTGGACACCCATAAATTACTAACATATCTAATCAAAAGCGCGGAAGCAATAAATAACAAAAAATTTAACCATGTGCCACTTGGCACTAACTTACTTGTCGTGCTAACCTCTTTGACTTCACCATCGAGGATACGAACTAAACCCTTACCAAAACTACATTTGACCAGCCCAAAACCAACACCGACGTCAAAAGATCCACTATCGACCTAGCCACATCACTGCCGAAAGTAACCTTAAACCTAGAGCTCTGATACCAATTGTAATTCCCCAACCCGGATTTATGGGTTATCCGTAGTCAACTAGTCTGCCCCGAGCGTTAGGTAAGAATTGCAATGAAATAACCCATATAATGTTGCTAATATATTTATATTTTAATTTAATTTTCACTTATTTAGCATGCGATTCTAATTTCAAATTAAACTACGTGAGGGACCAATGGGAAGCATTCGTGGAGTCCAAGCATACAAAGATACTAATGTAAAATAAAAGAGAGTACTTACCTATGCAACTCTCTCAAAATATGAACCCGCACCCAACCTACCATAACAAAGATGAGGGCGTGAGTCGAATGCATAGTGGAAAATATATAAATATAATATAGAATTGAATGGTATAAGGAAGACTCTAACACGTTATACTTACTTATGAATGCAACTAACTTATATGTATATACAATTATATACTTAATGCCAGAATATCCTAAAAACGTAATTTATTTCGATTAAATTACCTTAATCTTACAAAGAACTTCCTCTTTCTTGACTTGTAATTATCCCTTTACTTAACACACATGGTTAAATACTTGAACAATTACACTTTATTTAACCGGAAACAATATCTTTACCGAAATCACTATTTTCATTTTAACCAATTCACATTAGTATTTTCATTGAAAATCACCCCTTTCAACGCACGCGAACACCATGTTAGAAAATACTTATTTAACTTTTGAAAACCTTTCACAACACACCCTTGTGTAAATTATGGTTAAACCTTATTAGGTTTCTTGCCTCACCAGTTTAAGAACTATGTTTTACCGTTCCTTTACTTTATGGACATTAATCAATTTACACGCTTCTTGTCCACTTTAACCATTACCAAAACATTTATTAATTCATTCAAGTTAGGTTATCTTAACACATTTCCACCACATAATCCATTTATTTACATGTTCTTTATTGCTTTATCTTTTCTCAGAATCTTCTAATAAAATGCATACTTTAATGGGCTCTACATCGCCGGTGATGCCACCAGATGCTCTGGATAGTGATTTTGGGTCTTTCACCTTAGAGCTTCGGGCCCTCCTTAATTATCCCGATGTCATCTGAGTTTACTTTTTAATATGTTTTAACATTTTACAAATGTCCACATTATTTTACTTTTCCCTTTTATCCGGCCGAAGCCAAAATCTGAGGTTTCACCCCAACTTGTGTTACACTTGAAAATCATCATTTTATATCCTTTACACTTTAGCCTTGATTTTTATTCCAAAATCATGTTCATTTAGGACCATTCTATATAACACCCTTTCCAACATTTCTATTTCATAAAAATATTTCACTTACCGTAAAATTACCATTTTACCCTTTTGTTTCCAAACTTGTCATTTCCTCCATTCTCACAAGTTACACCACTAATTTATCCACACTAATTTCTTAAGTATTTTTAACCATCAACACTTAAACGTGGATGGCATATTTAGAGGGAATCCTGGTTTTAGGGGAGGAGGAGGATGCATATTAAGAAATCACTTAGGGGATATGGTTTGGGCTTTTAATGTTCATCTGGGAGAAGTAACAAATATGGAATAAGAGGATTTGGATTTGATGAAAGGTTTGGAGTTCTTCATGGACCTAAAATACTGTGATCTCATAATAGAAAGTGATTCTACTGTTCTAGTAGATGTCCTTCTAAGCAAATGTTCAATCACTTGGAGAACTAAATGGCATATCAACAACATTCAGAGTAATTTGAAAAGATTAAAGTCCACTATTTTTCATATATACAGGGAGGCAAACCAAGTTTCAGATTATCTTACTAAATTAGGAAGCTCTCAATCTCGAGATACTTTTTCCTTCCTTTATAAAAGACTTTCCAAAGGAAATCAATGGTCTAATCAGAATGGATAAATGGGGATTTCCATCATTCAGGCATGTCTAGAAGTCATTGGTGTCTAGTATATATTTCAGTCTTCTTTAAGTTTTCTTTAATCTCATCTTTCACTTATATTTTTGTAAGGGTTATATTCTATAAAGAACCTCATTTTCTTTTCATGTCTTTATCCTTATTAGATATTCTCAGGAATGTAAGCCATTTAGAAGAGGTAATTTCTTTTACTTCTTATGAATAAATTCTCTTTGAAGAAAAAAGAAAAAAAATCTTTTACTAACCGTTTTTCCAAGTTAGACATGTTGATGTAAAAAACTAGACCATGTATAATTGTTTAATCACAGATAAATATATGCAAATAAAAAAAGAGACAAAAAGGTTTTTAAAGTGGTTGGCTATAAAGGAAAGCCTACATCCACTATGTTTCTTGTATTCTGTGTTGCCTTTCGTGTTTGAATGGCATGAACTTGCCCTTGATGAAGGGATTACAATATATTTATAGTCTCATAAGGAGATAGAGAGATGGAATGTAAAAGGATTGAATGACTTTATAAATTAGGCATTTACATTAGTACATGGCGTTCACAATATACATGATTGTTGCGCTTTGCTGACCCTGTTAGTCGATCTTCTTATTGATGGTCGGCATTCTGCATGCCGATGAGCATTAAGCATGTTGGTCGACGAGTCTATATCTTGCTGACTAGGATTCTTTCCATGTTGGATGACATTTGTTTGATTCTAATTGGTCCACATAAGTGGATAATTTTTGGTATCAACAGAAGCCCCTAATGTTCCATGCTTGGTGCTTCCTTGAAAGTATGGAGTATTTAGTCCTGATAGTAGCTCGGGCTACATTCTTAATGCTTGGTCAGTTATCAACTTTCCACACTTGTAAACTTTCGTTGATATTTGCTAGTAGCATGTTTTGTTGATGGCATTTTTGTAAATATTCTAAACTTTAGTGAACCGTCTCAGGGTAAATACATCTTTTTCATTGCCGCCATAATTTCAATAATCGTTTCACCTTAATCATTACGTTTGTCGATTTTCGAGGCAATCTATTAAAGGCAGTAAATTTTTTGTTGTCTCTTACCTCAAACCTTCTAAGTTTTTACTGTAAATTCTTGAGCTTTCGTACGATTGTTCTTCTTGTATTCTAGTTCTTGTTGAATCCTTAAGTTTTTATAAGAATCCTTTCCTTTTCTTCTTTTCTTCATATTGAATCATGGTTTACGTTGTTGTCTCTCTAGATGAGTTTTGAAAGGAATGAAATATACCAGACTGAGTAGACTTATAGTTCCCTAATCCCGTTGTAGATGTTTTCTCTTTGTTTGAAGGTCATTGGATTCCTTCCTTATTCATAGCTGAATATGTCTTCACGTTTCCCCCAAATCATTTTTTATTAGAGTTTTATGAATACTATGATATTGTACCTGCTAGAGTATCCCCTAACACCTGAAGAATAGTTAATAGTGTCCATAGGCTTAATCAAATCCATGGGACCCAAATGGGTATCCCTAAGATCATGTTCTATTACAAATGGGTCACCAGTGACAGTACATATTATTTGAAAATTAAGTCTGTCAATAAAGCTCTAGTTGTCAATTTGCCTAACTCCAATAGGGATTACCTCGATCACGGGGTTATTCTTAAAAATTGGCAATATGTACCTCTTGAATGGGAAGAAGTATATACTGGACCAAGATGCCCTCAAGAAGGTCATAGCATAGGTTGTACTAAATATATTTTGTATGATTACGTTGATGAATTACCTACTAAAATGTTAACTAACATCGGTTGTTTATTTACTTGCAGTTGATAGGGAGAAAAAGTGTCCCAATGAGGGTGATATTAAGCTTAACGAGATCAAGTTTCTCTCATAATTTTATCAAAAAATTGGAGAGGAGCATACTAGGTCATCCTCCTACTTATTGAAATACATGAGATCTATCACCTCCTTTGTTGCCCGACCTTCAACTGTTCCTCCTACTATTATGATTGACTTAGACCACAATCCAGTGTCCACTTCATCAGCCACTTTATCTGGCAGTGGTGAACTTATTGTTGGCCTTTCTTCCTCCCTTGAGTTAGATGTTCCTCTCTCTACAGCCATAGGTAAAAGAAAATTTCCCAACTTTCTTGTAGATAATGTTATTGCTGACACCCACAAACATGTGGATGGTGGGGAAAAAAAGAAGGATGTTTCTAAGAAGAAGCCTCCAGCCACCAAGGGAGATGATTCTCTCTTAAAAAGATTAATAAGAATTCCTGCTACAAGGCAGATTGAAGAAATTGTTAATGCTGACCAATAGATCTTGGTCGGTGTTACTTTATTTGGTGTTGGCTCCTCGGTAGCCATAAGTCCTGGCTTGGTCAGGAAATTAATTAAGTCTGGTACTCTTACAGACCACCGGGGTGTTGCTTCTTCTATTCTCTGACTTAAAATTTCTGAAAAGGCTGCTCAAAGCCTTGTTATGGTGAGAATTGTTCTTTGCTCTTTCGTACTTTGTACTTTGTATTTGACTTCTTGTATTAATTTTTCCTTTCTTCTTTACAGTTCCTGGTTGATTTTAACCAGATGTTGGATAAGGATGATGTACTTCATTCTTCTTCAACCGATGTTGAGGAGGCCTTTGCTGGTCTCAAGAAGTCCTTGCTTTACTCCCAACAAGTATTAGAGACTGAAAAAATAAATCTTAAGAGATCGAAATAAAATCTGCTGAAGAAGCTCGGTAAAAGGCTGAAGATATGGCTACTGAGGCTCAGAAGTAAGTGGTTAAGCTGATAAAGGGCCTAACTAATAAGAAGGACAAAAGGAATAAGACTAGGAAAAAGTCCTTTAACAAAGGCTGGGATAGAGCTATCATTGTTGCATCTGCTCAGATTGAGTACGCAAAAAGAAAATATTTTAAGGATGGTTGGTCGGTTGCACTAAAGGAGGTCGGCACGGCGAAAGACTCTAACTCTTCTAAAGATATGAGCCTGGATCTCCCCCCCAACATGGAAGACGAAGTTAAAGACGACATTGATTCTGGAGAGTCTTCTCTGGTGGTTGAGTCTTCAGCCGATCAAGGCAAAAATGTTGTTGAGTCATCTCTCTTTCCAACCAAGCAAGATAAGCCCCCTGCTCCTTCTACCAACACAGATGGAAATATTGATATTGACAGAGTGAAGGTGCAGATGAGGCTATTGGTCTTTCTTTCATTTCTTTTTTGTTGTATTTGTAATTTCCCTTCATATTAATAAAAGGACATTTTCTTCATACTGTTTGTTGTTTCTTGACTATTATTTTATCTTCTTTTATTGAATGTTACTTCATTTTTCTAGTTCATATCTAAAATGCGAGAGATTTCTTCTAATGACTCTGAGTTGCTCAAGCGCTGTAACAGTTTGTTCAAGGCTGGTTACATGACTTTAATTAAGGATGATTTATCAAATTTGCACGGCATAGATATTTTAGATCAATCCAAGGAAGCCTGTTTATATCTAAAGTGTCTTCTTAATCGGGTAGTGGCCTAATGTGACTTACATCAAGATGATCGAAGAACTTTATGATAAACACAAAGAATTTAAGGCTCTCTTTCATGCTGACTATGAGTCCAAATAAAAGTCTTTTAGTGGATCTCGGGGCTTTGAGGAGAAATTAAAAAAGCACATTTCTACTTTTAGAAAGAAGGAATTCATTCTCAAGTATGAGGTTGATGAAGCTAGAGCTATTGCTAAGTTATTGAAGGAAGAAAATAATAAGTTAATGAGTGAACTCGACTCCTTAAAGTCTCCTTCTACAACTTTTACTGCAGATGAAGTGGTATCATTCTTGAAAACTGATAATGTTAGGCTAAGGGAAGAATTAGAAACCATGAAGAAATCCAAAACTACTTCTACCTCCCAACCAAGATCTAGATCTATCTGACCTACAACTGATGAGGCTAAAACTCAACAACCGCTTACAAATCAGATTGCACAGATAAAGTCCAAGAACTTAGCCATTGCTGAGATGTCTCAAAGATCCAAACTCAAGACGAGCAACTCTCCACCCAATTTTCTCAATTACAAACTAAAGATGGAGTGTTAAAGAAGCTGCAACACCAGGTTTAAATATTAACCTTCCAGTTTCACAAGCAATCCAGAAAAGTGTAATACCCCGTACTTTTGGCTATATGTATTTTTGGGATTAATTAATTAAATGCGTATTAATTGGAAATTAATCCGGGTTATAAATACTAACGAGATGCGAGTTGGTATTTGATTATGTGCATATATGATTATATATGAATTTGGAATTATGAAATTTGTCGTGAGATTAATATACGGCAATTTGGGAATTTTATTGAGACGCGTGTGACCGCCGCGTCATGGTATATTATTTTAATTATAAAAGTGATTTTTATTTCTATTATCCATATGGTCGAGATAGTCAGAAAACACTAGCCGGGGGTGTAGTTTGGGTCCCGGGGTATTTTTAGGCCATACCGGCATCATAAAGGGTATTTTGGTAATTTTACATTTTGAGAAATTAAAAGTGACGAAAATTGGTTAATTACATCTGATGTGGATTTGAACCACTAAACCCCTAACCAACCCATATTAACCTAGAAGGCTACGTAGGTTATTAGAAGAGTTTTCTAAGTTCCCCAAATCAAACCCTAACCACCTTAAGCCACCATTGGAGAAGAAGCTTGGAGAGAAGAAATTCTGCAGAAAAGCTTCATCAAACCATCATCTAAACTCAGAGACAACCAAGGCAAGTGACTTTATTCCATTTAATTTCAGAGAATGTTCTTTCCATGTTAGATAATTAGAATTTATGATTTGTTCTTGGTGAAATATGAAAAACCCATGTAGTTTAGAACTTAGAATCTGAAAATCTTGAGGAGAATTGCATGTAGAATGATAGGTAGATGATTATTCTCATGATAATTATGGTTGGAAGAAATTAAAACGGATTTATATTGGATTAATTCATGATTCATAAAGTTAGGGTTCATGTTCTTGAGATATTGGGAAAAAGTGTAGAGATTTGTAAATTTGATTGATGTTAGGATGGATTGATCCCTTAAAACCATGTTAGGATGTGACTATATATGTTTAGGATTGGTTAGAGACCTCATAACATAGTTGGGACGAAGTTTAGAGGAGATTTGAGGAGTAAAAATGGTGAAAACGAGATTTAGAAAAATCTGGGACGAAACTGGCAGGTCGTTAGAAGCCCCTCCCCAGGTCGTTCGAACGAACTCGTTCGAACGAGCTTCTAACGAGTTGACCAGTCGCTGCTAACGAGAAGGGATTTCGTTCGATATCTCGTTCGAACGAGATATCATTAGAAGGTACAGTTCGTTCGAACGAACTGGAATCTCGTTCGAACAGTCTCGTTCGAACGAGACTTCTAACGAGTTGACAGAGGAATCTCGTTCGAACAGTCTCGTTCGAACGAGACTTCTAACGAGTTGACAGTTTGGTCCTTTTTGGACTGTTTTGATTTTTGGAGTCCCGTAAACTTGTTCGAGGATATAGATAACATTCCGATGATGATGTAATGATAGAATTGGGACTTTTGGGTATTTATGAGAAGGAAATTATATACGAGAGTTATATTAAATGGACGGTTTGGGTTGAAACGTGAGTGTCTACTACGACGTGAGAATAAATTATGGTGCGTATGATTATAAACCGGAATAGTATAAATTGTGATAATTATAAGTTGGTACGAGAATGCGATATGTACTACGATTAAACTACGGATTACTAAGACGTGTGTTTACTTAGTATTGGTATATGAATTGTGTGTATGACATACCTACCATACTTCCTATCACGGGAGGTTTGCGTTCTCTTAGGGCCCTCTAATCCTTGTGTTGCCCGGATTTAGACTGGTTACCTTGATGAACATAGGTCATAGAAAGACTTATTGGGATATTAATAAGTCCGCTGATCGTGGGAGCGTAGGTATGTGCGTGACCCATGTGATGTGACTGTGTTCGCCTCCATTATTTGTGATGTTGTTATCTGTGAACTATTCCTGAGAGATTCGGAATATGTAATCCTTATGTACGTGATGTACCGGGATGGATAGCAGAGTATGTATGCACCGCAGCTTAGTTCTCGGGGTGCTTATATTGTATATTTATGATGTGAATAATATACATTTAATTAATGGGAACCTTCATGTTAATGTTGTGAATGTAATTACGGTATTGTTCGAGAAACATAACGAGTTAGCTGATAGTGTAATATATTGCATATTGAGCATCTGAGTTTACGTTGAACCCCTACTTAATTACGAGCGTTATAATGTTAATAGAACCGAGTAATAAGGGTAGGACCTATGATAGTCTAGCTAGATAGGTTGTCACTTAGCTAGTAGTTTGTTTGTATCACTCTAGATGGGTACTTACGTTAGGAGTGCACAGTTAGACGAGAGGTGAGAATATCATGTGAGTACACGTCCTAACATGTACTTTGCATTTAATGTTTTAAATGTTTTTAAAGCACTTGCATGTTTTTAAAATATAACTCCACATTCGGGCTTTTACCCGTTTGCTTTTCAAATCTATTTTTCTTTGTAAAACCATTTTAGGTGCCCAGCCACAAGGACACCATGCATAGGATATTCATTCAGGTGACGAGCTGTAGCTGTTTGTGGAAGCTACAAGGATTTGCTTGTAGACGCCTCTATCACTTGGATTCCAGATTCATTATCTATCAGTTGTAGGGCATGTTGCCCATTTCTATTAGATTTACATTTCCATTACAGTTTTCAGACTTTGGCATGTACTGTTTTAGTTTTCGGTTTACTTATTTCAGTTGTGGGATTGTAGTGAGGAGTTTTTCCTCCATACTTTATTTACATTATGTGATGGTTATTCTATTTATTTCAGTATGGTGAATGGTATTAGTTATTTTTCATTACACTTGTTGCATGTTAATCAGACTTTAATTAAAATTTGGCAACTTACTTTTTAAATACTAGGTGGTTAGTAATCTTTAAAATGTTTTTGGCAGTGATGCTATTAACTGGACCAACTTGGCATTTTGAATTAATTTAATAAAGGAGTAGCTACCCGGTATTTAATTAGTCGGGGTGTCACAAGAAGTTTAGGTGGAAGGGTACAATAAAGCTCTTGGACGAGTTGACAATCATTTTAGTCAAGATCAGTGCGAAGGCTACAAATGGGGCTGGACTAATTGCCTAATAATTATAAAAGTTAAACAGGATTACAAACTATGGTACTGGGATGATCCTGGGTTCTTACACAGTGATAAATGTCCCTTCAAGATTGATGTTAGTTGGATCCCTATATTCCCTAATACTTGATCTCCAAATATTTAAGGGATTATGGCCTGCACGATGAGCTAGTAATAGTTTGACCCCCTCATTTATTGAATACTCCAAGTAGCAGTAACAGGATAATGCTTTAAGATTTTAACTTTATCAACTCTCTATACACATTGGATGATCCTCCAGTAGGCATGGAACTAGCGTCGAGATCCTCTAAAGTTGAAGGAAAGTGTCCAGTAGAATAACTCGAGAATAATTTGTTCATGTATTTCATTTGTACACACTATTTGCATCTAATCATCATTTATATAAATGAAATGCAATTTATTAACTTATCGTGTTAATTTCTGGATGCCTGAATGACTTTGTTATTTCATTAGTTTTACTGATACACTTAGGCATTTGCATGAATTTGGTATCAGTTACCAATGAGATTTTCATAGGTTCTATTGATATATTTAGATTTCTAAGTTTAATACCAGTTACCATCGATGTGGCCATAGGTTCCACTATTGCACCTAGATTAAAATTCAAGTTTAGCAATAGTCACCCGTGGTATGGCCATAGGTTCTACTAATGAACCTAGATTTTTAGGTTTAACATTAGTTACCAGTGGTGACCAAGCGTATATTGAATATGTGTTTACATTCCTATTTAGGAATCTTCACTACGTTCTTCCTCTATTTTTCTCAGTTTGGATAAAACTTGTTGATTTATACAGAATTTTATCCCTGATTTTTCTTGGCCACGTACTGAGGACTTAAAATCCTATTTTGACTTGGGTTTGTGTGTTTTGCCGATCAAATATTGAATTTTTATTGTTTATCCCTTATTTTTCTTGACCAAGTACTGAGGACTTAAAATCCTTTTTTGACTTGGGTTTGTTTGTTTTGCCGATCAAGTATTGAATTTCTATTGTCTTATCGATCAAGTATCGCCTTTCCCGACCAAGTTTGACCAAGTACTGAATTATTGTCGACCAAGTATTTATGGGGGGGTGCATATCACCAATATTCCCAAAAAAATAAAAAAAATGGAAAAAAATTAACTTTTTGTTGATACTGAAGCAAATTGATCACAAAAGATGTTGCTTGATACATTACTGGTAGTAATTCCTAAGATGCTCGGCATTCCAAGGATTTTTGAATTCTTCCCCTTCCAAAGTTTCAATTCGATAAGTTAATGGTCGAACAACCGTTGAGACACGATAAGGCCCACGCCAATTGGCTTCAAGCTTGTTGGTCTTCTAAATCACCTTATTAAGTATATAATCCCCCTCTTTTAAGTTGGTCGGCTTCACCCTCTTGTTGTAAAAGCGTGTTGTTTATCGTTGATAAGCATCATTCCTCAAGGCAGCATCTTCTCGCACCTCTTCCAACATATAAAGGTCTAGCCATCATATCAAATCACTAACGGGAGAATCAAAATTCAACACTTTATGAGTTGGCAAACCTAGCTCAGCTGGTATCACTACTTTAGTCCCAAATGCTAGCATGTATGGTGTTTCCCCTATTGCAGCCCTAGGATTTGTTCTGTAGGCCCATAATATTGAGTGTAATTCATTTATCCAGTTTATCTTTGTCTCATCAAGTCTCTTTTTCAACCCATTGAGCAAGGTCCCGTTTGTCACCTCGATCTGCCCATTGCTTTGAGGATGACCTGGAGCAGAATGTAACTTCTGGATCTTGGAATGGGTATAATATGATGCAAACTTATCATTATCTAATTGTGTACCATGGTCCGTAATGAAGGCATATGGAAAACCATATATGCAATTGATGTTTTTCCAAATGAACCAGTACTCCTTTTCATAGGCCATATCCACTAATGGCTCTACTTCAACTCAATTGCCGAAGTAATCAACGGCTACGACTAAGTACGTGAATCTTCCTCGGGTGGTCAGCGATGGTTCAACCAAATCTATTCCCCAAATAGCAAATGGATAGTGTGAAGTAATGGGAGTCAAAGTTGCATGTGGAGTTTTTCTAATGTTGGAGAACTTCTGGAATTTATCACACTTCTTTGCAAAAGATGTAAAATTTATCCTCATGGTCGGCCAGTAGTACCCTTGAGTGTTCATTCGTTGTAGCAATGATCTTCCTACCATATGAGCTCCACAAGATCCATCATAAACTTCTTCTATTAGATCTCTAACCTCCATTGGGTGAACACAATGCTGCAAAGTAGTTATTAACCCTCTTTAGTACAGAACTCCTTTATCTAACACGTACCTTACTGCCTTATACTTAAGCTTTTTGGCCTCGGCTGGATATGTGGTAGAATTCCTTCTTCAATGTAAGCTTTGTGGGATCCATCCAAGAAGTTCCCATATCTACTGTAATGAAATTAATCATCAAATCTTCATCAATACTCAGATTAGCTAGAATCTAAATGGGGATTGTTCCCCTAAGCTTAATCTTGGTTGTTGATGCAAGCCGAGTAAGTACATTAGCTGAGGCATTCTCCAATCTTGGAATCATGCTCATCCGAACAGCAATTAATATGGATATAACCTCTAGAGCTTTAGCGAGTTACCTTGTCATTAATTCACATTTATCTCCATATAAACTTAAGATCTGATTGACCACCAATTGAGAATCACTGTGCACCACAACTTACTCGACGTTTAGTGTTTGATCCAAACTTAATCCCAAAATTAATACGTCATACTCCGCTTCATTGTTTGATGCCTAGAACTGGAATCTAAGCGCGTACTCAATATCAATCCCATCACAGGTATTGAGTATAATAACTGCTCTACTTCCTGTTGCATACGAAGATCCATCCACAAATAGATTTCATACTGGGATGTTGTTGTCAAAGTCTTGGTTTGATAATGTTCCATAGTGTAATACCTTATTTCTTTCCTTATCATATATTTGAGCCATCTCCTGCATCCTGGTTGATTGTTTCGGTAGATCGGCAGTAACTTCTTCTAAGCTCTCCCTTAGTGGGGTCTGCTCGGACTGTTGGTCGTTGATGAATCCAGTTGAGCTTTCCCATGTTGGGGTTTGCCCTACCTGAACTCTTTGTTGCTCGAGAACCTTCGTATAAATGAATTCTGCAATGAAGTTTGCCATAGCTTAGCCCTTTACTGAAGACCTTGGCTCATATACAATATCGTACTCCCCCAATTCTACTGCCCAATACATTAATCTCCCAAAATTCTTAGGTTTATGAAGATATTGCCGAAAAGGTATGTCAGTGTACATGTCGCGCCCCGACTTAATTAAGTTAAACTCATCCTTTTTAATCAGAGATAAATTGTCTTAAACAATAAACAATGCTTTAATTTAAATCTCAAAGGAAAAATAGCATGAATTTTTTTTTTCCAAATGCATGTGTAGATGAAAACATAACTACATTTACATGTAAATTATAAGTACTACACAACTTTACATAACCAATATCTTTAGTTTAATATTTACACAATAAGATTCTTGATATTCAAACTATACTAGATATCCTTCACTCCCCCATTTTTAGGTCCTAACTTGGCAGTGAACTCCAACTGATAGGCGTACCTGAAACATAACATTATAGGAGTGTAAGCAACACGAGCTTAGTGAATGACCATATTCCACACATATAACCAATTCAAATAACCATTTTTATTTTCTAATGTGATAACCCAATAAGAATTGTGTGACTCTCGCAAGCCTGGACCCGCCATTCCAATTAAGTCCCAGTTAATGGGGAACACCAAATCCCCTAATTAGGCTCGAGTACAACAAACCTTTAAATTGGATTAACGTGGCCACTACATCACGTAGGACCCACCAGTCCTTACCATTAAATAAAGGACTCACTAGTCCATATCGTTATATAACATCGCTTAACATAGTTAATCATATGCATATGTTTCCTAAATACGACATCACTCCCATAAGCATTTTAACACATGTGTTTAACTACACATTTCCATATGAAATTATAAGGATTTATACTACATAAGAAAGGTCACTCACCTTGGATTTGGTTCTAAGATTAATACCAACTACTTCCTTGGTATGTTAGTATTAGTTGCTTCCCCACCTAACAAGTCAATGTCATTAGTATTTGAATACACTGATTAACATCAAACCCAGTAATACCTCACATCATTTGGTCAGTCATAAATAACTAAGTAGGAATTAAATATTATAGTTCACATTTCTATAACACCCAAGTAATTAGGGTTATAACACAATTTACGGAATTAAATTACGAATTCGCTAGACAAAGTTATGGCCATTTTATTACAACCTTTTCCAAATCATTTCTCAAGAAAAACAACAACACAACTTCAACTTCCTAAAATTTGCATAATTTTTATACAACATAACTTTGCATGATATTCCACCCAATATCAGTAAACATATTTAATAATACAAAATTAATGTTTCATAATTTTAAGGGCTCATTTTCTATGTCGAGCAAAACGTCAAACACCTGGTATGCATTCTTGCTCCTTTAGGGCAGATTTTAAACCAAAACTTCAAATTATCACCAAAGGTTCACTCCTTGGTATTTTTACATAATTTTCGGCTATGTTATACATGTATGAGTATATTTTACTCTCCAACTATAATCACTCAATTCCAATAAGTATTCCATGATTTATGCCATTTTTAGTACAACTAGGTCGAAAGCGAACATTAAATCATAACTTAACATTTTTTAGCATACATAACCTCCACCTTGAGTATCAATCATGGAAACATATAATAAACATGTTTCAAAATATATACACATCAAAAACCTGAATTTCCTAAATTAAAAAACATCACGAGGAGGGAATTTAAATCTGGGACATTAAAGTCAACATTTACGATCCTAATACACGTTCTTACACATGTTCTTAAACCATCCTTATTCCAACATAATTCAGCAATATGGGTATCATTAAAATATATATTCAAATAAAAAATAAAAACATTCCAAGTATAGAACTCATCCATGTGACCAACTTTAATAAAGAAGTAATTACCTTACGAGGATTCCTCGATTTATAGAAATTTTTCGAAGATTTCTTTCTTAACTTTCTTCTCTTTCTCTCTCTTTAGGCAAAACTCTTGTTTATGGCTGAATTGGCTGAACAAATGAGTTGTTTTAACAATTTTAAGTCGGCCAAACCATCACCCACCCTTTAACCAATCAAAAAATAGCACATGGTGTGCTAATAAGACAAATGTCACTTAAGGGATGGACATATTTTCCCTTGTTTCGTACTTTCGGTATAACTTATTGTACGAGCCTCCGTTTAACCCACCGTTTGTTGTGTTATAACATTAATTCATATATCTACAACTTTCATAATTTGTGTTTTCCCAAAATCATAAACTAATACGCCTAATTTGGACTTCGAACAAGAAAGTAGCAATTTACCAAAAATCTCAAAACTTTCACATTTGGCAACCAAACATTGCCAATTTCGTATCAACACCCTAATTTACTTTTATAAACATAATCATGAATTAAAAGCATAATTTTATGATTCATTTAACCACATGACTAGTCATATTCTCTAAATATTTTATCTCCGATCATAAGCTCGATTAGCATCTAATATAAACCACATATATATCACATGAGCATGCATCCCCTAAACATGATAATTAACATGTTTAACACACATAACCAATTTATAACCAATAACTAATAGCTTATACTTAATCATGTAATTAACCATCCTAATCATGTTTTAGGAATTTTCAATTCTACCCCTCTTATAAAAATTTCGTCCTTGAAATTTAACGCATAAGAAACTTACCAAACAGATGAGGATATTGCTTCTTTATGTTATTCTCTCCTTTCCAGGTGGCATACTCCACATTTTGACTTCTCCACATCACCTTAACTAGTGAAATGGTTTTATTACGTTACACTTTCTCCTTTCGATCTACAATAGCAATGGGTTCCTCCACGTAGGTCAAGTCATCTTGAAGCTCTATCGATTGTGAAATAAACACATGCGAAGGATCGTCCATATACTTCCATAACATGGATATATTGAAAACATCGTGTATCCGAGACAATTCTGGTGGTAATACTAACGTATAAGCTACAGCTCCAACCCGCTTCACTATCTCGTAAGGGCCAATGTACATGGAACTTAACTTTCCCTTCTTCCCAAATCTCATAACCCCTTTCCAAGGAGAAACATGTAGGAATACTTGATCACCTTCCTCAAATTTCAATTCTTTCCTTCGGTTATCTGCATAACTTTTTTATCTATTTTGCCCCACTTTCAAGTGATTATGAATAAGATTTATCTTTTCAGTAGTCTGCTGCACAATTTCTAGCCCAAGTAGTTTTCATTCTCCTAGTTCAGTCCAACACACTGGAGTTCTGCATTTTCTCCCATACAAAACTTCATAAGGAGCCATCTCAATACTCGAATGATGGCTATTATTATATGCAAACTCTATTAGTGGCAAGTGTTCATCCCAACTACCCTTGAACTCCAATACACAAATTCGTAACATGTCTTTGAGTGTCTGGATCGTTCTTTCTGACTACCCATCAGTCTGAGGATGAAAAGTTGTACTAAATTTCAATTTAGTCCCCAAAGCTTATTGTAAACTAGGCCAAAAGTGAGAAGTGAACTTAGGATCTCGATCAGAAATAATAGAAACAGGTGCACCATGCAATCTAATAATCTCATCCACATATATTTTTGCATATCTATCCATGGAGTAAGTTGTTTTAATAGGAAGAAAATGTGCAGACTTAGTCAACCTATCAACGATAACCCAAATAGAATCAAACCCCCGTGATGATTTTGGTAAACCTATAACAAAATCTGTAGTAACATGCTCCCATTTCAACTCGGGAATAGGTAAGGGTTGTAGTAAACCACTCGGCTTCTGATGCTCTGCCTTCACCTGTTAGCAAACTAGACCTCTAGCAATAAAATCTGCAATGTCGTGTTTCATTCCCGGCCACCAATAATATTGTTTCAAATTTCTATACAATTTCATGCTCCCTGGATGCATAGCATATAAAGAATAGTAGGCTTCCTCTAAAATTGTTCTTCTTAAATCAGGCACATTAGGTACACACAAACGGTTACCGTACATAACAATGCCATCATCACGAATAAAAAATTCATTTTCTTTACCCTTTTTCATATTATCTCTAACTTTCTTCAATTTTGTATCTCCTGCCTGTGCTTGTTTTATCCAGTCTATCAACGTGGGTCTAAAATTTAAATGTGCTACTATTCCGTAAGAATCATTCAAAGTTAATTCCACCCCCATTAAAGCTATCTCTCTCAGCAGGTCAACTCGAATACAATAAATACAATATACTATGCCTCGAGATTTTCTACTCAAAGCATCGTCAACAACATTAGCTTTACCTGGATGGTGATGTATCGTGCAATCATAATCTTTTATAAGTTCCATCCACCTTCTTTGCCTCAAGTTCAAGTCTTTTTGAGTAAATAAGTATTTTAAGATTTGATGGTCGGTAAAAATTTCACAACTAACACCATATAAGTAATGTCTTCAGATCTTTAGTGCAAAAACTACTACAGCTAACTCAAGATCATGAGTAGGGTAGTTGCGTTCATGTATCTTTTACTGTCGAGAAGCAAAAGTAATTACCTTTCCATGCTGCATTAATGCACATCCAAGTCCTTGATACTAAGCATCACTATAAATAACTAAACCTTTTGTACCTGTTGGGATAGTCAATACTGGAGCAGATGTCAACTTACCCTTTAAATTTTCAAAGCTTTTATCACAATCACCACTCCACACAAACTTGTTCTCCTTTCTGGTAAGCTTAGTCAATGGAAATGCAATAGAAGAAAACCCCGATATAAACCTCTTATAATACCCCGCCAATCCCAAAAAGCTACGTACCTCAGTCATACTAGTTGGTCTTTCCCAATTCATTACTGCTTCTACCTTCTTGGGATCAACACAAATACCATCAGCAGAAATAACATGCCCCAAAAATACTACTTTGTCTAAACAAAATTCACATTTAGAAAACTTAGCATACAACTGCATCTCTCGCAAGGTCTGTAAAATAATACGCAGGTGGTGTTCATGCTCATCCCTACTACGAGAATATATCAAAATATCATCAATGAAGACCATAACAAAAGAATCCACGTATGGGTAAATATATGGTTCATCAAATCCATGAATACAGCTGGTGCATTTGTTAACCCAAATGGCATGACAAGAAATTCATAATGTCCATACCTGGAACGAAAAGTAGTTTTAGAAATATCACAGTCTCTTACTTTTAATTGATGATATCCGGATCTGAGATCGATCTTGGAAAAAACTTTGGCCCCTTGAAACTGATCAAACAAGTCATCAATTCGGGGTAGTGGGTATTTGTTACGGATAGTCACCTTATTCAATTAACGATAATCGATGCATAGTCTCATGGTTCCATCTTTCTTTTTCACAAACAATACTAAGGCTCCCACGGTGATACATTAGGCCTTATAAAACCACGATCTAACAAATCTTGCAACTGTATTTTTAGCTCCTTTAATTATGCAGGTGCCATGCGATATGGTGCAATAGATATCGGTGTGGTGCCTGGTACAAGCTCAATCGCAAATTCTACCTCACGGTCTGGTGCTAACCCTGGGAGTTCTTCTGGGAAGACATCTACAAACTCATTAACTAATGGTATATCTGATAGTTTTCTAGCCTCTTGTCATATCTCCACCACATGGGCAAGATAACCCTCACATCCTTTCCTTAGCAGTTCATAACATTTTGTAGCAGAAATCAAACAAGTTGGAGTGACATTTCATTCCCCAATAAATTTAAATTCAAGTTCACCCGGTAACTGAAACACTACCTCCATTTTAAAGAAATCTAAATATACATGATATGAGGCTAACCAATCCATACCCAGTATCACATCAAAGTCGCACATATCAAGAGGTAATAAGTCAACCAATAACTCTTTTTCACCTATTCGCACCACACACTCCCTATACACCTTATCAATAAAAACCAATCCCCCACTGGAGTAATGATCGCTAAACCAGAATCTAACGATGATAATGGCTTATTAAGATGCAATAGGTAAAGAAGAGATACAAAAGAATGTGTAGAACCAGGATCTATTAACACATGAGCATCTTTATCACAAATAGAAAGTGTACTTGTCACTATGTTAGGCATAGCTTGTGCATCTTGTTGTGTCAGTGCAAACACTCTGCCTTGGCCTTGGTTTTGAGACACGCCTCCTCTACCTCCCCTGTGTACTTTCGGTGTATAAATCCTATCTCTTACTGTCACACTCCCAACTGAAGTTGTAGCTCCCATCGCTGGACAATTCTTTTGTAAGTTCCCCGGTTGATGATAATGGAAACACAAAGGTGTCGTCTCAGCTATTGTACACTCTTGAGACATGTTCCCTTGACCACCACATCTAAAACAAAAGACGGTCCTCGGTCCCATCGTAGATACATTTTCTGACCGACTCATCCAATTCCTTCCACCTCGAACCTGAAATTTTCCACGTGCACTTCTATTATTTTTAAATTTTTATCCCTTAGATACTACTCATGCTACACCTTGAGATGAGGTTCCCGTCTCCCATCCATATGACTTCGTACTCTCATATCTAGCTTTCTTCGAATGTTCGGCTTGTATCTCTTTCATTGACTTTTCAGATACCATAGCTCTGTCCACCAGATCCACATAATTTGTGATCTTCATATTAGCAACCATATTTTTTATATCTACATTCAACCCAGACTGAAACCGATCACATTTACTTTCTTCTGTTCTCACCAAATCAAGTGCAAATTTGGATAAGGATATAAACAAATTTTCATACTCTACCACCGTTCAGTTCCCTTGTTTCAGCATGATAAATTCTTCTTCTTTCTCCTTCCTGTAAAGCCTTGGGAAGTATTTTTCAAAGAACACATTCACAAACCTCTCCCATGTAATTGGTGGATGATTTGCTAGCACTACTCCCCCAATCGTAGTAAGTAACCTCTCTCTAGCATCCCACCATAACTTTGCATCATCCTCCAATCTAAAGGTTGCTAAAAAAACCTTTTGTTCATCTCGCACTTCCATCACCTTGAATATTGTTTCCCTTTTTCGAATCCACCCCTTTGCCACTAACGGATCCGTAGTCCCCGTAAATGCTGTAGGACTTAACTTCATGAACCTCTCATGTAATTTATCCCTATCACCGCCATGTACTCCACCTCTTGCTTCTTCCACCAATTGTGCCACAGCATGTAATATTCTTCCCAAATCATCAATAGGTTGTTGTTGCACCTCTGGTTCATAGACTTAAATATGTCTATGTCCTTGCTGACTATTAGGTACATAAAATGCCTCACCCTCTTCTCTATCATGCGGCTCATGTGGATTCATCACTCACTGCAATATAAATAACTGAAACAAAATACAACAACAACAGTTTAATATTAACATTGTTAGTCAAAATCCAGACACGTCTCAAACTCACTTCTAGTGTCCACTGCCAATCTAGTCCCTCACACCCTGTCCAGAATCTAATAACAACGCTCTGATACCAAGTTGTCGCGCCCCGACTTAATTAAGTTAAACTCATCCTTTTTAATTAGAGATAAATTGCCTTAAACAATAAACAATACTTTAATTTAAATCTCAAAGGGAAAATAGCATGAGATTTTTTTTCCAAAGGTATGTGTAGATGAAAACATAACTACATTTACATGTAAATTATAAGTACTACACAACTTTACATAACCAAGA
Source organism: Sambucus nigra (assembly GCA_949130495.1). NCBI lineage: Eukaryota > Viridiplantae > Streptophyta > Magnoliopsida > Dipsacales > Adoxaceae > Sambucus > Sambucus nigra. The sequence goes on along the minus strand of OX422223.1, from coordinate 68,845,407 downwards.
TCTTTAGTTTAATATTTACACAACAAGATTCTTGATATTCAAACCATACTAGATATCCTTCACTCCCCCGTTTTTAGGTCCTAACTTGCCAGTGAACTCCAACTGATAGGCGTACCTGAAACATAACATTATAGGAGTGTAAGCAACACAAGCTTAGTGAATGACCATATTCCACACATATAACCAATTCAAATAAACATTTTTATTTTCTAATGTGATAACCCAATAGGAATTGTGTGACTCTCACAAGCCTGGACCCGCCAGTCTAATTAACTCCCAGTAAATGGGGAACACCAAATCTCCTAATTAGGCCCGAGTACAAAAAACCTTTAAATTGGATTAACGTGGCCACTGCATCCCGTAGGACCCACCAGTCCTTAACATTAAATAAAGGACTCACTAGTCCATATCATTATATAACATCGCTTAACATTTTTAATCATATGCATATGTTTCCTAAATACGACATCACTCCCATAAGCATTTTAACACATGTGTTTAACTACACATTTCCATATGAAATTATAACCATTTATATTTCATAAGGAAGGTCACTCACCTTGGATTTGGTGCTAAGATTAATATCAACTAGTTCCTTGGTATGGTAGTATTAGTTGCTTCCCCACCCAACAAGTCAATGTCATTACTATTTGAATACACTTATCAACATCAAACCTAGTAATACCTCACATCATTTGGTCAGTCATAAATAACTAAGAAGGAATTAAATATAATATTTCACATTTATATAACACCCAAGTAATTGGGGTTATAACACAATCTACAAAATTAAATTACGAATTCGCTAGACAAAGTTATGGCCATATTATTACAACCTTTTCCAAATCGTTTCTTAAGAAAAACAACAACACAACTTCAACTTCCTAAAATTTGCATAATTTTTATACAACATAACTTTGCATGATATTCCACCCAATATCAGTAAACATATTTAATAATATAAAATTAATGTTTCATAATTTTAAGGGCTCATTTTCTATGTCGAGCAAAACGTCAAACACCTGGTATGCATTCTTGCTCCTTTAGGGCAGATTTTAAACCTAAACTTCAAACTATCACCAAAGGTTCATTCAAGTGTATTTTTACACAATTTTCGGATATGTTATACATGTATGGGTATATTTTACTCTCCAACTATAATCACTCAATTCCAATAAGTATTCCATGATTTATGCCATTTTTAGTACAACTAGGTCGAAAACGAACATTAAATCATAACTTAACATTTTTTAGCATACATAACCTCCACCTTGAGTATCAATCATGGAAACATATAATAAACATGTTTCAAAATATATACACATCAAAAACCTGAATTTCCTAAATTAAAAAACATTACGAGGAGGGAATTTAAATCTGGGACATTAAAGTCAACATTTACGATCCTAATACACGTTCTTACACATGTTCTTAAACCATCCTTATTCCAACATAATTCAGCAATATGGGTATCATTAAAATATATATTCAAATCAAAAATAAAAAAATTCCAAGTATATAAATCATCCATGTGACCAACTTTAATAAAGTAATTACCTTACGAGGATTCCTCGATTTATAGAAATTTTTCGAAGATTTCTTTCTTAACTTTCTTCTCTTTCTCTCTCTTTAGGCAAAACTCTTGTTTATGGCTGAATTGGCTGAACAAATGAGTTGTTTTAACAATTTTAAGTCGGCCAAACCATCACCCACCCTTTAACCAATCAAAAAATAGCACATGGTGTGCTAATAAGACAAATGTCACTTAAGGGATGGACATATTTTCCCTTGTTTCGTACTTTCGGTATAACTTATTGTACGAGCCTCCGTTTAACCCACCGTTTGTTGTGTTATAACATTAATTCATATATCTACAACTTTCATAATTTGTGTTTTCCCAAAATCATAAACTAATACGCCTAATTTGGACTTCGAACGGGAAAGTAGCAATTTACCAAAAATCTCAAAACTTTCACATTTGGCAACCAAACATTGCCAATTTCGTATCAACACCCTAATTTACTTTTATAAACATAATCGTGAATTAAAAGCATAATTTTATGATTCATTTAACCACATGACTAGTCATATTCTCTAAATATTTTATCCCCGATCATAAGCTCGATTAGCATCTAATATAAACCACATATATATCACATGAGCATGTATCCCCTAAACATGATAATTAACATGTTTAACACACATAACCAATAACTAATAGCTTATACTTAATCATGTAATTAACCATCCTAATGATGTTTTAGGGCCTTACAGTACACCACTATAGTATGCGCTTGGAAATAATGCTTTATACGTCGAGATGCCTTTATAAGCGACAAAGCAAGTTTCTCCAGTCGTGGATACCTGATTTTAGCTCCTCAGAGGCTTTGTTGGTGTAGAAAAATGGATTCTGAACTCTATTATCTTCTCATATCAAAGAAGAACTTACAGCCGACTTAAAAATAGCCAAGTATAAATATAATTTTTCTCCCAAAACTGATCGGGAGAAAAATGGGCGTAATCCTAGATACTTTTTCAACTCTTAAAAAGCTTTCTCACATTCGTTGTTCCATTCAAAGGTCTTCCTCGACACCTTAAATAATGGTAAACACCTGTCTGTGTCTCAGGGCACGAATCTATTCAAAGTAGCTACTCGCCCGGTGAGCCTTTGAATATCCTTCTTGCAAGTCAGAGACTGCATTTCAATCAGTGCCTTTATTTTATCAAGATTAACCTCAATTACCCTCTGATTCACTATGTACCCAAGGAACATTCCTTCATGTACACCAAACACACACTTGTTTAGATTCATCTTCATCTGGTGCTTTTCCAACTGATTAAAGGTTTACGTGAGTTCAAAAATATGGTCAGAGGCTTTCTTGATCTTCGTCAGCATATCATCCACATATACCTCCATATTTTTGCCTACTTTATCTTCGAAGACCTTGTTCACCAACCTCTGGTAAGTAGCACCTGCATTTTTTAAACCAAAAAGCCATCACATTATAACAGTAAGTTCCTCGGGGAGTAATGAAAGAGGTGTTTTCCCTATCTTCAGGCTTCATTTTGATCTGGTTCTAACCAGAATAGGTGTCCATAAAACTCAATAGCTCATGTCCCGATATAGCATCCACAAGTTGGTCAATCCTGGGCAAAGGAAAATGATCCTTTGGACAGGCTTTATTTAAATCAATGAAATCTACGCACATTCTCCACTTATTATTTTTCTTCTTGACCATAACAATGTTGGCTAGCCAATTCGGATATTTCACATCTTCAATAAATGAAGCTTTTTAAAGCTTCTCTACCTCCTCCTGAATAGCCTGATTCTTCTCAGGGCTGAACACCTACACCTTTATTTTACTGGCTTGACATCCTTATTGACATTGAGCTCATGGCAGAGGAAATTGGGATCAATCCCAGGCATATCCTCATGACTCCAAATGAACACATGCTTTCTCTGTCTCATGAACATAATTAGCTCTTGTTAAGAATAGGGTTTAGTTTTGAACCCACCTGTGTAGTTAGCTCTGGCTTGTCATCGTACAAAATGATATTCTCCATTGCTTCCATGATTTAGCCTTTCACCAGTTCTGTCTCTTCTCTTGGATCTAAGGTTTCCACCTCAGATTCTCTATTTGGCTCAGTAATGTCCACTTGGTAAGTGGTGTTCTTTTTCTTTATTTACTCCTATCCTCTTGCTCGGCAGAGAAGTAATAGCATTCTCGAGATACTTTTTTATCACCCTTTACCACACCTACTCCAAAGTTGGTTGGGAACTTCAAACACTGATGGAATTTTAAGGGAACTGCTTCAAATTTCTTCATTCATATTCTACCCATGATGACATTGTAGGCTGACTGCATGTTCTTATGCATCACAAAGAAATGAACTTTCTCTGTCCGACTTGTTGGCAGGTGCTGAGCAACACTCCCAGCTTGATTGTGCCCAAAGGATAAACTTTTTCACCAAAAAAATTTATCAAAGGCCTATGGTACGAATCTAGTTGACTGAGCTTTAAATACATATTTTGAAAAAAGGAATAAAATATGATATCTGTTGAGCTACCATTGTCAATCAACACCCTGGAAATGATTGTGTCCTGGTATCTAAATTTGACCACCAAAGGATCGTTATGGGGGTACAGAATTCCTGACATGTCATTTTTAGAAAACCCAATCATATTTTTTTTCTTTATTCGCCTTCCTCGGCCCATCTTCCTCAGTTAAATTGATCCTCTGGATGTAAGAACAAGCTAAAGCCTCATTAAGGTAGGCTTTTCTCTCTGAAGTGTGATCTCCACCTCCAGCATCTCCACCTGTAATCATCTAACAATCAAAGGAACCAAAAATAAGTGTAAATACCTCATATTCTAGCTGCTTAAGTTTGTTGGGGAAATTGAGATCATCTTTAGGATCATCTTCATGATTTCTTTTATTTTCTTCCCAAGGCCTGTATGGAGGTTTTGACCTACGCCGAGCTCCTCTGCCATCTTGTCAATCAATAAACTAATCTAGTTTTCCTTAGCGGATGAGGGTTTCTATCTCATTTTGTAGAGCAATACAGTTATCTGTCGTATGCCCATGGTCCTTATTAAATTCATAGTATTTGGATTTATCCCTCTTCCTAGCGGGTGCTCTTTATTTCTCTGGCCAACGTACCTCCTTATTATGTTTAATTTCCTCCAAAACATGATGAATGCCCATTATTAATGGAGTGTAGTTTTTATACTTCCTGAGCCTAACATCAATTTTCTTTTTCTTTGAATCTTTCTGATCCTTATGCTCCCTTTGCTCCTTCTTCTCAGGTATGCCCTCTAACTTTTTAACCGAGCTCTACTTTGTTGCCATTACCTCCTCGACATTCATGATCTTGGCTGCCTTGGCCATCAATTTCATCATCATCTTAGGAGGATCTTTAGCAAGAGTGTCGTAAAGCTTCTGGAGAAATAGTCCACTCATCAGAGTTGTAATGGTTGTTTTCTCCTCGTAATCAATGACCTCTAACTTTTCATTATTGAAGTGCATAATATAATCCCTTGTACTTTCTCCTAAATGTTGTCTCACGCTTAACAAGTGAGCTACTCTCTTTATCGACTTAGCCCCAAAGAAGAAATTACTAATTAATAGCTCGACCAGTTGGTTAAAATCCAAAATTTTCCACCAAAGAAGGATGTTGTACATATCTGGGCAGAACCTATTATGGTACCTGAGAATGCCCTCTATCTCATCTCGTCGGGAACAACATAAATATATGTTGTTGCTTGATACTATTCTATGTGAAGAATAGGGTCAATTTTTCCATCATACTTGGGAGTGACCACAGGTGATTTGAACTTCGAAGGAGTAGGAAAATCCATAATAGCTTTAACAAAATGACGCCCTTTCACAAAGCTTCGTTGCAAAGGGTTTTTTATCTTCACCATTTTTCCCAACCAGTCTTCCAACCTCTGGATTGAGACTTTCCATGCATACTTACCCGTATTAGATTTATGTGATGCAGCTCGATTGTTCTAACTAACTATCTGCGCTGAGCTTTCCTCCTGGGAGGTCTGTTAGGCATGGATAGATCAACGGGGGCATGATCTGGATTGGGCTGAGGCCTCTTGTTGGTCGATTAGTCGGCGAGTATGCCTTGATAATGCCCTGGGAATATTTATATTCCTTATAGGTCCCAGACAATCAAAGGGCGATGCTCGGCTCAGTCTTTCCAAGGCACTTATCCTTTCAGGAGAAAAAGGTTGATCATTATATGACTCTGAAGTCCTGAGGGAAGAACTTACTCCTGAACGATAGGACGTCTCTATGGATGTCCTGGAGTGGCTATGCCTTTTGAGGGAAGAACTTGCTCCTGGATGATAAGACGTATCTCTGGAAGTCCTATAGTGGCTAAGCGCACTGTTTCTTGGAGGTGACGGTGGCATATTTATGTGAATAGACAAGGCAGGAGATCCGACTTTTAGTGTTTGGGACAATTGCCTGGTCGTATCTTGTATGACATCCTATTGTAACACCCCATATTTTTGTGCATTTAATATTTAATTAATTCGAGAATTTTAAATTACTTGTGTGTTGTAATTTTAATTGAATTAATTATGACAATATATATTTAAATATTAATCAGGGAGTGAATGGTTAATATTTAGGAAAATTTATTTACTAAGTGAACAGTAATAAGTTAATTACGTCATTTCGGGTATTAATGACGGGGTATACACTTATCTCAGTCGGGAGTCGGTATAGACTAAATTGGGTGTGAGATAAGGATTTTTATAAATTAATTCGGACGCCAATTCTGAGTGCGCGGTTGAGTCCGAATGGGTCGAGATAGTCAGAAAAGAGTACCCGGGGGTAGTAATTAGGTCTCGGGGCATTTTTGGGCATAACCGGGCCCACACGGGGTGATTTGGGCTATTTTAATTTAGCCCATTAGGCTAAAAACGGGATTTGTGTTTTTAAACCTAAACCTAAGAAAAGGAAAATTAGCAGCCAACACAATTCCAACATAGGGTTTGAGAGGGAGATTGGGGAAAAATGATCAAAAGCCAAATTGGGGATTTTGGAGCAAAATCAAGGGGCTACGATAACGGATCAGACCCTACGAACGATTTCAGGCAAGTGGTTAACTGTTTTTACTCCTAAAGCGTGATATCCAATTCATATTTTAGTGATGTGTATACTAAAATTCATTTTGGGGATAAATGGGTGCAAAAAGGGGGTTTTGTTAATGGAACCATTGAATGGAATTTAAGGAAAGAATTAGTTGTGATATATAATTCTGAGTATGATTATCTGGTTTGAATGAGAAAAATCGGAATATAAAATGATGAAATTTGAATTTGAAATTGGGATTGTACCCTAGAAATTTTGTGTTCTTGAGTGGGTCAAGATTCATCGTGTTAATGATGTTAAAAGGTTTAGATGATATTTTTAGTTCATGAGTAATGATATAAGATGATTAACATGATGATTTGAGGTTGGTTTTTGAGGAAAAGAAACCTTAAAGCTCGTTAATGGTGGAAATTTTCGTGGGGAAGAAGAGTTGTCACGAAGGGATTGATCGATCGATCGGGGGCCATCGATCGATCGACGATGGGAAATTTTGGGCACTTCGGCCAGGTTGTTTATAATGAGGGTTTTATTTAAGTTTTAATTCCCTTAATTTTATTTAGTGAGAAATTTATATGGGACACATATTTCCTTAACAATTATAGGGTGACATAATTGGGTTTAGGAGGGTGTGAACGGTATGTCAGGAGATGAACGAATTTGGAGAAATAATTCAATTATCGATATTGGGTCGAGGAATGATATTCGGGTATTGTAATTGGGTGACACTACATTATTAAAGGAATTTAGGCGAAATATTTAATTATGGACCAAGTGGGTGAGTCCGGGTGTGCTAGCAATTATAGGTAAAAAATAATTGGGGAAATTATGAAAATAAATGTGAGACACATTATAGGTGAAAATGTGAGAATGAAATTATGAGATGTAGAAGGGACCGAGTGAGCGAGTCCGGGGATATTGGTTAAGTGGTATCAAAGTAGTAAATTAATTATTACGAGAAAGTAATTAATTTGGAGTCGGAACATAGACTCGGGAAATATTAAGTTACGGGCCAAGTAAGTGAGTCCGGGGATAATGGCTGGGTGACACAAAGTTATTAAATTAATAAATGTGATAATTAATTTAATTAGAGTCGGATTGTAGACTCGGGTAGGATTAAATTAATAAATGTGATAATTAATTTAATTAGAGTCGAATTATAGACTCGGAGAGGATTAAATTAATAGGTGTGTTAATCAATTCAATTAGAGTCGGACGATAGACTCGGGGAGGTATTAAATTAATAAGTGTGTTAATTAATTTAATTGGAGTCGGACCATAGACTCGGGGAAAATATTATATAAATTGAGGTATGAGTTAAATATATTAGAGTCGGACCATAGACTCGGAAAGACGATAAATTATTAAGTGAGAAAATTAATTACGTTGAGTCGGGCCACAGACCCAGGAAATTTCGGGCAGTGTACGGGATATTTAGTACACAGTAAAGCCAGGGTTTATAAAATATGTATACGGTGTAGTGATAGTATTTATATATACGTGTATATATTGTGTGTGATATTAAATTACAGGCAGTGTACGGGATTTTGAGTACACGGTAAAGCCGAGATTTATATTATATATATACGATACAGTGATAGTATATATATACGTGTTTATATTGTGTGTGATATTAAATATCAGTGACTAGATATTTATTCAATTTAAATACTCTAATGCTATCAAGGGAGGTTGCGCGATGTGGGTGAATCCCCTAGCTTGAGGAGTAGGGCAAGTATATCCCCAAGTCATAGCGTTCGGTATATATGGGTGAGGGATTTACCTCACTTTCAGGGAAGGAATATGAACGCCTCCACTACGTTTATATTTTGGGCCAGGTTGGTGAGCGATTCCAACTTGGGGAACTAGGCTTTGTGAGCACACCTAATGAGATGGCATTTTAGAGAGAATCATCCGGTGAGGGTATACTCGGAAGAATGGATACATGTATGATATATGTATGGATGTTAGTAAAGGTACGTATAATATGGTAGCAAATATTATATGTAGGAGATAATACATTGTGTGATGTATTTACTTTATATAACTCGGGTTACAGTTGTATGCTTTCAATTAATGGGAAATTAATTAAGTTAATCATTTGTGGGAATAATACGGAGTGTGAAGTATTAAATTTATATAACTTGTGTTACGGTTATATGTTATTCATTAAAAAGGAATTAATTAAGTTAATCGTAAAATAACTTATAATTCAGGAAATCACTATACTCGGGTTAGAGTAGTATGGCAAGGGAAGGTTATACCAGGACTAGTTGGACGGGGTAGCACAACTAGGTGGAGTTAAGGTAATCAGTATGTGTGCACAATAGTAGAGGGGTGAGAATGTCCACAAGGGAGTGTGACATTAACTTAAATATGAAGCGCATTCATGCATTTTTAAATTACTGCAGTTAATTCACTTGCTAAATATTTTCAAAATATTTTGGGTTCTAACCCTTGCTATAAAAATATTCCAAAACCTTTTAGGTGTCCAGCCACAGGGACGCCAGGATTGATATTCTATTCCAGGGACACGGAGCTGCGGAATATGTGGATGCTAGCAGGAGTTTGGATTAGACGCATCATTCATTCATTCCTAGAGTAGGAATCACTCATCAGTTCCAGTTTTATTTAGGGCATGTCGCCCAGACTTTCAGTTCAGTTTTTTCAGATTTGTTTTTATTCCGATGTTGAATATTGTATTGGATTATTTCACCTTGGTGGCCGATGGTTTATTCGGCAAGTTGTGTAATTAATTATTTCAGTTGAGTTTTATTCAGTTGTGTGAATGGTTTATATTTATTTCTGCATGTACCGTTTTGTTTAATTAAAAAGTTAAAATTGGCACCAATTTTTGGAATACTAGGTGGTTAGTAAGTCTTAAAAAAATTTCGACAGTGATGCTAAGCATGATCCAACTGAGATTCCTGTTTTAATTTGGTATAGGACTGATCACCCGGTATTTTATTAGGCGGGGTGTCACACCTATCCCCTAACGAGACTAGCCAAAATTTTAGTCAGATCATTATTTGTTGGAGGAGTAGAAGAAATTAGCGAATTTCCATCATTTCTAGCATTGAATTCAGGAATGTCAGTCATCTATGGGTCAATGAATGAGAATGAAAACGTATAGAAATACGTTCCCACAAACGGCACCAATCTGTTGATGTAAAAAAGTAGACTAGGTCTAATTGTTTAATCATAGATAAATATATGTAAATAAAACATAGACAAAAATGTTTTTAAAGTGGCTCGGCTATAAAGGAAAGGCTACATCCACTGTGTTTCTTGTAATATGTGTTGCCTCTCGTGTTTAAATGGCATGAAGTTGCCCTTGATGAAGGGATTACAATGTATTTATAGTCTTATAAGGAGATAAAGAGGTGGAATACAAAAGGATGGAATGCCTTTATAAATTAGGCATTTACATCAATACATAGCGTTCACAATGTACATGACTATTGGCGCTTTGTTGACCCTTTTGGTCGGCATTCTGCATGTTGGTCGGCGAGTCTATATCTTGTTGACTAGGATTCTTGCCATGTTGGATGACACGTGTCCATTTCTGATTTGTCCACGTAAGTGGACAATTTTTGGTATCAACAAGACATTTCTTTACTTTATTTATCCAATAAACCCAATTACATTTAAGACTACTTTTGTAAGAAAAATACTATTTGCTTTTTATTTATATTTGTAGTCTTATAACCTTACACTTATCACACTTTCAACCCTTTTTCACACACTTTGAAGACGAAAATTTCTATTTTTCTTCTTTCATGTTTAATCCCAACAAAACCTTATTTAAACTTGTTTATGTGTTCATTATCAAAATACTACAAGTTTATATGCTTGAGAAGATGGATTTTAAATCCTAAAATCCTATTAAATGGGTTAAATATACACTTCATTCTAAAAAATCAATTGTACTTGCAAAAATGCATTTTCTAGACACAAAGACTTTTTTTATTTCTTCAAACTCAAAAAATGTCCAACTTTAATAAAATCTTCATTTTTAGCAAATATTTTCACCAAACATTTTTTACAGGATCAACATTATTTTTCAAAACAAAACATTTTGTAAAATGTTTATCATCAAATTTCTAGAACTTCGCCATTTTTATAAAAATCCCAATCTTTATTTCAAGAAAACTTTGAGATATTACTCATCATTTATTTCCAACAAAATAATTGTGACACCCCGCCTAATTAATCCCGGGTGATCAGTCCTAAATCAAGTTAGAAAAGGTTTCTCAGTTGGTCCATTCTTAGCATCACTGTCGTCTTTTTAAATTACTAACCACCTAAGTGAGAAAAGTAGACTGGTGCCAATTTTTATCTTTCAATTAATTAAATTAAAACTCATGCGGAATATAAAACAATACACAATCACAGTTAATTAAAGTAACCATCCACAAATAAAACACCTAACCGAATAAACAATCGGTCCAAATATCCAATATAAGTAAATATCATAAAAACATCTCAACAACTCTACTACTGATAAATGAACTGTGAGCGACAAGCTCAGATAACTACTAGAGAGTCTCTACAAGAATGGAAGAAGGAGGCGTCTATCAAAACCCCGCAACATCCACATGTGCTGCAGCAAAGGATACCTGGAATAGAGTCAAGCTTGGCGCCCTTGTGGTTGGACACCTAAAAGGTTTTTAAAATTTTTATAGCAAGGGTTAGTACCCAAAAACATTTGAAAACATTTAACAAATGATTAACTTGCATTAATAAATAAATATGCATGCTCTTCATATTTTAGTTAGTGTCGCACTCTCATGAGGACTTCCTCACCCCTCCTCTAATGTGCACTACTAACGCTTCGGTTTAATTTACTAGGTCCCACGCTCCTGACCCAAATGCTTATTTTAAGCCTTGAATGTTATCTACTCTAACCGAGTATGCCTTAATTCATGATTTTTAAGTTATTATAAACGTCAATCTTAATTGAATCATTACTCCTTTTAATTTCATATAATATTCACACCTGTTATGCACATACTACATTTTTCACTATGCATTGATTATCCCATATATAATTATTTACCTAATTATATAATTAATCATATTACCGTATTCACAAACATACTGGAATAACATTTAATACAAACTCTCGGCCGAGTAATAATACTCACAAAATATAAATTTTCCCAAGTGCTATCCCACTAGGTGTATTCACGTAACCTAGTTATCCAAGTTAGATTCGCTCACTAACTTAGTTTAACATACGAATTTGGAGGCGGTCATATTCCTTCCCTGAAAGTGAGATGCCCCTCACCCATATAACGGACGCTATGACTTGGGATTATACTCGCCCTACTCCTCAGGCTAGGGGATTCATCCACTACGCGCAACCTCCCCCTATAGCACTAGAGTATATAATAGTAATATTCAATCTCTGATATTAATGTACACACTATATATATATACTATCACACACCGTATATATATATATATATATATATATAAATATAAAATGTCCCGACTACACCATGTACTAAATTCGTAACACAAGCCTATTTAATTTATTAAGAGTTTGTGGTCCAACCCTAATTATTAATTAATTTGCACATTAATTAATTTAGTCACCTTTGGTGTCGCCCCCACCATAAATTTGGACTTACTCTCGTAGCCCGAAATAACCTCACTCGAGTCTAAATTCCCGACTCTCGAATTTATAATCATGACGTGTCACCCAAAAACTCCCTCAAATCCTAATTAACTTTACTCACAATTTAATTAGATTTAAATTCATGTATTAATTTCTCAATTATTAATTACATAAAGATTATTATGTAAATTCCCACATATATACATAACTGGGCGAATCTGCCAAATTCTGCCGACCTTCGATCAATCGACCCCAGACCTTCGATCGATCGATCGAACAGGTCTTTGTCTTCTTCGTGAAGACAGAATCAGCCATGGACGAAAATTCTTAAACCCTAGTTTCTTCTACCAGTAACCTCAAGCCCTCTTAACCTCAATACATGTTAGAAAACTTATTAGGAACCTCCAGGATGTCCACCAACATTATTAATTCGTCCATTAACTACAATTTCTAAATTTGGGGAAAAAATCATCTTTAACCCTTAACCCATTTACACCCCAAATTCCATCATCAAATCCGTTTTTAATTGTCCGGATATCATCCTACCAGATATGTATCAACTTATAAATATCAGATTTTACATGAATCCTTACTCAAATTCGTAATTAGATTATTATTTTCAAAATCCCATGTTTATGCCATGAACAACCAAAACGAATTTTAATCAATCACATCACATGAATATGAATTGAAAAACAGATTCAATACTATTGCAAGTTATCCACTTGCCTTAGGTTTCGTAGTGTCTGATTCGGAGATGAATTCCAAGGTTGAAGATGATTCTTGTTGGCTCTCTAGTGATCCCAAAATTGCCTTTAACTGCTATTAGGGTTCCTTAATACACTTAGCCTTTTTCTAAAACTCTATCAGCCGTTTTCTTATTCCTTCTAATTCCTTAATTTATCTAAATCCCGTTTTTTGCCTAATGGGCCAAGCCCAAGTGATCCAAATGCCCCCGTGTGGGCCCGGCTATGTCTAAAAATGCCCCGTGATCCGTTTACAACCCCCGGGTACACTTTTCCGACTATCTCGAACCATCCGGACTCAACCGTACACTCAGAATTGGCATCCGAATTAATTTATAAAAATGTTTATCCCCTCACCCCTTTAGTCTATACTGACTCCCGGTTGAGATTAGTGCATACCCTGTCATTAATACTCGAAATGGCTTAAATAACTAATTACTATTCACTTAGTAAATAACTTCCCGTAAATATTAACCATTTACTCCTCGATTAATATTTAAATAAAATTTTCCTTAATTAATTCAATTAAATTACGACTCACAAGTAATTTTCAATTCCCGAATTAATTAAATATTTAATGCATGAAAATGCGGGGTGTTACAATAATTTTTTGCCAATATTTTTATTCCATAAAAATGTTCAATACCAAATCTACTAGAAACCCATCATTTTATTCATATGCATTCTACTCTTGAATTCTAACAACAAGACCATTAATATGAAAAATAGAGTCTTAAACTAAAAATAGAGTTTCCCACCTTCCAATGGAGCTCCAATGATGGTAGGCATGCAATGTCTAAGAAGATGGCAATCTCATACCTCTTAGGGTGGCCTTAAAGAGGATGTCTAGCTCCACCAAGATTGCTTCCATGAAAGCTCCATTAAAAACCCTCTTCAAGCTCCATGAATCTTCCATCTTTATCTTCTCCGAAAAACCCCAACAATAGCCCCAAAATTCGTTGCTATGCCTAAAAATGGTGGAAATGGGCATCTAGGGCTTGGATATGGTGGCACAAGGTGGATACATGGTGGTGAATGGTGATTTGTGGTGGAGATAAGTGGACAAATGTGAAAATGGTGGGGGAAGACCACCCCCACTCTTTATCTTCCACTCCAAAATATACCAAATAAACCCAAAAACCCTTATAAAAACATCCCCAAACATTCAAATCCCATTTCTTCCCAATCTGGGATCACCAGAGCTCGATAGCTCATCCATCTGACATCCCAAAATGAGACAACGCACAAGGGTAACCTGATTTAAAAAGTTCAGTCACGCTCATTCAAATGAGAAATTCGAACGAGAAAGGCACCTCATTCGAACTATCCTTCGAACGAACCGAACCTTTTATTCAGTGGGATCTCGCTCGAACCTTTTTGGATACCCTACTTCGAATGACCTTGGTTTCTCATTCGAACAACCTGAACTCGTTCGAATGACCATTCCTCATTTTTCTCTAAATTTCAAATTTCAACCAATAAACTTCCAACAATGACAATCAGGATCCCAAACAGTCGATTGCAGTTATAAACTTAATTATAATGATCCAAATCCCAAGGTTTTCGTATTATTACAACTTGTGCTAGAAAATAAGTAAAATATTGGGGTGGGGTATTATGGATGAGTTGTTGGCATTTGGGTCATATTTTGACATACACAATGCAGTCTTGAACCATGGTGGTTTGATAGTATCCTTATCAGACAATCTTCTTAGCAAAAACGTAGCCATTCACGTGGGGTTCGCACTTCCAACCATGGATTTTTTGCATAATCTCTTCAATGTCAGCCCCTATTATGCATTGCAAGTGGGTGCCATCGCAGTTCCTTTTGAACATTGTTTTGACAAGAATGATGTACTGGGCAATGAGTTTTTTAGGGTCATACGATATTTCTTATCATCCCTATGAGGGTATCGAATATGTTTGAGGAGACACCACATATTATAATGCCATAACCTGGCCTTGTCTAAATCTTCTTTGGTAGTGAGTTGGATATGTTAGAATTGAGTTGGCTTGTATTTTCTATGAACTTGCACATGAAAATTGTTATTCTCTAGGTCATGCCGACCATAGAGGAAATTTTTTCCAATGTATTGCTAAAGTCATTCCTTGAGTAAGAGAGATTGTGGAAAGTGACATTTTTAAATTTGGGACAAATCTCTCCAAGGGAAGCGTCCAAGGGCAGGAGGTTTTTCATCTTTGATCTAACATTTTCTAAGGACTTGTCCAATAATAAGGGCGGAATCCATAAACGTTATTGGATTCTCTTTTCTAAGGCAAGATTGAGGCTCATAATGCATACCTCGTATTTTATCATGTTATTGGTGTAAGGAAATCCTAGATTAATGGGAATAGGAGTATGTGAGTCATCAGGCGCGATTAGGAGTATCTCGATGTCATATCCTTTCTTATTGGAAACTTCGTCAATGAAAATTTATAGATAATTTTTTCATATGGGAACTCAGAGATCCCTATGTTGACTTATTCTATAAGATGATTGGCTAGGTAATTAAAGATGGTATTATTACACGGGTGACATTAAACTCAGCTAGCAAGAGAATCCATCAGGACATACAATTTAACAAGGCATGTTTCTCTAATAGGTACTTCATAGAATACAACTAAGACACTAAATTGATGGGGATGCAAACATGTAGTGTCAGAGTTTCTGAGTGAACTAAACTAAGGTGGCACATACCTTCTTTAATCCTGTATAATTCATCGCATACTGCTAATTTTTTACTGACATAGTAGATAGAGATCTCTTTTCATGAATCCTTGATGCATTGGGCCAGCATATCACCGCTTGCAGTGTTAGTGGCAATTAAATACAAGAAAATGGGTGGACTAGGCTAAGATGGCATGAGCATCGGTGGATGGGTAAGGTATTTCTTGATTTTATTGAAGGCTTGTTTGCACGCCTTATTCCAGACTTATAGTTGAATGTTTTCGAAGGATCTTGAAAATGGGTTCAAAAAATGGAAGTGAGTTAACTAATGAATATGCTAATGTAGTGGATCTTTGCCAAGAAACTGCTTACCTTTTTCTCAATCCAAGGCGATGGCCTTTTCTAAGATCTCCTTGTGTTTAGAAGGGTATACTTTGATTCCCTTCTATCTAATCATAAAACTTAGGAGTTTAACTTTTATAGCACCGAAAATTAACTTTGTGTATTGAGGTGTATCTAGTTTCATCATAACTATTCAAAGAACTTCCTCAAGGAAAGCATGTGATATTCCCGAGTTCTTAAATTAATTATCGTATCATTAACATAGACTTTAACTTATTTATGGATAAAATTATACAGGATGATGGTGGTTCCCTATTGATATATAGCCCTGATATTTTATAGAGCGAAAGGCATGATGATGTAGCAGAAAGTCCCTTATGGGGTGGTAAAAGTAGTCGTCTCGTGGTGATCGGGATGCATCTTGATTTGATTATATTTAGTGAATCTATCGACAAATGACATGATGGTATGACTGGATGTGTTTTCAACGACCATGTCAATATTAAGCAGGGGTAGTTATCTTTGGAGATGCATTGCTCAAATCTCGATAGTCAATGCACATACATACATTTTCTCCTAATCATGGCAGTGGGACTATATTTTCAATCCAAGTTGGATACTCTACTACACGGATAAAGTCTACATTTAATTCCTTGACTAATTCATCTTTCACTCTGAGGTACCATTATGGATAGAGTTTCCTTAGATTTATTTGACATGTTTCCACTCAAGATAAGTCAAGATTCGAGTTGCACAATTTTTGGGTCGATGTCAGTCATGTCACTGTAAGACCATGTGAAGACGTTCAAGAAATCCTTTATAAGTTGCTCGAACTGTGAATGATCATACTCGTTAAGGGTTGATAGTATCTTAGTCTCACGTGGAGTGCTATTAGAAATAAAATTAATGACAATAATCTCCTCCTCATTAGTTTAATTGTGGTCATGCTTGTTTGGAAAATAATTTGGGATTGACATTTGTGGAAAATTTTGAACCCATGGATCTTTAAATAATCATGCATTGAAAAGTAAACGAGAACTATGTTTAATGATTAAACCTAGGCTTTCAAGAACACATACCATATCGAATCATGATGTGATTTGTAATGAGGATACAAAGGTACATGATAATGAAATCCTTGTTGCCCTCCAAGTATCCAAAAAACTTTGATTAAACCTTATGTATGATAGGATCTTCTAATGTATGGTCCTCCTTGAAGTCAGGCAGGCGGATGGCACCTTTTGAGATGGAAACTTTGTTAAAACTTTAGATATGGCGGTATCCCTATAGCCCTCTTCACTAAAACTATGAATATTGTTTTCTATCACCCCTATTAAACCCGAATGAACCATTATTGTCATTAAAACCCATTTCCCACACCTTTATATACAAGTATAAAAGGTGGGAATGGGCTAAACTTTACTTCTTGAAAGTATGGTACTAACTACTTAGGTATATGTACACCACTAGGAACCCAAGACAAATAATTAAATTAATTCCATATAAATAACCGAAAATTACAATTAAAATTACCTAATTATTTGCTTTATTTATTTTATCGGGAATTAGCTCCACTAAATAATCACGATCCACTCTAATTTAATTATCTCATCAATCACTCGGATTTAATGAGTATTTATTTGTAAAGTTGATTATGGTACATAATATGATTCTCCACATTAAGTTTTAGATACCCGCTTAGTCAAATCCATTCATTATTAATTGACATTAACCAAAATTTAATCAATTTCTTGATTATCAAACTTAACTTATTTGCTACTCCACCAAGATTATAAAATATTCCACCGTACCAGTATTACTTGATGAAAATAAAACATATAAGTCTATCAAGGTTGTATCACAATCCACAGTATTCCATGGACATAGATTCCTCTTAATTATGATCTCAGGCCGACTTACACAATTGTACCAAATACGCGAAGATCATTTGACCCAATATAAATTAGGTTGCATTTATAGTGATCAAAGTGACATATTTGTAAGCATTTTAATCCTCAAAATTCTTTGGATTAAGAATCTATGCACCCTATGCAAATAGTGTGAGATTGATTGAGTCTAATTAAGATAACCCTTAGACTCAAATCTCACAGTTGGTCATGTTCAATGCATTCCTATGATGCACTGATCGTAGTCTTCTACCGAACTATCAAAAAACTTCTCGAATTAACAAACAGGTTTATCATAGTCTTAAATTACTAGTATTTCATCACAAGAGTTGCGATAGGATATCAACTCCTTATCGAGGTTGTAAACATTTAAATAGCGTCAGAATTGTAATCCTAATCTCCTAATGATCAACCTGAAGCTAACTCACTAAAATTCATACTAAGCTCAATCGAGCGACATGTATACAATATATTTTAAAACAAATACAAGGCATTCTTTTAAACATGATTCTAATTTGAAAATGAACTGACACACCTTATCTAAAAGTTAATCGTCATACATGATTTTAAGAATAAAAACCCAATAATCTCCCACTTAGTCTTAAAGCCATGTATTAACCTCTCAAACCATACACTCGATAGTTTTATATTTATCAGTATAAGGATTAATCGAGCATTATCCGATACAACCTTGTGATAAACTTATCACCCATTTCATTTGATCTATAAAATTAGGTGAAACCTACAACGAATGTTCTTAAACCCTTTATGGGGTATGGGTTCTCTTGACTTTTCAATCCTAATGCTATGTTCACTGAAAAGTGTAATAGTTAATTTTACTTGAAAGAAACTCAGTCAGGCTACTTAGAAAGTAACTCTTCCAGTCTACTTAGAAAGAAACTCTGAAGTGATAATAAATTTGGCCTTCCTAGTGGAGTCAACACTACAAGATTTCTTTGCACTCATCAAACTCATAGCTCAACTTCCTAAGTAAACACACATTTTGAGGTAAAATAATTGGAATCCTTATTCGACTGAAAACCTGACTATTTATGCATAAACGGTAGAAGACTATTAGACTAGCATCTGTTTGGAAATTCCTTGTTCCTTCCATCTAATCATATGTCCTAATACATTGATTCCCACATAAAATGATTTTATACTTGAAAAGAACTCTTTTCATGGGATCTCGATGCTAATTCTATGTATACAGCACTGATATAATTGACTTGGAATAATTCCAACATCCTTTAGAACCGATCCAGTGAAAGATTGATCATAAGGATGTGCTTGGCTTTTTTTAAGTTCTACATATCAAAATATCTAGATAACCACACTTTCATTGTAAGACAATACTCCCACCTCATTCCTGATTAGGAAAATATTATCCATAAATTGTACTAAAAATACCACCAAGTTTTCATAATACTTCTTATATAAAAAAGTTATTTTTCAGACTTTTATCAAAATCGAGACAAAATTACTGATCAAATCAAATGACCCAATATCTTGATATTAGATTAACTCCATAAATGGATAACAAAAACTTAAATCACTTTTCTTTTCTCGAGTTCTTACTATGTACTTATTAATACAATCACTCAAGAATATAGTCTTAACGCTAAACGAGTTCCAACAGACTTTAGCATGTCTATTGTAAGAAGTTTTCTCATAGTCAATACCTTTATTTCTGATTAAACCTTCTGTAACCTTCCCACCCATATTTCTTTTAACTTCCTATAGGTCCACATATACCCGATGGGTTTTATCCCATCAACAAGTCCTAAAACTTAATTTGAATACATCGAATCCCTTTTTATATACATATTCATAAGTCAAAGCAAAATCTCATGTCTTAGAATACCTCATTGTATTCCCTGGGACCCTATTCGTGTTTTCTTGCTCATCGTCCAAAACACTAACCATTCAAGATGACTCCTGATGCTCTCACTATGATGTGGAACTACTTGCTATCTAGTATATGTGACACGTGTATGCTAATCATCGATAATTCTTCCACGATGACAATGTAATGTACTATTGATACTAGGTTGTATTTCATCATGTATGGTTGGTTAAACAACTTTGATAATATGATGTCCCGTTATATCTTGTAAGTCTAACTCACATTTGGACATGTGGTTTATTATATAATCCTCTTTCAAGAACTTGGCATCGATGTAATCAAGACCTTTTTCTACTTAGGAGTATGAGATAAACTACCTTTGTTACCTTTAGGATACCAAACCAAGAGACATACTTATATCCTCAATTTAAACTTCCTTAACTCCTTCCACAGCACGAGTGTCAGTCACCCCCAAATATGAACATGCCTAAAATGAGCTTTCACCCACTTTAATATTCAGCGGGAGTTAAAGAGACCGTTTAAGAAGAAATTAAATTATAATGTATATGCTTGTCACCTACATAAAAATTCCAATAAGAATCTTTCAATCCTGAATAACCTACAATAGACCTTATCATACCTAAAAGATCCTTATTCCTTCCTTTCCTATACACCATTACGAAGTGGAATGCTCGTAGTAGACAACTGGAATAAAATCCCAACCTCAAATAAATGACCCCTTAATTATACCAAGAGACAAACACCCATACAATAGATTGTATAACTTGGAATAGTTTACCTCGCCCATGTTCCACCTTAGTTTTAATACACTTTGAACTAATCAAAGGCTTCAAAATTTTGGTGTATTAGGTAAACACATCCATACCTTCGAGTGATCACCAATGGAAACAATGAAGCACTCAAAACCACCTCTTTATCGAATAGTCACCTAATCACATTAATCGAAGTGAACCACTTCCAACACACCTTTAGCTCTATATCTCTTGGTTGTGAGGGGCCATTTTACCTACCAAACATAATTTAATACTAAAATTGCCTCCACTTCCAATGAACTTGTAATATCCTACCCCGATAAAGTTATTTAAATTAAATGTAGATTTTATAGGAGGAGGGAAAATTTTAAATTTTGGAATTTACAGGTAACGAGCTGGATTAAGCATAGAGTACTATTGGATTATGGGTTATATGGAGAATGGGTAAATTTAATGTAATTAAACTATAAGTGTTTTTTTTAAGAGTTAGTGAACTAATTGGGGAAAATTGTGCAAATCACGAATGATAGAAATTATAGGAGAAGTCTCAGCCGTAATGGTTGGTCATTTAAACGACTTTCTTATCATTCGAATGACGTCCACTATCATTCGAATGAGAAGTTCCGTCATTCGAACGACGCACCTGTCAGATCGCCACTGCTACTGTTTGAAGTGTTGTCTTTACAGTAGCCCTTGGATCCATCTAGGAGATGTGCTATCGATTAGAGGATCCCCTATGACCTAGATATGGAAGTATTTTGGAGCAATGATCTCTCCTCAATAGGAATTAATATTGTTAGATGTCTTTAAGAGGAAAAAAAATCGTGTGTATCCAGAACCCACTTCATTTTTATGCTAAAAGCTTAAACTCTATCTCTCTCTCTAAAGATCATGATTCCTCTCCCCCTCTAAAACTGTTTTCCTCCATTTCTTCACTAATCCCAGTATTAATCACTCATGCCTCAAAAATAGCTATTTTCTCCATTGTTAAGATGTAAGCTACGAAGTATAGAAGTGTTGTTGGGGACTTTTATGAGTATTTAAAGGGGGTTATTTTAGAAGAAGAAGAAGAAGAAGATGTATGTTCTTAGGAGGTTTGTAGAGGGTTTTTATAGAGCTTTCATGGGGGACTTTGGTGGAGCTTTTTGTGAATCTCTTTAGGGCCACCTTTGGAGGTGGGGGAGTCACCCATCTTCACCACCACCACCACCACCATTTTAGAGCCATTTGAGGTGGGTAATCTACTCTTAGTGCATTTGAGACTCTTTTGATACATGTTGTAGTCCTTTGGTTGTGTGTGATTAAGAGTAGGATTATAAGAAATAATGTGTGCTCTTGTTAAACTGAAATTGATATTTTTTGGGAATAAACATGTTAGAAAATATTAGTTTGGAGTATTTTCTAATAAATTTGTAAATAGAAAATTTTATAGAATAAAAATGCTAGAAAATATTGTTTGTGTATATTTTCTGATAAAAAGTGAAAATTGACATTTTTATGGAATCAAAATGTAAGAAATACTATTTTGGTTTATTTTTAAAGAACAAGAAATAATGAAAATTTTTATGGAAGAAAAATGTGAGAAAATAGTATTTTGTACAAAAAGAAATAATGGTCATTTTTATGGAAATAAAAATGTAGGAAGGTATTACTTGTGTGCATCCATAATAAAAAGGAATAATGAACATTTTTATGGAATAAAAATGTGGGGTAATGTTAATGTCGTCAAAATATTTATGAAATAAATATTTTAAGTCTCATACAAAATGGAGATTTTTGAAAAGTAGTCTTAAGTATAGATGTAT
This sequence comes from Sambucus nigra, assembly GCA_949130495.1. Lineage (NCBI taxonomy): Eukaryota > Viridiplantae > Streptophyta > Magnoliopsida > Dipsacales > Adoxaceae > Sambucus > Sambucus nigra. The sequence continues at coordinate 68,823,089 of OX422223.1, read as the reverse complement.
TTCTTGAATAAATAAGTAAAGAGATAAGAGTGTTGGTAAAAAGTAATAGTTGAGTGTTAAAGGGGAAACATGGAATGGTTAGTGAGTGCAACTTACTAATAATGTGAACTATTAACACTTATAGGAAATAAAAAGATTAAAGGTGTAAAAGTGTTTCCAATCAAGACGAATGTACTCCAAGTGTAAAAAGGTGTTAAATGGTTGAAACACTTAAGAAGTTGGTGTGTATAACTTAATAGTGTTTGGGATGAATTAACACTTGTGAAAAAAGAGTAAAAGTGCGATTTGGAAACAAATGGGTAAAATGGTAATTTTACTTAAAGTGGAACATTTTATGAAATAAAAATGTTGGAAAGGGTGTTACTCAAAATGGTCCTAAATTAATAACATTTTGGAATAAAAATCAAGGTTAAGGTGTAAAGGATACAAAAATGATAAATTTTCAAGTGTATCACAAATTGGGGCGGTAAAGTCCCGGGTTTTGGATTCGGTTGGTTAAAAAAGGAAAGGAGATAATGTGGAAATTTTTAAAATGTTAAGACAAATAAAAGGTACTCGGCTGACACCGGGATAAAGAAAGAAGGGCCGAGAGCCCTTGGGTGAAAAGCCCTAAATCACTGGCCAGAGCATATGGTGCGCATAGCCGTCGGTGTAGAGTCCGTGTAAGTATGCGGTAAAGAAAGATTTCGAGAAACGTTAAATGAATTATGGAACATATCAAAAAATGGGTTGTGTAGTAAATGTGTTAAAACAACCTAACTTGAATGATGGTAATAAATGTTACGGTAAATGTGAAATGTACAAGTAAATGCGTAAATCTAGTGATGTCCATAAAGGAGTGAAAATGGGTTAAAGAAAGTGGATAAATGGGTGGTTAAGCAACCTAAATCATTAAACATATACTTAACACAAGAATGTGTTATAAAAAGGATTTCCAAAGAAAATACTACTGTGTATAGTAATTAATGGCAAGGGGTTAAATTCCGCTAAAGGAATGAGTTGGGGTAAATAAAGTGTAATGGTTTCAAGTGTTGAATCGGGTGTTTTAAACAAGGTGAAATGCTAAGTATGAATAATGGAAGTCTCTACTGGATTAAGGTAAATTAATCTGGGTAAGTAAGGTTTTCAGAAGTAAAACGCTTAATACATTGGCATGTGCATTTTCAAAGGTATAAATATGTAGATATATACATATTTTCACATGCATGTGTTTATGGTGCATGAGAATTCTTTTCTGCGGTTCGTTTCTATACTATTTGTATATATCCTGAGGAGAGTGCGCTTGTGTTCAAATAAGGAAATTATTTAATTAAACACAGTTTTTACCACATAAATCCTAAACATGCATCTATATGTAATTAAATACGATGATGAAACATGCAAGAACACAAATATGAGGAAAAATCCCCCAACGGGGCCAAAACCTTTTATTTTCACAATAATTTTGTAAGAGTACGGCTTACACGGATTACAATAAAAATACAGTGACACAGAAAAACCCTCGGGTGTCGGTTCTGTTGTCGGCGGCTGGAACTATCCCTTTCCAGTAGGGCAGCAGTGACGAAGAGAGCGGCTTCCTCACAAATTACTCCAGATGAGTAAATGATCTTATTGAAGGTTTAAAGATTCACACACATATATGGGAATGGTTTTGTGAATCAAAAAGGTTTAGAAAACCTTAAAAGGTGAAGTCTCATGCTGGGTTGTTTTCGCAGAATTTCGAGATTGCAAAAAGACTTGAAAAACGTGTAGAAGGAGATCAGATATTTATACAAAAATCGAGGCGGTGGCTCGTTCGAATGAGAGAGCCATGTCACTCGAACGAAGGACAGATGTCGTTCAAACGAGATGGCGTGACATGCCTATCTCGCGTGAACGACTTTCAAAGTCGCTCGAACGAGCTCGTCGATCGAGGCCATTCGCTTCTGCACTTAGAAAAATTCTGCTTTTGATAAAAAATTAATCCAGACTTCAAAAATAATTTTCAAAAACATTTCCCAAATATTTATGCAAATATATAAAACTCCAATAATATATTTTACTAATAGAGCGTAGTGGAGTATTGGGAATGATCTGAGCAGCAAGTTGCATGTAGCATGATGCACGTGAAGTAAGTGGATGCATTGAATTCGGATACAGGCCGTCGAGGTTGATCGTGTTGATGTGCCGAATGTAGCGATATCAGACATATGAACTGTGATCTAAGAGAAAACAGAAAATTCCTAGTTTCTACCCCGGACATTTATAAAATTATGTCCTTACAAATCTCCCCCTATGTCTATGCCGGTACATATATAAAAAATCTGAATTATGCAATCAAATGACATACAAGATAATATCCCCATTAAACCCTCAAACTGAGAATACTAAATGACATGTCTTCCAAATCTTCAGCTCTTCAGAAACTTTCAAAGCTTTTCTCATCAGGGTGTGCAATCCAATAATGAACAATGTTGTACCTACACACATGAGATAAAGCAAATACCCGTGACAAGCAACAGTTTGAAATATAAAGATATGCAAAAATTGATGATCAATTAAGCTTAAGCAAATCATTCATAAATCAACCAAACACCAACACAATTCTCCCCCATAATTCTTCTCCCCCTTTTTATGATGTCCCCAAATAGACAGATATGAAAAGCAGAAATGAATGCACATGGAGAATGGCACACGGGAATAAACTGCTATTTTTGTATTTTTCAAAATTTTTACACATAGTATACAACAAAGAATCACACCATGGAATAGCACAAAAACAACCAAGTCAATGATAGCGAAAATGAAGGGGTGTGATCAAATTTGATAGGAAAAGCAATGCATATAAACATGACATATGTGCACGATGAATATCGGATACTCCTAACGAATGAACTCAAAGTCTTCCTTTGGTGTAAAAAGGTGGTAATATGAGACATTGACTCAATCAAATCAACAAATTAAAGCTCAAAGTGATTTCCAAACCAATAACGTCAAAAACTATTTCATGCATTTTCAGGACTGTCAAGGAAGTGCAAACCCGTTTATATTCTCCAACCAAACTCCCTCATATTTTTATTTTGAATAGAGGCTTTCTAAATTCTTAAACTTTGGAGAATTGAAGGTGAAACCTAAATGGCCCATATGTGGCATGAATTGCTTTTTATTGCCTTTAAATTTTTTCGGGCTCTTTTAACCTACCCCGGATAATAAATTCCTCCATTTTTTAGGTCCTTTTGAACAGTGGCTTTTGTGCAAAGAAGAGAATTACCTTTCGCAGCCCCTCCCGGTTCTTAAACAAACACTCAGTCTCACAAACACAATTTTTACATGCATTCCAATCTTATCAAATTTTATCGCATATTGTAAGTTGTATAGACAGAATTGAGATGGAAACACTCAACCCAACATGTGATAGACAAGTACAATAATCAAATAAAGTCATGCATGTGTGCAATAAAGGAGATAGGAGTCAAACATGTAGGAAAATATCACTAATTACATCTCAAAGACTCCATACAATGTAAAGCACATGGATGAAATAATGTAGTGTATCAAATCTCTATCAAACAGTCACATGGATAAATGGAATGAAATTGTGACTTGACTATCTTAAATGTTCATCCATAAAAGGTGTATAAAAATACAAAAATCTTTTTGGTATTTTCTGAAATTTTTATATACAAAAACAAAAATCTTTTTGGTTTTTTTCAAAAGAATAAATAAATAGCTGTACAACAAAGCAATGATACATATAAAAAAAACGAGCAATAGGAAGCATATGATATGAACATGAAAAAAACATCCTATTCTAGACATATACCAACCCCTCAGTCAACTGTGCAAATCCCCAAAGACTTCCTAAGACTCTCAAATCTAAGGGCATCTAAAGGTTTCGTGAAAATATCGGCTAACTGACAGTCGGTGGGAACAAAACTCAAGGATACGACTTTCTCCTCAACTAACTGTCGTATAAAGTGCTCACGTATCTTGATGTGCTTTATACGCGAATGCTGGACTGGATTGCGGGATATGTATATCGCGCTCGTGTTATCACAGGAAATGGTCATGGTGTCCTGTGAAATCCCATAATCCTCCAGCATTTGCTTCATCCACAAGAGTTGCGTGTAATAACTCCCGGCGGCGATGTACTCAGCCTTCACAGTGGACAAAGAGATAGAATTTTGCTTCTTGCTCAGCCAGGAGACAAGAGCAGAACCAAAATAGAAACACCCACCAGAAGTTCTCCTACAACCATCTACATCCCCGGACCAGTCGGCATCTGAATAGGCAGACAAACGGTCATCGGTATCAAAGGAATACCAAATACCGTATCAGAGAGTCCTACTCACGTATTTAATAATACGTTTTAGAGCAAGTAAATGTGACTCTTTCGGGGATGCCTGATATCGCACACAGACTCCAACACTAAAGGCTATATCGGGACGACTGGCAGTCAAGTAGAGAAGACTACCTATCATACTCCGATATAAGGTTTGCTCTACGTCCTTGCCTAAAGTGTCCTTACTAAGCTTGGTAGTGGTACTCATAGGTGTACGTGCATGCTTAGCGGAGTCTAAACCAAATTTATTCACTAGGTCTCTAGCATACTTGGATTGGGAGATGAACATCCCATCCTCTAGCTGACGAACCTGGAGACCAAGGAAGAAAGTAAGCTCACCAACCATGCTCATCTCAAATTCACTTTTCATCTCCTCTTCAAAGTGATGAGCATGTTGAGAGCACGTGGATCCAAAGACTATGTCATCCACATAGACCTGGGCAACCAAAATTGCACCTTCATCTCTCCTGACGAATAACGTCATATCGACTCCCCCTCTCATGAAGCCACGGGCTAAGAGATAGGAAGTAAGCCTCTCGTACCAAGTACGGGGTGCTTGCTTCAAACCATACAAGGCTTTCCTCAGATAGTAGACGTGCTTCGAGTGCTGAGGGTCTTCAAACCCTTTTGGTTATTCCACGTAAACCTCCTCCTGTAGAATGCCATTCAGAAAGGCACTCTTGACATCCATCTGATACAACTTGAAGCGCAGATGACATGCGATGGCGAGTAGTAAACGGACGGACTCAAGCCTCACAACAGGAGCAAATGTCTCCCCAAAGTCTACACCTTCTATCTGAGTGTAGCCTTGAGCGACCAACCTAGCTTTGTTTCTGATTATGGTAAAATTTTCATCCATTTTATTCTTGAAAATCCATCTGGTACCTATCACATTTGTCTCACTAGGTCGAGGGATAAGTTCCCAGACATTATTCTTTTTAAACTGAAGCAAATCATCCTGCATAGCAGATATCCAGTGTTCATCCTTGAGTGCTTCTTTATGATTCTTGGGCTCGACTTTGGACGTGTAGCAAAAATGGCTAACAACGTTCTCTAGCTGAGCACGAGTCTTGACCCCTAGAGTGGGATCACCAACAATGGCAGAAGGATCATAACTCTTGCGAACCCAAGCGGGTGTGTCCCCTAACACAGGAGTAGGGTCCTTGGAGTGTGAGTTAGGTACAAGTAAATCACTGCTAGAAATATCCTCAACCTCACACTGAAGTTTAGAGTCAATAAACGCCAAAGGTTCGTCATCTTGCACGGTGACATTTATTGATTCCATGACCTTAGAGCTCTTCAAGTTAAAAACTCGGTATGCTCTACTATTCGATGAATATCCCAACAGTATTCCCTCATCGCTTCGGGAGTCAAACTTTCCTAATTGCTCTCTATCCCGTAGGATGTAGCATTTACTCCCAAAAATACGGAAATATGCAAGGTTGAGCTTCTTGACAGTCCATAACTCATAAGGTATCTGAAGTGTGTGTGGATGCAGATAAACCCTATTCATCGTGTGGCATACAGTAGACACTGCCTCTGCCCAAAATCTCCTAGAGACTTTACGACCTAGAAGCATAGATCTAGCCATCTCCTGGATCGTTCTATTCTTTCTCTCAACAATCCCATTTTGCTGAGGATTCTTCACAGTAGAAAACTCATGTTTGATCCCAAGGCTATCACAGTACAAATCGACCTTTGCTTCCTTAAATTAAGTGTCGTTGTCACTACGTATCCTGTTAATAGTGACTCCGTGTTGATTTTATAGGACACGGCACTTGGTCGTTAAAAACTCTACAGCATCGGATTTCTCTCTCATAAAACCTACAATGGAGTATCTGGAGAAATCATCCACCATCATGAGGATATACCTCTTACCACTTAGACTCTCTGTACGAGTGGGACCCATAATATCCATGTGTATAAGCTCAAGAACACGAGAGGTGGTAATGGAATGCAACTTCCTATGGGGACTACGAATTTGTTTTCCCAACTGAAAGGGTCCACAAACCGTCGAAGTTGGCCTTCCAAGAGATGGTAAGCCACGTACTAGGTCTTTTTTATCTAAGCGATTGAGATCTCTAATATTTACGTGACCTAGACGTTGGTGCCACAGATCCATAGGAGTGATCGTAGCGCTGTTGCAGACAAGTGAGGAAGTAGGCACAGTCCCATAACAATTATCCTCGGTCCTCAACCCTTGCATCAAAAGTTTACCGGTTTGATTGTAGACATTACACACGTCCCGGTCAAACTTTACTGCAAAGTCAGTGTCGCACAGCTGGCTAATGCTGAGAAGGTTTACTTTTAAACCTTTGACGTACAACACATTCTCTAGCTTAGGAAATCCTGGTAACTCTACAGTACCTCGTCCTATAATTCTAGACTTTCTCCCATCTCCAAAGGTGACCCTGCCATCCTTATAATCCTCAAGGTGGGTAAAAAATGCGACTTCAGCTGTCATGTGTCTGGAGCATCCACTATCAAAATACCATTGTGAGGTATTATGTGCTTTGAGAGGAACATGAACAACAAAGGCCTTTTTATCTTTCTTAGGTACCCAAGAAGTGGTGACCTTTTGTTTTCCTTTGTTGTTGTTAGTTTTAGCTGGAATGTGAGAAGCATTCACTGGCGGCAAAGACATCCGTCGGAATTCCTCCATCAAACTCTGAGACGTGGCAGCTAAGAACTCAACTCGCTCTCTCAGACTGGTAAAATCATCAGTATGCTGAGGTGGAGCAGTGGTACGTCGTGTTCGACCCATGCTATAGCAAAACTCCCTAAGGTGGCCTTTTCTTTTGCAATAAGTACAAAAGAACACAGTCAAAGGCGGACCTTGGTTTGCTTTTCTTGGTCGAACTCTCCTTCGAGGTTTTTGATGATGGTCATAAGGAGTCGTAGTAAACTCAGGAACTGGTCCAGGTGCAATTTGGGACGTAGAGGCACCATCATAACCTATTCCCTGCCTATCACTAAAACCTAAAGCGGGGCCGAGGAGCATCTTTCCCATCTTACCAGATCTGTCCTCGATTTGTACCTTGACTTCCCGTGCTTTCTCAAGATCATGAGTCAGCTAGGCAACAAGGGCTTCAAGTTTATTTCAAAACTCCATAGAGGAATGGAGATCACTAGTAAGACTAGCCACTTGTTTATTCAACTCCCCTCTCTCTTTCTCAAAATTACTCTCTCTCTCTCTAAACAAACTCTCTTTCTCAACAAAGGCAGATTCTCTCTCTCTTAGGGAGGTGCAGATGGAGGACTCTCTCTCTCTTGCTTTTCTTAAATCTTCCTCTAATCCGGTGATTTGAAGAACTAATGCTTTGTTACGCTTTTTAGTTTTAAAGGATTTAGAATATAACTCATTGTTGATACCAAAATTAGTATGCTGATATGTCGATCTACGTGGCACAATAGCAACGAGGAAGTTTATTTCCCTGACCAAGTCATATTCACTCTGAGCAACAAGTGTACTCCGAGGAACTCCAACTCTCCGAGGAACTCCTAAACGACGAGCAACTAAGGCGGTCCGAGCTGCATCTCGGCCACAGCATTAATTGCCAGATAATCAACAGTTCAACTATTCATTGAATGCTTATCATTTAGACACACACGCTTAAAGGGAATTAAATGTATTACCCTTTCATATGTATATGATTTAATGTATTACCCTTTGAGATGATAGCCTCAAGGCTATAAATACATTGTATCACCCTCATTCAAGGGGACCGGAATTTCTTGAGAGAACTTGTAATCGAGAATTCCCAAAACACTCAGCAATAACATAACAGTGGACGTAGGTCATTCTTATAAGGTTGAACCACTTTAAAATTCTTTGTCTCATTTATTTATCTGTGATTGAATAATTAGAGTGATCTAATTTTTTACATCAACAGATTGGCGCCGTCTGTGGGAAACGACTGTTGTTATCGTTTTTCACCAAAAATCATTCATCATCAATGGCTGATAATCCGGAATCCAGCAATCGAAATGCTGGAAATGCTGGAAATCTTCCAAATCCTTCTGCACCTCCAGATCTGGCGGGAATTATGACGAATCTGGCTCAAGGACAAACTGCCATGCAAGAGACAATGCGGCAACTCATACAAACCCTTCATGGCGATGCACCTGCACATTCGGGACAGCGAAGTGGTCAAAGGCAAACCTATTTACTTTCTTCACGATCCAGGCGTACAGATGCGTATCGTAATGAGGAATCTGATGATTTCTCTTATCAACCTGGGCAAACTTCATCAATACGGGCCACAGATACTGAGCAACGTATTACTCTTTCTCCAGAGAGGACCAGTGCCTTGGAAAGACTGAGCAGGGTGTCTCCTTTCAGTCGATTAGGCCCTAGGAGGAATAGGAGTCCACCTAAAGCCATGTCGAGGAGTTTTCAACAACCATCAGATCTAAGAGAAGGATCAGCACAATCACGACCAGTTGCTCGTCAAGATAGATCTCAGGAGGTCACTTCAGAACAATCAATTGCTCGAACTAATAGGCCCGAGGAAGGAAATGATGCTTGGAAAGGTTCCATTCAGCGGTTGGAGGATAGATTAGGAGAAATGGCTAAGGCGAAGAACCCCCTACAACGGACTTTTGTTCGAGGGACACCTTTTGTACAGGCCATTGTGGATTTTCCTACACCGTCGAAATTTAAAGCACCTGTGGTGACCCCCAAATATGATGGAAAGACAGATCCTGTTCTTCACATAGAGAAATATCAAGCTGCTGCCGACATCTATGTTGTCCCCGACGAGATGAGATGCAGAGCATTCTCAGGAACCCTTACTGGATCTGCCTAAATATGGTACAACAATCTTCCTCGGGGTAAGATTTCAACTTTCTTTCAATTGGCCGAGTTGTTTATCGGTAATTTCTGTTTTGGAGCAAAGCCAGTAAAACGAGTAGCACACTTGTTAAGTGTCAGACAAAAATCTGGTGAGAGTACTAGAGATTACATAACTCGTTTCAATAACGAGAAGCTGGAAGTCATAGATTATGAAGAAAAGATAGCAATCACCGCCTTGATGAGCGGGTTGTTGCCTAACAAGTTGTATTACACTTTGGCCAAAGATCCACCTACAACTATGTCAGAGTTGATGGCAAAAGTGGCCAAAATCATGAATGCCGAGGAGGCTATGGCTGCAAAGAAGAATATGGATAAAGAAACCATGGTGGAAGTCGACAAATCTAAGAAGAAAGAGCATAAGGGAAATGGCGGTGACAAGCATTCCAAGAATAATAAGTCGTCATGGGAAGTCCTGAAGAAATTCGATAATTATACTCCTCTGAAAATGGGTATTAATCATGTCTTGGAAGAAATCAAGAATAACGAGGAAGTAAAGTGGCCAAAGAAGCTGAGTTCAGACCCTGACACGAGGAATAGGGAGAAATATTGCGAGTTCCATAAAGATCATGGCCATATGACCAAAAATTGCATAGCTCTTCAGAACGAGATTGAAACACTCATCCGAAGAGGAAAGATAGCAAAGTATGTTGATCGGGGAGGTGAAAGAAGAAATAATGACCGAACTAGAGAGAGGTCTAAATCTCCTCGACGAGCAGAGGAGAAAAAGAAGAGAAACCATGAAGATGATCCAGATGATGACCCCGATCTTCCCAAAAACCAAGGCAGCCAAAACGAGAGGTATTTTCAATACGCTTTGGGACATTTGATTGTAATGTTATCACAGGTGGAGATGCAGGAGGAGGAGATCTTACTGCAGAAATAAAAGCTTACCTCGGTGAGGCTCAGGCTTGCTCATACATTCAACAGATAAATTTGGCTGAGGAGGATCGCCCAAGGAAGATAAACAAAGAGAAGCTGGTCATTGGTTTTTCAAAAAATGACCTTACAGGTGTTCTTTACCCTCACGACGACCCTTTGGTGATCAAAATGAGGATGAAAGAAGTAATGATTTCAAGGGTTCTGGTAGATAATGGTAGTTCGGCAGACATCATGTTCTACTCATGCTTTGACAGTTTAAATTTAAAATTATCTCAATTGGAACCTTATCACAGACCTCTCCTGGGTTTTGCTGGCGAGAAAGTTTTTCCACTTGGGACGATCAAGTTGGATATATTCATTGGAACTTGGCCTGCTTGTCGAACAGAAAGAATACGCTTCTTTGTGATGGATAAGAATGTGCAATCAGCTTACAAAATCATCATGGGAAGAGTTGGTTTGAAGAAGCTCGAAGCAGTTCCATCTACAGTGCATCAGTGCTTAAAATTCCCAACAAATTTTGGAGTAGGAGTTGTGAAAGGTGATCAAAAAGTAGCTCGAGAATGCTATTATTCATCTGCCGAGTAAGAGGAGCTTGAAGAGTCAAGGAAAAAGACTACTACCTACCAGGTGGATGAAGGTACAGAAATTGAAACACTGGATCCCAGAGATGAATCCCAACTTGTAAAAGGACAGGTGGTGGAATCTACAGAAAATGTTATTCTAGACGACGAGCACCCTGAACGAATAACCCAGATAGGTTCGACGTTGGATGCTTCAATAAAATAAGAGTTGGTAACTTTCTTGAGAAACAGAAAGAAAACTTTTGCATGGAGTCATGAAGACATGCCAGGAATAGATCCAAACTTCTTATGTCATGAGCTCAATGTGAATAAGGAGATCAAGCCTGTAAAGCAGAGAAGAAGAGTATTTAGTCCCAAGAAGAATCAAGCTATACAAGAGGAGGTCGAGAAGCTCCAGAAAGCCCAATTCATTGAAGATGTGAAATATCCAGACTGGTTAGCAAATGTGGTGATGGTAAAGAAGAAAAACAATAAATGGAGAATGTGTGTTGATTTCACCGATCTCAACAAGGCATGCCCAAAGGATCACTTTCCATTGCCCAGAATTGATCAACTAGTGGATGCTACCTCGGGACACGAGCTGCTCAGCTTCATGGATGCTTACTCTGGCTACAACCAAATCAAAATGAAACCTGAAGACAGGGAAAGTACTTCTTTTATTACCCCTAGGGGAACTTATTGTTATAATGTTATGCCTTTTGGTTTGAAAAATGCAGGAGCGACATACCAGCGGCTGATGAACAAGGTTTTTGCCGAACAAATCAGTTGCAATATGGAAGTCTATGTCGATGATATGCTGACAAAAAGCAAGAAAGCTGTTGATCATCTAGTTGACTTAGGTCAGACCTTTGATCAACTGGATAAGTATCAAATGAAACTCAACCCGACGAAGTGCACATTTGGAGTACGAGAAGGAATGTTCCTCGGGTACATCGTCAACCAGCGAGGCATTGAGGCGAATCCAAAAAAGATCAAAGCTCTTTTAGGGTTGCGATCTCCAACGACGAAGAAAGAAGTACAGAGTCTTACAGGACGAGTTGCAGCGCTCAACAGATTTGTATCCCGAGCAACTGATAGATGCCTCCCATTCTTCAAAACACTTCGAAAAACTTTCGAGTGGAATGATGAATGTGAAAAAGCCTTTCAAGACTTGAAGAAATATTTGGGAGCACCTCCACTATTGTCCAGGCCAGTAATGGGAGAAAAGTTGTACTTGTACCTGGCAGTATCAGAGAATGCAGTCAGCTCGACATTAATCAGAATGGATAATGGAGTCCAGAAGCCAATTTATTACACAAGTAAGGCTTTCCGAGGTGCAGAGATCAGGTACCCAAAGCTGGAAAAATTGGCATTGGCATTAATTGAGGCAAGTAGAAGAATGAGGCCATATTTCCAGGCCCATACCATCGTCGTGTATACCGACATGCCATTAAGACAAGCCCTTCATAAGCCAGAAAAATCAGGGAGAATGATGTACTGGGCAATAGAGCTCGGTGAATATGATATAGTGAATGAACCCAGATCATCATTAAAAGGGAAAGATGTAGCAGATTTTATAGCAGAGTTTACATATCCTGATACCCCCGAGGAACAAAATCTGCTCGCTGACCAACCTGTGGATGTTACAGGATCAACAGACATAAGCTCAGACCAACTCCGGTTGGTAAAAGGGCTTGTGGATGTAGAAAGATCATCAAATTCGAACTCAGACCAACTCTGGTTGGTAAAAGGGCGAGAAGAGATGGTCGACGAAGAGCGAAAAATATCAGGGGAGGACGAAAGGAAGCAGTAAATATTTCACCGAGGAACCCTGTCAGATAAGAAATTTGAAGACGAGTTGCCTACATGGAGATTATATGTAGATGGGTCATCTTGCACAATAGGTTGTGGAGCAGGGATTGTTTTAAACACCCCAGACGAGATTGACATGGAATATGCCCTGCGATTCCAATTCAAAGCCTCCAATAATGAGGCTGAGTATGAGGCCGTGATAGCAGGTCTTACTTTAGCAAAGATTATGGAAGCACAACAAGTAATGGTATTCAGTGATTCTCAATTAATTGTGAATCAGATGATGGGAACATATGCAGTTAAAGGAGAATTAATGGTCAAGTATCATGCAAAGGAGATGGAGTTGTTGGCAGAATTTGATGCCATTCAGTTGATCAGAATACCAAGAATGGAGATTGCACGATCAAACGCTCTGGCTCGACTAGCATGAGCTACTCGTACCGAGCTGCGAAGAACGATACCAATTGAAGTATTAGAAAGTCGGAGCATAGATGAAGACTTGACGATGAATATTATTACCCTTGATTTAGGACCATCTTGGATGGATCCCATCAGGGCATATATTGAGGAGGGAGAATTACCGGAGGATAAGCTCGCTGCCAAGAGATTGAAGTTTAAAGCTGCTCGATATGTACTAACTAATGGTGTTTTGTATAGACGAGGAATTATGGCAGGTTTGCAAATATGTGTACATCCCTTCGAGGTGAAAGAATTGATTGAAGAGATCCATGAAGGGTCCTGTGGATCCCATATAGCAGGTCGGACACTTTTGCAAAGGGTGATGACGCAGGGGTACTACTGGCCAACGATGAGGGCTGACTGTATAGCATATGCCAAGAGATGTGATAAATGAAAACTTTTTTCCTCCATCCGACGAACTCTACAAGCATTGCTGACACCCATAACTTCCCCTTGGCCATTTGCCATGTGGGGAATTGATTTGGTTGGACCACTACCAACGACCCGAGGAAGATTCAAGTACCTCGTCGTTGCAGTGGATTATTTTACTAAGTGGGTAGAAGCTGAGCCACTTATTGATATAACATACGAGAAGGTGTACCAGTTCGTTTGGAAGAACATCATCTGTCGATATGGTCTCCCTCATGCCTTCATCATAGACCATGGAACACAATTTGATAACGAGGAGTTTGCCGCCTATTGTCATCAGTCAAACATTTTGAAGGTTCATTCAGTACCAGGCCATCCTCAAAGCAATGGACAGACTGAAGTGACGAACAGGATATTACTAAATGGTTTGAAGAAAAGGCTAAGTGAGGCTAAAGCTAACTGGATTAATGAGCTACAGTCAGTATTATGGGCTTACCGAACAACTCCCCGAGCAGATACTGGAGAATCACCATATATGTTGGTGTTTGGAAGTGAGGCCGTAATACCTGCCGAGTTGGGTCTTCCAACACACAGAGTGCTGAATTTTAATTCCCCAGTCAGCGACTTAATGAGAAGATTAGATTTGGATATGCTCGAGGAGGTTAGAGAAGAGGCAGTAATTAGGAATGCTACTTACCAACAACGAACAGCTCTGTTCTGCAACAAGAGGGTGAAGAAATGCAACTTAACAGAAGGAGATTACGTGCTAAAGAAGGTCATTCAGAAGCATAATAAGTTGGAAGCAAACTGGCATGGACCTTACCGAGTTACAGAAGTTGTTTGACCAGGAACTTACCGAATAGCGACTCTAGAAGGAGAGGAATTTAAGAATGCATGGAATGCTGAACACCTACGCAAGTATTATGAGTGATGTAAAATGTAAAGCAGTTCCATCAATATGAATAAAACGATGATATTTCGCTATCTTCTTTCTTTTATTGAAAGTTTTTCGGGGAATACTAGTGTGCAACACTACGCTGCTCAGCAGCTAAAACAACGCGATAGTTCAAGCTCAGGCCAACTCCGGTTGGTAAAAGGGCGAGAACAAACCATACTCCTTTGGTTAGGAGGCGTACACTAGCTCAGACCAACTCCGGTTGGTAAAAGGGCAAGTGGACACGATAGTTCGAACCCAGACCAACTCCGGTTGGTAAAAGGGCAAGAACACGACATTCCTAAAAATACCAGCTCCGGTTGGTTATGAAACCATACTCCTTTGGTTAGGAGGCTGACACTGGCTCAGACCAATTTTGGTAAAAGGGCAAGTGGACATGATAGTTTGAACTCAGACCAACCCCGGTTGGTAAAAGAGCGAGAACAACATTCCTAAAAATGCAACGTGTTTGGCTAGGAAGCAAAATACTCCTAAAAAGGCCAATCTCGGTTGGTTAGGAAACAAGATATGCTCTCAAATGCCAATTCATGTTGGTCGGGAGGTAAGATTATTACAGAAAATATGAAAGTTCCTCGTAGAACAAAATATTCCAAACTGAACCAAATATGACTGGTCGGGGATAAAAACCCACTAACTGTAGTTGGTCGACAAGCACAATTTAACAACCTTGGTTGGTTGGAAAAAATTTCAACATTTTTATACTCATTACTTTATTATTAAGTGATTGAGCAACATTACTGATACTTGTAACTTTTTACTAAGTTGGTCGATGAACCACACAATATTGTTATGCAAGCACAAATATAAAGTGTTTGACAAATATAAGACAATAGCAATACAAATTTGCGAACAAAAATGAAAGTCTTTCATAAAATTCAAAATAAATTACAAGTTACATTGATAATTACATGGATATGTATACTAACTATTACATCAGAAATTCCTATTCTATTGGTGTTTTCCCTTAGCTTTCGATACAGGTTCTTCGCCAGCAGGCGGATCATTTAAAGACTGAGGAGAATTAATGAAGTTCAAGTCCTTCAGCATCCTAACGTTCATCACAGAAGATCGATCTAGAAGATGCTCAGGACGAGATACCTCAAACTGAGAATGTAAACTGTAGTCACCGAGGTACTTCGCAATTAAACTCCGAGGAATGGCACGAGCTGGGATCCATTCCATGTCCAAATTGAACGGTGGCACAGGCAAGTCGGGCAATCCGGGATCATAGTAGTCCCACAAATAATGTCCCTGTTCGAGCTTCAACACGCCCAAGGCATTCAGCCAGCCTTGTTTGTAGCCCTCATTATTGGCATTCTGGATACGAGCATCTAAATGGAATAGTGCCTCATTGTATCCAGCCATCCATAACTCCCTGGGCTGTTTATGGAATTGAAATGTTAACCTCTCAAGCTTCTCGTGAAGACTCTGGATGAAAAGTTCATTAGTCTCCAACACCGATTTCTTTGCAGAGAGTTCAAGTTCCAGTTCTCTAACTTTCTTGGACAATTCAAACAAGGCTTGATTTTTTGCCATCAATTGGAATGCTTGGTTTTCCAACGCTGATTGAGTACGAGCTTCTTCAACAGTACGACGAAGAACTCTTGATCGACCCCGAGCAGATGGAGTACTTTGTTCCTCGACAACATTCTGAGCAACTCTTCCTCGTCCTCGAGAATCCCTTCCTCGTCCCCGAATAGCAGTAGAGGTACCCGACCTTCTCAAGGTGTTCAACTCTTGCCTTAATTTGGCATTCTCAACCTCTAAGAATGAAAATCCCTCGTCAGTCACTGGGATTACAGATGTTGAAGAAGAAGCTGCAGACTTCAACTATGCTAGCTCTTTCTGCAAATTGTTATTCTCTTGCTCTAACAGCTTGGCAATCTGTCTACAGGCTTCAACTTCACCCTTTAGGGTTCTCTCCCTGACATCATATCCAGCAAAGAGCTTCTCATAGCCCTTCTCGGCAGAAATCTGCTGGTACCTCTTCCCATACTCCTCATACAACAGGGTAGTTGATTCCTTGTACTGATTCTGAAGATCTTCTAGGGTACATTGAAGCTCCTCGATCATTTCATAGTAAGCCACATTATTGGCCACAGCTCGGTCAAGTAAACATTTCAGGTACTGATAAGCTTCCACTGCCTGCTCTGAAGCATCATGACCAAGGATGTTGGCAACTTCTGATGCACTTAGTTCTGTGTGACCAGCCTTATAATATTCATTACATTGCTGCATCAGCTTTGTATCATTGGCAGATAGCAATTCCATTCTGGCCAGAAACTAACAGAGAAAGAAAAGACAATCATCAAAAAGAAGATCAAGACAGAGTACAAATAGAAAAGATACAATCGTATAGAGGGTAAAACTCAAATTTTATTAGATCATAGTGCATAGTTAGAAAGATCTTGGTTACATTTGACAAAGAAGAAAAATAGAAAGAGAATACCAAACAACTTCACACCTTTTCCTTGTCTAACAAGACTTTCTCGGGAGGCTGGGATGAGGAGCTTGGTTGCTCGGTGGGAATAATAATTTGGATCGCATGAGCTGGAACTTGTTCAGGTGGAGCAGGCAGAGACGAAATCTCCTCGGTGACTGTCTGAATAGGTTGTGAGGCAAGGACCTGATCATCCACTGCCATTGAAGACTCCTCAGATGCAGCTTCGTCTTCTTCCTCATCTTCAATTCTAGGAGGGGGACCAGGAAGATGCTGTTGAAACAGCTCAGAGTCCTCGTTAACCTTCAATTCTTGCAGGGCAGCAACCCAACCATCTCGGAAGTATTTAAGACTCCCATATTGCACTTGGGTCATCATGGCTGCTACCCCCCTGTCCCATCCTTTGTCCTAACCACTACGGAAAGATTTTTTCACCGCCACTTTTCTTTTTATTTTCTCCGAGGAGAGCTTCTCGGAAAGAAGATCCTCGGTGGCTTTCAACTTAGCTTCCACCTCCTCCTTCTGGCGATTCACTTCTCGCAGAAGGGACAATTCTTCTTCTGCCTTTTTCATCTTGTTTTCAAGCTCCCCAAGGCTCTTGAGCTTCTCGTCATACTTCTTTTTCTCTCCCTCCAAATCTTTCACTTTATTTTCCAAACCTTTGGAAACTTCAACGAGTTGCACCTTCTTCGCCTCAACTGCAGCCAACTTCTTCTCCCAATCACCCCTATCCTCGTCATACTTTTGACGAGAATCCTTCAAAGACTGGGCCAAAACCAGAAAAGCATCCTCCACTCCAGACGAGGAGCTAGAAGCCTTGATTGCTTCATCCTTCTTCACAATGGTGTTAAAACAACTTACCAGCTGAAAAAGAAGATAATGATAAGTCATCGCAGAGATACATGTATTGATGGAAAGAAAGAAAATTCAGAATAAGAGAAACTTACTGAAGCAATGTGACGAGTAGCCAGGGATGTAAGCATATCCCTAGACATATTCTCCTCAATTCCTTGGACTTCAGCAATGGTCCAAGTCTTTATCGAGCTCATTGTAGAACTCGGGGGAATAATAGTTGGAACACCAGCTCCACTAGCTTGGAGCTGGGGAATGGTTTCAGAAAAACTGACCGAGGAGGATTTCCTCAGTCTCCTCGGTGGCACTTCAACAGTTTCAACCAAAGAAGAACTTTTGGTTGGGGAGATGGTGACCACTTCCACAGGTGCATCCTTCTTATTAGGAGCCACTGGGGGCTTCTCGGCAGCCTTATGAGGAGCAACATAAGGGGCAGCATCTACTTTCTTTGTCCCCTTTGGGACGTCATTCTTGTTTCTTTTTCCATCTCCAGCAGAGGTAGTCTCTTCAAAGATAGGAGGAACTCTTCTTTTGCCCATTTTCTGACTCAAAGGAATATGAGAGTCTGGTGAAGAATCCTCGGGAGCTGGCACTGGTTCACTAGTGTTGACCACAGGACGAGCAGTAAAGGATGATGTATAACTCCTATACTGCAACAAGTATGAAGCAGACCTGATGTGCTCGTCTGCAACTTTCTGATGCAAACTCCAGATATATTTCAAATGCTTAATATTAACTTCTGATTCTTTTGGAGTCTTTCTTTTGCTGTCAACTGCAAACAAATATATATTGAAATGTCAATCACACATTTATTCAAACATAATGAAATCATAATTTCAGAAATAAAATAAAATGGAAATAACCTATCCCATTGCCATATGGAGGGCATTTGGGACCTTCATATTCTTCATCTCCAACCAAAGGGGCATGTTGCCAATTTTTGATAACTACCCCATGTTCAAAATAATCCCTATTAGCATCAGGGAGGTTGACTACTAAAGCCCTATTCAGAAATCTAGTTTTTAAATCAAAAACATTATCTAGAACAGCCCATCTATAACAGTACATAATCTCAGGAATTCCTATACGGGTTCCGTGAGTTTGATTTAACCTATACACCCCATTAACTATTCTCCATGTGTTGGGGGCTATTTTTGCAGGAACAATATCGAAATAATGATAGAACTCTAAGCATAAAGGGTTTGGTGGAAAATAAAATCCACATTCAGCAATAAAGAGACTGGGGAACCAATGTCCCTCAGCCAAACGAAAATAATTTGAAGGCTCAGAAAGATCCTCCAGAGTTACCCAAGATGGAATAGAAAAATCAGAACGGAATTTCTCAAGAGATTCAATAACATAAACCATGGCGAATAAAAGAAATAAAGAAGAAGGAAAAAAGATCTTACAAGAAAAAGGGAGATCTGTTGACAACGAACGAAGGAAAGGATGAACGCACAAGAGATAGAAAGACTATGGAAAACTCGAAAGCAGAAATTAGAAAAGGTAGAAGACGGTGGGATTACCTATGAAGCTTAAATACTTTGCCTTGGGAAACGGTGAAAGAAATGATTACAAAAAGGAAACTATTACGCTACCGGCGGCTAAAAGGACAAAAAGTGCACGAAGATCGAAGCGCTTATAAAAATTCAAAAAGGCGGATTCTGCGAATTCGAATATGAAGAAAATGCTCCTAAAAACCAGGAAGGTCATTTAATATTGCCATATACCGAGAAAGAATGTTCCATACTCCTCAAAGTTCAAAATATGAAACATTGGGGGCTTCTGTTGATACCAAAATTAGTATGCTGATATAGACGAATAATAAGAAGACACGTGTCGATCTACGTGGCACAATAGCAACGAGGAAGTTTATTTCCCCGACCAAGTCATATTCACTCCGAGCAACAAGTGTACTCCGAGGAACTCCAACTCTCCGAGGAACTCCTGAACGACGAGCAACTAAGGCGGTCCGAGCTGCATCTCGGCCACAGCATTAATTGCCAGATAATCAACAGTTCAACTATTCATTGAATGCTTATCATTTATACACACACGCTTAAAGGGCATTAAATGTATTACCCTTTCATATGTATATCATTTAATGTATTACCCTTTGAGATGATAGCCTCAAGGATATAAATACATTGTATCACCCTCATTCAAGGGGACCGGAATTTCTTGAGAGAACTTGTAATCGAGAATTCCCAAAACACTCAGCAATAACATAACAGTGGACGTAGGCCATTCTTATAAGGCTGAACCACTTTAAAATTCTTTATCTCATTTATTTATCTGTGATTGAATAATTAGAGTGATCTAATTTTTTACATCAACACTCATCGTAGGCGCGTTGAATATCACTCTCGCTCTCACTTATGTCATCCTCCCCCTCACTCACATCGCTCTCACTGTCGAGGTGTCCCTGTGAAGCATCATCCTCATCGTCGTGAGGAGAACTAGAAGTTCTCACATGACTAGCCATGAATGCGGTGAAGTTACACTCATGCGGTGACTCGACTCCAGAATCCACCGACTCGATCTCACTGTCGTCGCTAAGGGTAGCATTAAGGACAGCTTTCCCTTTCTCTCTATTCAGACCTGTGGCACACTCAAAGGCTCTATGACCCCTACCGTCGCACTCAAATCACCTCTCACTTTCTTTCTTAGGAGGATCTTTAAAATCTTTTTCATTTTTCTTTTCAACCTTATTTTTCTCAAATTTCTTTTTATCTTTAAAATTGCCATTTTTCTTAAATTTGAGAATTCTCTTGAAATTTTTAGCAAAAAAAGCCAAATCATCTAAGTCAAAATCACAATCAGAACCTGACGTGTCAGTCTCTCTCTTTCTAGATGACTCTACCCTCTTTCTAGCTGACCCCTCACTCTTTCTCTCTTGGGCATTAAGTGCAATTCCCTTATCTTTAGACCTAGCAGTTTTAGGAAACATATCAATTTCATATGTTTGCAAGTCTCCTACAAGTTCTTCCAATTTTAGCGTATTTAAATTACCCATAGAATTTAGCACAGTGACTTTAGGGAAAAAACGCTTAGGAAGAGAACGAAGAATCTTTTTAACAACTCTAGCATTAGGAATATGTTCACCAAGATTAAAGCTAGTATTAACAATGTCAGAAAGCCTAGCATAAAAATCATCAAAACATTCAGTCTCTTGCATGGTGATGGTTTCAAATTGAGTTGTCAAATTTTGCAATTTAGATTCTTTCACAGCATTAGTTCCTTCATGGGTGAGTTGTAAAACATCCCATGCTTGTTTTGACGTGGTGCACGTCATTATGCATTTGAACTCATCAGGTGTGACAGACATAGAAATAGCACTTAGACCCTTAGAATTGAATGATGACCATTTAAATTCGTCTTCAGTCCAAGAAGTGACAGGTTTTAAATTTATCACATTATCAACAGTGACGGAGGGAGGTGTCCACCCTCTTTCAACCAATATCCAAACACGTTCATCAATGGCTTTTAATGCAGATCTCATGCGGGCTTTTCAATATGCATAGTTTATCCCGTCAAAAACTGGCATTTTATTATATAACTTCTCCATAATGAACACACTCGTTTTCAAAAATCAATTTTTTCAGAAAATTGATATCTTAGAAAAATTTTGCGGAAAAGTACACGGTAAAATTGTGTAACTGGCTATGATACCAATTTGAGGAGAGTGCGTTTGCGTTCAAATAAGGAAGTTATTTAATTAAATACAGTTTTTACCACATAAATCCTAAACATGCATCTATATGTAATTAAATACGATGATGAAACATGCAAGAACACAAACATGAGGAAAAATCCCCCAACGGGGAAAAACCTTTTATTTTCACAATAATTTTGTAAGAGTACGGCTTCCACGGATTACAATGAAAATACAGTGACACAGAAATACCCTCGGGTGTCGGTTCTATTGTCGGCGGCTGGAACTATCCCTTTCTAGTAGGGCAGCAGTGACAAAGAGAGCGGCTTCCTCACAAATTACTCCAGATGAGTAAATGATCTTCTTGAAGGTTTAAATATTCACACACATATATGGGAATGGTTTTGTGAATCAAAAAGGTTTAGAAAACCTTAAAAGGTGAAGTCTTATTCTGGGCTGTTTTCGCAGAATTTCGAGATTGCAAAAAGACTTGAAAAATGTGTAGAAGGAGATTAGATATTTATACAAAAATCGAGGTGGTGGCTCGTTCGAACGAGATATCCATGTCGCTCAAACGAAGGACAGATGTCGTTCGTATGAGATCGCGCGATATGCCTATCTCGCGCGAACGACTTTCAAAGTCGCTCGAACGAGCTCGTCGATCGAGGCCATTCGCTTCTACACTTAGAAAAATTCAGCTTTTGATAAAAAATTAATCCAGACTTCAAAAATAATTTTCAAAAACATTTCCCAAATATTTATGCAAATATATAAAACTCCAATAAAACATTTTACTGATAGAGCGTAGTGGAGTAGTGGGAATGAGCTGAGCAGCACGTTGCATGTAGCATGATGCACGTGAAGTAAGTGGATGCATTGAATTCGGATACAGGCCATCGAGGTTGATCGTGTTGACGTGCCGAATGTAGCGGTATCAGACATATGAACTGTGATCTAGGAGAAAATAGAAAATTCCTAGATTCTACCCCGGACATTTATAAAATTATGTCCTTACAAATCCCACTGGGTACAAGCTCACGTCCCCACTTTGTTACAACAGGTTGGGAGTTGTTCTGTAATTTGAGGGCGTTTTAAAAGTAAGTATATTTTATTTATGTTTATGTTAGTAGCTCTATTTACTTGGACTTTGGGGTACTCCGAATGGGTCCATCACGTAGTATTTTTTTAAACTAGAATCACATGCTAATAAGTGAAAATTAAAATAAAACTGGAATGGTAACATTATATAGGTTGTTCCATTTCACTTCACACCTAACGAATTGATTCGGATTGAGTGGACTCATAGGTAACCCATAAATCTAGGTCAGGCGTTACAAATGGTATCAGAGCTCTAGGTTCAAGGTTCCTTTTGGGAGTGAAATGGTGATGTAGGTAGTGGATCTTTCGACGTCGGTGTGGTTCGGACTGGTCATGCTAGTTTGATGAAGATTTAGAGTGTGGCCCTGACGGTAAAGTCTAAGAGGTTAGCACAACAAGTTAGAATAATGCCAAGTGGCGATTAGGTTGATGGTTCTTTATCGCTTTCGCATTTTTTATTAGAATGGTATTAATTTACATGTGTCCACATAAGCCTATAGTGGTGACACCCCAGGGGTTAGTGTGAGGTGCTTATGTTAAGATTTGGTGACCTAGAATCAATTTAGATGTTGATAAAATGAGATAACGCCCATTAGGCAAGTTGCACTAAAGTGTGAATAATCAATAATGGAGACTGATTGCTAGCGTGTTGTAATTATGTAGTGGGAAATCGTGATTTAAATTATATGTGGCCTTGGGTGTTACACATGTTAAAGGTAAATATCGATGTGGGAATTAGGCATATTCGATACTTGGGGTAATACCATGGTTGATGGTAAATTTGGTGACAATGTAAAATTTTGTGGATCAACACTTAGGAATAGGTGCATCCAACCTTAGTTAATAGGATGTTATCCTTGTGAGTGGGACCCTTAGCGGTCGTTAGCCAATGAATGTATCTTATGAGGTGTGATTAGAGTTGTTGGCCATTTATGGCAAAATGTCACGTAAGCGTCAGTGGGGAGATATAATGGAAAGGGGGTGAACCTTTGGAGTAGTGACTAGGTAATGTGTTTGTAAGTGTTAGCTACATGACGAGAAAGTGTTAGGTCCCT
The DNA here is from genome assembly GCA_949130495.1 of Sambucus nigra. Classification (NCBI taxonomy): domain Eukaryota; kingdom Viridiplantae; phylum Streptophyta; class Magnoliopsida; order Dipsacales; family Adoxaceae; genus Sambucus; species Sambucus nigra. Next base: position 68,799,779 of record OX422223.1, on the reverse strand, counting down.
AAGTTGTGGGCTTGAGTTTAGTATGTCTTTATTCATATTCCTTTACTATAGTGAGGATTTAGATGATCTTGATGATTGGGGTGACCTAGGAATGAACCTAGAAAATCGTGGTGACTTAGTATTAATTAATTAAGTTATGACATTTTAGAAAAGGACCTATTGCGGCATCAGTAGGGTGGGCCTCCTCGTGAGAAATACCCAGCATATTGTGTCCTACCATAACCTGGATGATTTTAATTTAAAGCTTGGTGATTGTAGTTTGGCATTGAAAGATAGGATCCCTTTGTGGCATTTGTAGGCATGGTCCTTAGTGTTCATAGGCGATGCTCGACACCCCGTATCCTACCAAGATATATATATATATATATATATATATATATATATATATATATATATATATATATATAATTGTGTTAGTTGGTAGATTAATACGTAGTGAGATGATCTCACAGTGAGGCAATTTAGTTGTCGTGGTTGAACACTCATTGTGAATTTAATAATGTAGCCTTATGAGGTGAACTTCGGGTTAGTAGCGTGGATAATCATGGGAAGTCATGTTAAAATTCCTTGGATATGTATACTAAGGTTTATCGAGTGAGATGTTAATGAGAATTGTAGACATTTCCTAGTAATGATGAATTCAAGGTTGCATTCCCTGTATTACTATGACAATAGTGTCTCTCCTCATAACCCTTGGGAATCATTGTTACATACAAGATTATGCGGTGATACACATTTATATCGGTAGACCCCAAGTTGCGTAGCATAGATCATGATGTGACTTACGATTGCTAGTATTAGACGTGCAAGTTTTTATAGAGATAACTGAGTGTGGTGTAATCATCCATAATGTATAGGGAATCATTATCATGTTGGAGTCTATATAGTGATGGTAAACCATTGATGATTATAGTAGGTTTGGGTCATGTCGAATTGTGGCAAGTGCCTGGGACGTAGTGCCATAACTTTTGAGTTTAGGCGTGTATCATGATATGACCTTAGAGGATAAATTTGAGAATAGGTTGATCAATTATGGATGGTTCACCTAGGAGACTTGGTTTACGATGAGGGTTGTTATGGCTTTTAGAAATGGCACTCGGGACGAAGTGTTAGACTTGATTATAGAACCTAAGTGTGCTAATTGTATGGTTAGTAATGACTCTGTTGAGGGAAATCATTAGGCATAAGTGATGATTGAAAGTGAAGGTGCCATTAGAATGATTATGGTTTGGGATTAAGTAAATGGTGATAAGAGTGATAGCAATGGCACTTGTTTGAAACTACATGAGTGTTTTGTTTCATTTGATGAGAGTGATCTCGAAAACTGAGGTTGATTGCTGCATGATGAAATTTTGGAGGCCTAGCGGTGATAGGTCAGTAACTAATGATAGGTATCAAAAGTAGTAACTTCTCCTTGGTTTAGGATAGCTATGCTTACCAATAATGGGTAGGTAGCTTTAGTCCTAAGGAGGGAAGCCTAGCGTTTTAACTTCTCAAAGGAAATTTATTTTATGTTTTATTCGAACGACACGTACGAAAAATTATTGAGTAGGACTCATTAAGATTAAGAGGTCAAGCCAGGGCACGTGACAAGGCTAAGATGCTTATCAGGTATCATTGAAAGTCATAGGATTCGAGTGTGTGTGGTGGGTTTTCACTTCATGTGGGTTGATTCAATGTCGAAATTTTTCGTTCCCTTTGGCGTGATAGTTGCCTGATTCGTTGCATTTTTTATGTCTCCTTTGATCCAGGTAATGGGAAGTTGTTGATCTGTTTTGGTTCGGGTGTGGCACTGCATAAGCTCACTAATGATGCGAGTTAGACCGGTTGTGGATGATACTTCATGGTATGTGCGTGCTCTTTCTTTGGATGCACCTTTATTCTACAGCAGTTTGTGTGTGCATGTGGTCTCGCATTGTTGCATATATTACCCGATTGCTTAGGTTAACATACTTGTTAGTTAGACGGTGTAACCAGTACGACTAGTTCGTGTGTCCCGAGGTTGTGACTTGAGAATATTATAATATTGGAATTTGATAAGACACTAGAAGGTAATGTTGCACTTAGTTCAGAATTTTGCGGGTTGAGAATGTGATCGCTCGTATGTAGTTGCGTCATGATACATAGGGTGACTCTAGGTTAGCATAAGGATCTCGTAGGAGATATCGGTCGATTAGACCTTTGTGATAAGGTGACTGATTTAACAATCATTAGCGTGTATAATCATAAGCGCGCTGAGATTGTATCAGCCTAAGCTAGGCGTCACCCAAGATATGTTAAGGAAACGTAGGTCGTGAATCCTAACGTGGAACGATCCATGATGATGAGTTTATTAGTGATAGTACCATATTTTGGGAATATCGAACATCTAGAGGGTTTTCTTAGATAGACATGTTAGGAATGCTTGAGAATTAGCAATATGGACTTAGGGTTCGTTGTGATTGGATTGGCGATGGTGATTGATGAGATTGAATCCTTGAGTTTAGTCCGTAATGTCGAGGACGCCTAGGAGTGGAGACAGCCATAGATAACTGGAGTATAGTTTGTAAGGAACCAAGAATTTCGAGGACGAAATTCCCTATAGAGGGAAGTTTGTAATATCCTGCCCCGATAAAGTTATTTAAATTATATTTAGATTTTATAGGGGGAAGGACAAATTTGAAATTTGGAATTTGTGGGTAACGAGTTGGATTAAGCATGAGGATTATTGGATTATGGGTTGTATGGAGAATTGGTAATTTTAAGGTAAGTAAACTATAGGTGCTTTTCTTTAAGATTCAGTGAACTGATTGGGGAAAATTATGCAAATCACGAACAATAGAAATTGTAAGAGAAGTTTCGACTGTCCTGGGGAGTCGTTCAAACGATTTTCTTGTTGTTCGAATGACATTCATTGTCGTTCGAACAAGAAGTTTAGTCGTTCGAACGATGCCCCTGTCAGATCGCCGTTGCTTCTGTTTGAAATGTTGTCTTCATAGTAGCCCTTGGATCCATTTGGGCGATGTGATGTCGATTATAGGATCTCCTATGACCTAGATATGGAAGCATTTTTGGAATAAGGATCTCTCCTCAATAGGTATTAATGTTGTTAGTTAGCTTTAAGAGGGAAAGAAAATTGTGTGTATCCAGAACCCACTTCATTTTTATGCTGAAATCTTAAACTATCCCTCTCTAAAGTTCACGGTTCCTTTCCCCCTCTGAAACTGTTTTCCTCCATTTCTTCACTAATCCTAGTATTAATCAGTCACGCCTCAAAAATAGTTATTTTATCCATTGTTAAGATGCAAGATACGAAGTATAGAAGTGTTGCTGGGAACTTTTATGAGTATTTAAAGGGGGTTATTTTAGAAGAAGAAGATGTATGTTGTTTGGGAGGTTTGTACATGGTTTTTATGGAGCTTTCATGAGGGACTTTGGTGGAGCTTTTTGTCACTCTCTTTAGGGCCACCTTTGGAGGTGGGGGAGTTACCCATCTTTACCACCACCACCACTATTTTGGAGCCATTTGAGGTGCGTAATCTACTCTTAGTGCATTTGAGACTCTTTTAATACATGTTGTAGTCCTTTTGTTGTGTACTAGGATTATAAGAAATAATGTGTGTTCTTGTTAAACTGAAATTGACATTTTTATGGAATAAAAATGCTAGAAAATATTATTTGTGTATATTTTCTAATTAAAACTGAAAATTGACATTTTTATGGAATAAAAATGTAAGAAATACTATTTTGGTGTATTTCTAGCGAACAAGAAATAATGAACATTTTTATAGAATAAAAATGTGAGAAAATAATATTGTGAAAAAAAATAATGGACATTTTTATAAAAATAAAAATGTAGAAAGGTATTACTTGTGTGTATCCCAAATAAAAAGGAATAATGAACATTTTTATGGAATAAAAATGTGGGGTAATGTTAATGTCGTCAAAATATTTATGAAATAAATATTTTAAGTCTCTTTCAAAATGGAGATTTTTGAAAAGTAGTCTTAAGTATGGGTGTATTTCTTGAATAAAGAAGTAGAGATATAAGAGTATTGGTAGAAAGTATTAGTTAAGTGTTAATGGGCAAACATGGAATGGTTAGTGAGTGTAACTTACTAATAATGTGAAATATCAACACTTATGAGATTATAAAAAGATTAAAGGTGTAGAAGTGTTTCCAATCAAGACAAATGTACTTCAAGTATAAAAAGGTGTTAAAGGGATAAAACACTTAAGAAGTTGGTGTGTATAACTTAATAGTGTTTTGAGTGAATTAACACATGTGAAAAAGGAGTAAAAGTGCAACTTGAAAACAAAAGGGTAAAATGGTAATTTTATTTAAAGTGGAACATTTTATGAAATAAAAATGTTGGAAAGGGTGTTACACAAAATGGTCCTTAATGAATATGATTTTGGAATAAAAATCAAAGTTGAGGTGCAAAGGATACAAAAATGATAAATTTTCAAGTGTAACACAAATTGGGGCGGTGGAGTCCCGGATTTTGGCTTCGACCGGTTAAAAAGGGAAAAAAATAATGTGGACCTTTGTAAAATGTTAAAACACATTGAAGGAACTAGAATGACACTAGAATAAAGCAAGAAGGGCCCATAACCCTTGGGTGAAAAGTCCTAAATCACTGGCCAGAGCATATGGTGCGCATAACCGTCGATGTAGATCCCGTGTAGGTATGCGGTAAAGGAAGATTCGGAGAAACGTTAAATGAATTATGGAACATATTAAGAAATGGTTTATGTAGTAAATTTGTTAAAACAACCTAACTTGAATGACGGTAATAAATGTTTTGATAAATGTGAAATGGACAAGTAAATGCGTAAATCTAGTAATGTCCATAAAGGAATGAAAAGGGGTTAAAGAAAGTGGATAAATGGGTGGTTAAGCAACCTGAATGGTTAAACCTATAGTTAACGCAAGAATGTATTGTAAAAAGGATTTCCAAAGAAAATACTAAAGTGTATAGTAATGAATGGCAAGGGGTTAAATTCCGGTAAATGAATGAATGGGGGTATATAAAGTGTAATAGTTTCAAGTGTTGAACCAGGTGTGTTAAACAAGGTGAAATGCTAAGTATGAATAAAGGAAGTCTCTACTGGATTAAGGTAAATTAATTTGGATAAGTAAGGTTTTCAAAAGTAAAACTGTTAATACATTGGAATGTGTATTTTCAAAGGTATATATATGTAGATATATACATATTTTCGCATGCATGTGTTTATAGCGTGTGAGTATTCCTTTATGTCCTTCATTTCCATATTATTTGTATAAATCCCACTGGGCATAAGATCATGTGCCCACTTTATTATGGCAGGTTGGGAGCGGTTTCATAATTTGAGGGAGTTTTTAAAGTAAGTATATTTTTATTTATGTTTATGTTAGTAGCTCTGTTTACAGGGAATTGAAGGGTTCTCCCCATGGGTCCCTGGCATATTTTATCTTGAAACTAGAATCGCATGCCAACAATTGAAACGTAATTAAAATAAAACTGGATTAGCAATATTATATAGATTGTTCCATTGCACTTCACACCTAACGACTCGATTCGGATCGGATGGACTCACGGGTAACCCATAAATCCGGGGTGAAGGGTTACAGAACTCAATTGTCCATTTTAAATAAGTCTTCGAATTCCTTTTGGAATAAAACAACTTATGCGTAAGTACCAATATTCTGTTTGATTTTACAAGGAAACTTTTGGCTCTACAAGAAAAATTTCCCTTTAGTGATCATGCCCATTAAATTATTCAACTCGGTATTTAGCAGTATTACTGAGATAAATCTCATAATGTAAAAATTACTTTTCCGATATACAAGAACAAATTAAAGATATATAATTTCAATTAAAAATAATTCTATAAAATTAGTCAATTATCTGTTCAAGATCAAATTAGAATCGAAACCAACTTTTCTAAAACCCATGTGCATTAAATAATTTACATATCGTAACTTTATTGTTGATTTCTAAAAATGGACTCAATACAGATTTATAATCACATATAAAATATAGTAGAGTAAGCCAATAACACGCACACAAAAGAGAAGAGATTTTTAGTGTGGTTCAGCTATAAAATAGCCTACGTCCACTGTGGGGTGTATTTAGTAGGGTTACAATTAGCCCAATATGGTGTGCATATGAGTTATTCTACTTGTCCCTTGAGCTAAGGGAGTCATTTGTATTTATATGGGTGTAAAATCCTAGAGATGGAGTGCTTTTATATTACCAGGCATTTACATCTATGTACAATAAATGAAACTCTTGGAATTAAGTGATGGCTGGAATCACATCCAAGTAACTATTGATATTCATGTTCGTTGGCCTTCTGGAGTTGGTCGGCCTTCTAGCTGACTAAGTATTTGTGATACCTATCAAGGAGGATGGTCGGCCACGTAGGAGGACATGTGTACATTCATCATTCGTCCACGTAGGAGAGTAATTTTAAGGTATAACATTTATGTATACACCAAAATTAATAAGAATATCCCACTACTAATATTGTTGTGTTACTTTGATTTCCCATAATTTAAGAACATCTCTTTTTTAAGTAATTTCCCAATTACCTGGAACCTATATAATGAATTACAATCCTGATTTATGGTTCCCTAGTCTACATACTAGGTTACTGTAGATCAAACCATAAATTATGAATTGACTTGTATAATATTAACCATTATCATGTCCTTTTCCTTATGAAACAAGGAAAATTGGATATCTTTACTATAAAAGTTCTAGCTACTTGTAGTGAGAATACTTGCCATTTAACTATTTCATTACTACTGAGGGATATGAACCTTCCTTAATCCAAATAATTGTACTTGAGACTTAGCCTTATCCTCCTGCTTCCCTTTCGGGAAATAAGTAAATATCTTTTCAAATAACTAACACTAACCTTCAGTTACCGATGACCCTCACTCCCTTATTATGCTATGGTATCGGGTTTCCCCACCATGTCTAATCCAAAGAATCCTTTATTTATTCATTGATAAAATCATTCTAAGAACACGATTCTTAATTGAGTGTCATCAACCAATCATAAGTATTTACAAATACCAATCGGTCAATTATTTAAAGTTAAAATTTCACATGTATACCTTCCCCGTTGGGGGATCAAACACATGTAAAACTTAATTTAAAAGAATTATCACGTATTTTAAAATATCGTTATTAGAACCATTCGTTAGGGGGCAAACGCGCTGACGCGAAGAGTTAGTCACGTCACTATTTTAAAAAGTTGATGGGAATTGTGGGTTAAAATAATTTATTATCCCCTAAGTTAGAGTAATATCAAATTACATTTTCAGTCCTTGAAAGTTATTCTAGTTAAACCTTCAAGACAAAGAGTGAGAAAGATATTGAATTTTTTTTTATAATATTAGAATCAAGAAATTAAAAAAAAATCCAATTCACACACGAGAATAAATTCGAGTAAATTTTAAAATAGCATCCCTCGACCACCTAATTTTAAAATTAATCTAGTCGAACATCTTATTTTTCTTATGAGGTTAGATTTATCATTGAGAGCTTAAATCACCCCACATTGAACCAGTAATATTTTTATCTTTCATTATGTTATCCGGATAGTTAATGACCCTTTTGTCCAACATAATACATAGACGATGACTTTGAGTTCCACTTCTAATGATAGTGGATCCATTGGGGAGGATATCAAAAGTTTTGTCTAAGTATATACCACTAGTTCATTCCCACCTGTGATGGACTTCCTCGTTGGGGGGAATGAATTCACTCACATTCTAAATTCTCATAATTATCACTGAAGAGTTTTAATGAATCCCTGATGCCCTAATTATGTCCATCCATTGGGGGTTGACTAGTTATCGCAAGGAATTAATAACATCTAATTCATAAACCACTAATGGATACCATGAGGTTTATGTTGAAACCCATCTCACACTAATTATTTTAAAACTATGAGGGTTTTGTAAAACATTTATTCAATTCTAAAATGCCGAACTTAAATCCTTCGTAATTTCTAAATTTACTTGCATGAATTAAATATCTCGATATCATTTTCATTTTTATTAAAATAATAATATGACTTAAATTTCTCAAAATTAAAATTTTAGAGATCTCAATTTAAATTCATACCTTTAAATTTAATTACCATGATTTAATTAAATTTAGAAAGGAAAAAGCACAACACAAATTTTTGGATAAAAATTGGTGTTTTAGGCCAATCTCAAAATTAATAATCAATGTTGTCCCCAAAATTGGGTGTCCATAATTTCCATTTAATTAGCTGATGAATTATGCTATAACGCCTCGACCTGGATTTATGGGTTACCCGTGGTTAATCCGATCCGATCCGGACATTAGGTGTGAAGTGCAATGAGACAACCTAGTTTATATTTATTTAATTAATATTTCATTTTTTTATCATGCGATACCAATTTATATCAAGCTAGTGTGGCACCCGTGGGAAGCATTTTCGGAATCCAAGCATACAGAGATACTAGCATAAAATAAAAAGAATACTTACATGTATAACACTCTCAAAGTATGGAGTCGTGCCCATCCTCCTGTAACAAAGGAAGGGAATGAGTTGTATGCCTAGTGGAAAATACAACAATACAATAATAAAATATAGAATCGAACGGTAGAAAAGAGACTTTATAACGTACCACATACGCGTGCACATGTAATTACCGTATATCTATACATGTAGATACACTATTGCATGAATCCATTTATTTTGAAACGTTACTTGATTTGATTAAATCACATTAATCTAATAAAAGATCCCTTTTACCCCTTTTTACTCGACTTAACATTTATTTCCCGATTTAATGCGTCGGGTAAATACTTAAACAAAATATCATTTGTTTGGAAAAAACACTTCATTTATCGAAATTTTCCATTTTCACTCACACCAAACCCACTTTAGTATTTTTCTTGAAAACCACCTTTCAACACACGCACACTCGGCGTTAGAAAACACTTATTTTACTTTTGAAAATTGTTCACAACACACATTTGTGTTAACTACGGATTGAAACCATATTTGGTTGCTTAATCATATATTAACCATTTCACTTATGTCATTAACTCGCGATTTACATGGGCTTAGTCGTTTTCATATTTCTTGTCCAAATTATCATTTTAAAACATGAACATTTATCAATTTTATTTCACAAAGGTTGTCATTTCTCACTTTCTTATCACAACCAATTTCTTTATTACGTTCCACTTTTACTCATTATCTTTTGCTCAAAATGCACTAATACCGCGTACAATAACAGGCTCCACGTCGACAACGCCACCACCATATGATCTATCCAGTGATTTTAGGTCTTTCACCCTAGGGCTCCGCGCCCTTCCTCATTTTTTTCGATGCTTATAAGTTTCCTTTATCATGTGTTTTAACACATTTTCATGTCCACATTATTCCATTTTTACCAGCTGAAGTCAAAACCTCAGGGACTACATCTCACCTTTGTGTTACACTTTAGAAAATCACTCCCATTTAGGACAATTTAGTGTAACACTTTTTTCAACATTTTTAATTCAAAAAAATATTTCACTTTATGTAAAGTTACCATTTTACCCATTTATTTCCAAACTTGCAAATTTCCTTCGTTTTCACAAGTGTTATCTTTCCAAGACATTGTTAAGTTACACATACTAACTTCTTGAATGCTTTTAACTCAACAACACTAACACTTGGAGTAACACACTTCTCAAGTTGGAAATCTCTTTATTTCATTACTTTCTTTATCAAAGGAATCATTTGTCATTTTAAAGATTACTTTATAAGAAAAATACCATTTTCCTTTATTAACACATGTAGTCTAGAAAACACATGCTTATCACATTTTTCACACTTATTAAGACACTATAAGGGCTGAAATTTATATTTTCTTCATTTCATGTTAAAACTCGTTAAAACCTTTACTAAACTTATTCATATGCTCATTGCCTAATTAGTCCAAGTTTACATACATGGGAATAGGGATTTAAGACCAAAAATTTAACAAAAACGAGTTTAACACATGACTTCTTAGAGAAATTTTATAATACTTACAAAAACATGCTTTCAAGATGAAAATACATTTTTGTTCTTCAAACTTGAATGAATGTTTAATTTTACAAAGATCCCATTTTTCCAAGAAAAAGAGGTTGTTCACAAAACATCTCAACATGATAAATATTATTTTAAAATATTTTATTTCATAAAATGTTTAACACTAAGTTTTCTTTAAAATATATTATTTTCTTAAGACCTTGAAACCATTTGTATAAGCCACCTTACATAAATCATGAGAAAATAAACATTTATAACATACATGCACCCTACTCTTAAAACCCTATATACAAGACCAACAATAATGAAATAGAGTTCTTAAAGCATCCCATCTTATTGAATCTCCAAAAATAGTGGATGAGATGTAAAAGAAGATGCTAACCTTCCACCTCCTAAGGTGGCCTTAAAGAGGCTTCCTAGCTCCACTAAGCTTGTATCCTTGAATGCTCCAAAGGTGCCTTTCACACTCCATGATTTCTTCTTTTCCTCTCTAAAAAACCTCGAACAACATCTTTATAAATTAAAACCTTGCAAATGGTGTAAATGGGTTTTATAGGCTTAGATGTAGTGGGAAAAGGGTTAAAGTATGGTGGTTTAGGGCTGATGAGTGATGGTGCTAGGATGGTGGAAGGTGGGTAGGTAGTGGGAAGGCTACAAGATCTAGAGAGAAATGCCCAAGAATGGGACAAAGTCTCACTCAAATACACTAAACCCTTTGGGTTTAAATTCCAGAAATTCCCCAAAGCTTAATCCTGGGTTTATATGTTGTGTGGGAGTGTGACACATGTGAAATACAATGGTCTATATCATGATAGAATTTTCTTGTTCGAACGAGATTTAGATCTCGTTCAAATGAGAACCACTCTCATTCGAACGTACTTTGAACGAGGTTTTTAAGAGGGTAGGCTCTCCAAACAGGCGAATGTCGTTGGAAGGTTGTTCGAGTCTCATTCGAATGAAGAATGTCTGTCATTCAAACGACCAAGGGTCTCATTCAAACGACCTTAATATCTTCCAAAATAAACCTAAGGCCATTCAAACCCAATTAACTACACCAAGGCCACGATATTACCCAAATTCGACCTATATTTCATCTTGTAAAGTCTAAAGCCTAATCGAGTCACATTGAGTCACTAAATTACATGATACAATCAAAATCACGGGGGTGATTATCACATTCTGCCCTTCTTAGGAAATTTTGTCCTCGAAATTATCAATCCATAAATTCCTCAAGTTCGTGGAGGTTATCAATTCTTATTTTAAGTCATAAAGAATCTTTCAAGGCTAGGTCATATAAATCCTCAATCACTAAAAAGTCATCACACGTCCTTTTAATGGGGTCCTCACGAAATAGCTCGCTATGTAACATAGTCTAATGTTCACCATTAGGCTAGCCATCAAAGCCAGATAACAGTCCTCGAGTCTCCACTTACCCGCTGATCACGCTTAATCAAGTCCTAAGGCTTCTTTATTAACACCCAAGGCATACCGACATATCTACCGGAGTAATACCCTCTAGTGATCAACATTACACCCAAGAGAGAATGATATACAACTAACTCTCAATCCATTATCATAAATTATTTCAATTATTAGGACTACATGTCATGAGTCTCCTCGAATTCTCGGGGATCCTGACCACACACATTCACTTGATATGATACGAATCTCTCATAGCTAATTGCTTACTCCGAGAAGTGACATACCAACTAAGTCACAAGTTATGCATCCAATTAATACCTTCCACAAGATTCCTCTATGATCGTAAGACCACTCTATGCATCCAATTATGGAACACTCATCCGAGTATTACACCAATATACTCATTATGGCAAAACAACAACTACATGTTATGTTTCCTCGAGTTCTAACACTTTACGATATCCCTAGATCATAATCATGCTCTTTATAACTAGAGACGCTAATCGCCATGCCTACCAACTTATAAGATTGCTAATCTTAAGAAAAGTAAAAACAACGAGCAAACAGTGCGGTAGAACGTGCAGCCACATGCACATGGAACTTGTGCAAAATAAAAGCATACTTCAAACAAATGTGCACCCAGTTATTGAATTGCATCGACTAGGCCGGGTCAAACTACACTCTCACTGAGATAAATCATCTCATAACAGCAACACGATGCGATCCCGACTACCATAACAGAGGGAACACCACCTAGACTACCAGAGTCGAAGAAACACAGTCCTCGACCACCCAGACTAAAATAGCATAAGGAATTATAATGAATGAACAACTGTTCCAAGAGAATCTCATCCGCATGCAATGAACTATGGTTCACAAAGTGTGGACCCACATCATACACTTTTAAGTCCACGAATCCTCTTAAACGTCATAATTGGGTCCTAACCTAGCCATACACTCTGGCTTGAGTCACGAGTCAAAACGAATTGAACCACGAAACGTTCATCATTGCGAAAAAAATATAAAACACGGACTATTGTCCTTTGGGAAGAAACTCTAGGCTTCCCTCCTTAGGAGTAACGCTTCCTCCTTTCACCCTCAATAAACATAAAACATTACAGCCGATGAATGACAAACGCCTTTGTCAACGTCGACTTTATCCATCTCTCTAGTCAGCATGACGTTGTGATCAACCTAACACACCTAGGTCACCATCTAATTTATTGTCCAGTGATTGTATCCCAACATCTCCTTAGGCAATGCCCAACTAAGCAAAACACTCATCTAATCATAACCTCCAATAATACAAGGTCGTTATTGCGCCTATCTCCAAATTCTACCCAAAGTGAATCTTCGTGATGACCACACCGGTCGTCATTATTACTATAAGGGTAATAAACACTACACAGGTATACATATCCTAATCTGTATCGATTTGGCGAGATGTGTCAATAACCAGTCCTTCCCTTACTAAGGTTATTCTAACGGATATTGTCGGCACACGTCTATACGCTAATCACACTTTGATATCCCATATGGGGTGTTATTCTCAAGTCCATAACATGACATCATCCATCTATATCCCCAACGCATTTTCCAATACTCATCAAAATTAAGTACGACACCTTTTACACTAATCATATTATGACAAGTGAGTATCATGCCCCGTTATGACACTAATCTTCAATTTCCCTTAGAAGGTTGCATCACCTATTTATATATAATTGGGTGACCTCACCAAGGACTACATGATTCGATTACTTTGAACTTAAATAGTAACCTGAGATCATCAGATAACCCTTAATGCAACCATCATTAGAACACTTGCACTCCATAATGCCTAGCTTAACTAGTTCTCTAAGGACACCAGGCATACTCCAATGTAATTGTCATCAAAGACCTGACAAGATATCATCTACTATAATCCTCTCATAATAGGTATGCTCTACCGATTTCCCAATATCCATCCCATGACTATTAATACTTACAAGGACTCTAATCCCGCATTTTTATTTATAAGGAAGTTGGTTGTAAATGTATAAACATTAAAGATTTTGATTAGATCAAATAGAAAAACAATTTTTTGCACGCTCGTTCAAACATCTATGTTTCTTGTTCAAATGGCATTTCGTTTGAACCAACTTCCAACAACCTATCGAATGACATTATAGAGAAGGATGAAAAAGTGACTCGTTCGATCGTTGGAACCTCGTTCTAATGACACCATGTGTCTCGTTCGAATGACCTCTAGATGTCATTCGAACGATTAGCCTACAAGTCTGTACACATGGCAAATTATAATCACTGAACACCTCAAGACATCATAATAAGCTAACTCTTATTCCCAAGGGCATCACATATAATAAGTCCCAATGGTATTCCAAGGGATTCCTTTCAAACAACTAATGCCATATACTACGTATTAAAACACAAACTGATGCCACTAAGGATTCTGGCAGGATATAGGACGTCGTGTACAACCTAAAAGCCTCTATGTCCATACTACGGATGTTACAAGGAATTATATTCTTCAAATATTGCATCATATTCTCATGTCACTTCAATAATCATCGTTACACGCATAATACACTTACCGCTATATTCGTAACTCCCATCATCACTTACGATACACACCCATCAATCGACAATTACTAAGGCACTCATATACAATGATAGAATCCTATCAACTAAGGACCGAGTACACATCCTCAAGTAATTACTAACACAGGTCTATATGCCTACCGAATTGTCAAATATCCACGATATGATGATACCCTAAGGATCAAGTTCACCTAATCACATCACCATTATTAGCCACCCACGTGTTCCTAACCAAGGAACCTAATGCGTCCTTATCACAAAATCAACATTGCATAAACATGCCACTCTAACCACTAAACTCCACAGTTGGCTTTAAACAACCCACACCTTTAATTCAATGGAAACTATTTACCTTTATTAACACCTTAATAGGACTTTCACATCATCAAAGGTTGACACAAAAGCACCTCACATTAAAGAACCCGATGTTTCCACTAATGGCCTACACACACACTCGCAAATTACGAACACATCTACATCAGAAGCATTAAGAACTATTGATGGAAACTAACTTGGCCACCTACTATTTGGAAATTTCGTGCTAATATCCTTGACTCCATTTGTAGACACCACATTCTAGGACCCCCTAACTCTCTCCTTAGACTCCTAGCACTTCCCCTTTCCACCGTAAACCTAGGTCGCACTCCGAGTACCGATCTAGGGACCAACAGGCGCCCTCGAGCCCCCCCCCCCATTTGACTCCGATCAACTCTTTCCTGAGAGAAAAAGCTCTTTGAATCTTTAACGGTATCCAAATACCCTTTCCAACGGGCCATCCCGTGCGTGAATCGGCATAACGGTTCGGAAGAACGAACCATTTCACTATCGAAAACTGATTCAGAGGCCATTGAGTGCTCCTAGGCCCCAAATTGACCCCAATTAACTCCACCATCAGAGGCAAAGATCTTTTAATCTTCAAAGGGCACTGAAACCCTTTCCAACGGTCCACCTTGTGCGCGAATCGGCATAATCGTTCGAACGAACGATCAGTTTTCCCTTAAAAATCGATCTGAAGGCCACCGGGCGCTCCCGGACTCCATTTGACCAAAGTCAACTCTTCATCTAGAACGAGACTGAATGAATCTCTGAAGGGCACTGAATACCCTTTCTAACGATCCACCCTGTGTGCGATTCTGACCTTCGGTGCGGACGAACGAGTCGTTTTACTCCGAGAGGTCATCGGGCGCTTCCGGGTCCCGATTGACCAAGGTCAAATTTCCAAACCGAGCGAAACCCTTTGAAATGTCGAAGTACATCTCCTAAACTTTCCAACAGTTTGCCCCATGCGTGATTCTAACTTACCATGCGGACGAACGATTCATTTGCGTCCGGTGATCTCCCGTCTAAAAGACCGACATGCGCTTCTGTGCCACATTTGACCCAAAGTCAACTCCCCGACCTGGGAGAGGTCCGAGGGACTTTAGAAGGCCTCTGAAATACATTTATAATGGTATGCCCCATGCGCAATTCGAATCGACGGTTTGTGCGCTACGATCATTTTTCCAGAAAAGTCTGCACTAGACTGCCAATTGGCAGGTTCTGAACCCTGCCTATCGGCACAGTGTCAAGGGTGACCTGCCAATAGGCACCCTCTGGGGTACGCCGATCGGTAACCTCTTCACCGTATAAATAAGGACCATAACCTCACTCCCAGGATAGACATCAAACCCATCAGCATCAGTACTCTCGAAGTCAGCGAAGTTCCATATAAGAAGTTCCATTCAAGCCTAAATACCCATCCTTTTCATACCCAATTTGGAAAATATCCTTCTCTCTCATCAACATCCATCAACATTTAAAGGAGTTCATCCAAGATCCAAGCTCAAGCTCCAAACAAGGTCCAATTCCTTCTCCCCATCTTTTAAATTTCTTGTTTTTGCATAAATTACTTTAGATTCATAATCAAGTTTCACTCTTGTCCATACATATTAACATCTACATTTTTATTAGTATATCACACATACTTCATTTTTCATAAAAAAAATCAAAAACAAATAAAATAGGGTTACACCCGTAAATTCTGAATGGAATTATCCACCACACTTTTTCCAAATATAGAACACATTTTTTACACACACACTTAATAAAATTTCGTTCAAATCTATGGGATAAACCCCACCCCTGTTCAATATTCGAACTACATGGCTTTGATTCCTTTATAGGCGGCGTAGGCGTCTCGGATTAAAATTCGAGACTCGAGTTCAATTTTTTAATTTTTCAGTTCTTATTTCTAAAAATCCCTCATTTTTATCATATATATACATATATCATGCTTATTCGCGTCTCATCCCACATATATTATCGTTTTCCAATAACGATTAATATCTCGATGAACGCTCATATTTTATCTCCTACATTCATTACTATTTTGGGAATATTCCTATGGATGACCTCACCCTATCTTTTCCATGGTATGGGTCGAACGATTCCAATCTCCATTATATAAACACATGCATATACTTCACGGGGATAAAGGAAAATATTAACATTTGCCCATAAGAGACCGAAAGGGCAGGATGGGTGCCTAACACCTTCCCATTCCGTAACTTAGCCCCCGGACCTTCGATTTATTAGATTCACATGCATGAGTTTTGTCCTTAATGCCGCTCTCTCGAAGTGGCAACATATTCTTTTGCCTATTTTGAGCAAAATAGGCTGGCGACTCTATCACTTCACATTCACCCCACACCGACGACAACCGAAGCACCTTTTCAAAGATAAGGGTGAGAGACTGCGACATAGTTCTTCCTCGGGGGATCCTCCTCCTTCCCCCTGGAACGAACATCGCGCCAAACGGGATGGCCACACCATCATCGAGAACACAAACCGAAATCGTAATATGTCTAACATGACCGACCCAAAACTAACCCCGACGTCAAATATATACTACCGTCCTCACAACGTCACCCCCGAAAACAACCTTAATCTTAGTGCCTTTATACCATTTGTAACACCCCGATCCTAGTTTATGGGTTACCAGTGGTCTACCTAGTCCGATCCGAATGTTAGGTGTGAAGTGAAATGAGACAACCTAAATAATGTTGCTAGTCCAGTTTTATTTAATTAGCATTTCATTTGTTTAGCATGCAATTTTAATTTATATCAAGCTACGTGTGAGATCCTTGGAAAGCATTCCCAGATTCCAAGTATACAAAGCTACTAACGTAAAATAAAAAGAATACTTACCTGTATAACACTCTTAAAGTATGGAGTCGCACCTAACCTGCCATAATAAAGTAAGGGAATTAGTCGAATGCCCAATGGTGAATACAAAAATTCAAAATAGAATCGAATGATAGAAAAGATACTCTACAACGTACCACCTACGTGCAAATAAAAATACTGTATATCTATACATGTACATACACTAATGCATGAATCCGTTTATTTCGAGACGCTACTTGATTTGATTAAATCACATTAATCTAATAAAAGATCCCTTTTACCCCTTTTTACTTGACTTAACATTTATTTCCCGATTTAACGCGTCCGGTTAAATACTTAAACAAAATAGCGTTTATTTGGGAAAAACACTTCATTTACCAAAATTTTCCATTTTCACTCACACCAGACCTGCTTTAGTATTTTCCTTGAAAATCCCCTTTCAATATACCCACACTTGGTGTTAAAAAACACTTGTTTTATTTTAGAAAACCGTTTATGACACACACTTGTGTTAACTATTGTATAATACCACAATCCATTAACCAATTCACTTATGTCATTAACTCACGCTTTATTTGAAATTTGTCATTTTCATATTTCTTGTCCAAATTATCTTTTTAAAACAGGAACATTTATTAATTTTATTTCGCAAGGGTTGTCTTTTCTCAATTTTTTTATCACAACCAATTTCTTTATTGCGTTCCACTTTTACTCATTATCTTTTACTTGGAATGCACTAATACTGCTAATTTAACGGGCTCCACACCGTCGGCGATGCCAGCATATGTTCTGGCCAGTGATTTTGGGTTTTTCACCTTAGCGATCCGGGCCCTTCTCAACTTTTTTTGCTTCTTTCGAGCTTCCTTTATCATGTCTTTTAGCACTTTTGCGTGTCCACATTATTCTACTTTTACCGGCCGAAGCCAAACTCTCGGGGACTACACCCCACCTTTGTGTTACACTTTAAAAAATCACTCCCATTTAGAACCATTTAATGTAACACCCTTTTCAACATTTTTTTCCTAAAAAATATTCCACTTTACGTAAAATTACCACATTATCTAATTATTTCCAAACATGCAAATTTCCTCCGCTTTCACAAGTGTTATCTTTCTAAGACATTGTTGAGTTACATATACTAACTTCTTGAATGTTGTTAACTCATAAATACATCTTTAACACTTAGGGTAACATACTTCTTAAGTTAGAAATCTCTTTATTTCATTACTTTCTTTATCAAAGGAATCATTTGGCATTTTTATAACACCCCGCCTAATTAAATACCGGGTGGCAAGTCCCATACCAAATTAAAACAGAATATACAGTTGGCTCATTCTTAGCATCACTGTCGAAAAAATTTACAACTC
This sequence comes from Sambucus nigra, assembly GCA_949130495.1. Taxonomy (NCBI): domain Eukaryota; kingdom Viridiplantae; phylum Streptophyta; class Magnoliopsida; order Dipsacales; family Adoxaceae; genus Sambucus; species Sambucus nigra. The sequence continues at coordinate 68,781,189 of OX422223.1, read as the reverse complement.
ACCCAATACTCAATTAAGCTGGTGTTAAAAAAATTTCAAATTTCAATTTCAACAAAATCCATTTTTAGTTCACAATTAACACAACACATATTATTCTACAACATTGATAACCGAACAAATAAATCAAAAGAATTTAAATGCATTTGGAATAAACGTTCCCAAACAATAATCCAATACAGTAATCCCAACAATAGTAAATGAATTAAAAAGACACGAGTACAAGACTGAAATTTTGACTCAGATAAAAAGAGCGATTGAATTCCTTTTGGGGGACATGCCCTAACTAAAAGAATACTATGTATCAAATGAAGATAGGCGTCTAAGAAATAATCCATAGCTCCATAGCTCATCATAATCCACTAAGGTTGACGTCCCTGATGCTGGACACCTGATATAGTAGGTACAATAGAAAAGAAAATTTGCAAGGAAACGGGTCAGAGCCCGATGTGAAAATGATTTTGAAAACAACAAGTATTTAACAAGTGCAATAAAGCATTTAATATGTACATGTTAGTATCCAACTCTCACTTTCTATTCTCACCTCTCATCTATAGTGCACGCTTAACGTTTCCTATTAACCTCTTAGTTAATGTTTCCTCTTAACTAGTTTCCATAATATGATTCTATCCCATATTATAATCCCGTATGTCCCATACCATACGTAGTATAATCGTTCTTATACGTTTCCCATTAACATGAATTAATCTTTCCAAATCTATAAGAATAAACATTCATTAACTTAATTCACTTCTTTTTCTTTATTCACCGTCATCTACAATTATCACACGGTAGAATAAACCAACGACTATATACATTTATTTAATCCATTATATATATATATATACATATATAATACGGCACCCTGAGACACAGCTGCGGTGCATGCATTACTCTTCTATCATGTCCCAATATCGCTGGTCGCCGAATAGGGGACAAAAGGTTCGGTAAGGATTCCTCGAACCACAAACAACAACACATAAATTGGAGGTGAACATAGTTCTCGTATCCATGGGTCACGCACATACCTACGTACCCATAGTCAGCGGACTTATCAACTGCCCGATAAGTCTTTCATAGACCTATGTTCTCGAGCAACAAATCAAAGATCCCATGGATTCATCAGGATATGACTGCCCTTACACGCAAACCTCCCCATCGATAGCAAGTAAGCTAGGTATGTCATACACATAAATCATCAATCAATCAAATAGGCATTATCATCTACCTATAAATATAATATCAATAAGGTACTCACATTACCCTAAGATAATTCCCATACGTAGCATTATATCTCTTATAAACACATCTTCTATCAACTAGGATTGAATACCATCATCACATGGCTCATAGTCTATAGTGTTTCATTCACACGACATGACTTATTAAAAAAACCAACATCCTCGAATTCTATAACATCTCTTCACTCCCGACGTCGTTAAGGTTCATGCGCGGAGCGTCTCGCAAAGCGAAATCCAAACAAGGAACCCCTCCAATACACTACTACTTAACTTTATCGGTCGTGGATGTCCGTCAACTTCAAATACGCAATTGAGATAACCTCATCCCCTCTTTAAACCAAATGTGGTCTGAACTCCCATCTCTATCCAGAAGCCATACCACTAAGCGCTTGTACTACACTCAGTCCTTGCGCAATCAATAATGAGCTTAAACTCACACCTTGATGTTCAAATTGTAACCCTAATGCTACCCATGTGTTATATTAAATCTCCCCTACTGGACCTATCCTTAACCCTCATGCATACAAATTATAATCTAACACATGAATCTAGCAACCGAAATTTCCTTCAATTTAATTATCATAATTCTAATCAATTAAATCTCAATCACATTAATTTGATTCTTATCTATGGCTTACTGATCTTCCCTAAGTTCCATTTTATCCAAGGTACATTCTCTCTATACCGAAATAATTAAAGTATGAATTCTCATATACTTTTCCCAAAATTCTTTCCTATTTGAATTTACAATGTGGCAATTTCTCACTCCAATAAACTGGTAACTCAAAACTGGACTGTGATAAAATTTCCAAAAATTTTCTCTGTCGCTCGAACCAGAATGATTATCGTTTGAATGACTTCCACGTGTTGTTCGAGCGATTTCGCGCGAGGTGCCATCTCGCTCGAACGACTTCGTGTGAGATCGCCATCTCGTTTGAACCACTTCGCGCGAGACCTACTGTTTTGTCTTCTTCACCAAATTTCAGCGTTTCAGCATTTTTGAACCTAAAACCTCTAAGATTCAACACCCAACATCTCATCATCAATACCCATTAACACCTAGCAGGTTATAAATCATTCCCAACATCTCATCATCAATAGTTTGAATTAAAAGCAGATATTTATCTTATTTTTCCAGCAAATTATATACATGATATCTTCAAGAACACACCAATGATTCTCATAATTTCCTCAACAGATTTGTGATTATTTCGTGGATTACTATCTACCTACAACATGAGTTTGATTCATATATATCTCCATTATCCAGAAATCCATTAACAACTTTATCTTTTCATCTTCCAAACATGAAAAATCATCTCTTTTTATAACTATTCTAACATGGACAATATACAAACTTAGATTGCAATGATCAAACACTCGCCTCTAATGAAGATCTGATCCTTTGGTGTAGTATATCACAGGTGGTTCTCCTTTTTTCGGCCAACTTCCGGTGGTGGTTGGTGGTGGTGACCTTTGGTCTTAGTTCTCCTCCTTTCCAAGCAAGCTTCTCTCTTCCCAATCAACCTTTCACTTTCTCTCAAAACATGACCTCTCAATTTTTGTGTAGAAGAGATGAATGAACCCACGTACAACTAATCTTCAAATACTTATAATAAGACAAAATCTGAAACACTATTCACCCCCTTGTAAAAATAACCAAAATGCTCTTTTGGGTTGCCTTTTCATTTCCAAACGATTCGAGACCCAAAACCAACATCCAAATAGACTTTTTTTACTATTTCAACCCTTCCGGATGCAACGACGCAGTCAAAATGACTATAAGGTTGATGTAAAAATAAGTTTCCTTTTTAATTTAACAAATTAGTCCCGACACGTCCCATACCGCGTCCGACTAAAAAATACAAATTACTGAATTGACAACTCACAGCCATATCAATAACATCACATTCATATATTACCTAAATATCTTTAAGTAATATTTAGAATCATTCATTTTAATATCCACAATTCGGATAAAACCCAAATGAATTAATTTATAATAAAATCCAATTAATCCATTAATTTAAAATATAACCCATTTTAAAAGTCATTAAAATTACGGGGTATTACATACTTCCCCCCTTATAACAGAATTTTGTCCCGAAATTTAGAAAGATAAATCATACTGTTAAGGTCAACTCTGAGTATAAATCTCACATCGCAAGAAATCTAAGTAGTACCGCCCATACAGTACATTATCGAAAATCCCCATTGATGTTATACACCAAGCCTCACCATATAGTTTCAACTGAATCTAATTTAAACTTTATCCAATCTTCCCTATGCCATCCTCGTGACAAAGTTTGGGAAAAATTATCCTCACTTATTAAACAAATAAATGCTCAAGTCACAACTACTTACTCTTTCACAATTATGAAAACTACTACAATCCAACCATTCAGGGCGCCCATACACCCTATCATACAACTTCCATTATAATATGGATTTGATTACCCACATAATACTCTGATTTATCGCAAAGGTTATAAACTAATATCCTAAAGACCTAACTTATTTTGACTCCCAATGTTTATTAGTTTCATTCGTGGGATGTCTCGCAAGCGAAATCCAAACAAGGAACCCCCCCGATACACTACTACCTAAAGTAGTCGGTCATCAAAACTCCTCAAGGCTTTAGTCAGTAATTTATAACCTCTCTATAGGTTTTATCGATTTCAAATAAAATTCTACTCATCTACTCTCTTATTAAAGACAAGATGCTGTCTATACGCTCTCATATACCACAAGTCAATTCACGTCGATAGTCACATCATGTTCGGACATGCCCAAAGTAAGTAACTCCATTATAAAAATCAGACCCACGTGATGACATGAAAATATAGGTGTCCCACACCCCTCGGTGAGTCTACGTCAATACCTGTGCTATAGGCTAAGTTTAGCAACCCTTTTTCCCATACAATATTAATCGCTACAAAAATCAATATGCGCCTCATAATTCCTTAGATAGAAAACATGCCCTCATTCGCGGGTGGTGGTTGTTGAATCCCAATATTATAACTTTGCTCCAATGAGTCAAGAAAAAAAAATTCCCCCAAATTTTCAGTTCTAGTTAACCACACTCCACTATATGCCCAAGCCTTTGAATATATTGCCTTCGTTAGGTAACACACAAAATTCCCGCATTTCAAGAACTTCTACTGACGACTCTCCTCAATTTTCCATAATAGGGGTAACCTCGACTACGGTCATCATACTCGAACATACTTCATAACCTCCTTGGTACGATCTCCGTTATCCGTCCAATGGCCCTCATCTTCCATACTTCTTGTACGAACCCGTCCGAACGCGAATAAGATTCACTAATATATACGTAATCTTACCAAAGAAATCAACAATCCTAAACATAGGGCTCTACATCAAAGAACGCTAAGCTGAAAACACAGTAAGTCGTACAGACCCTAAAGGACACTAGAACCTGATGCTCTAATACCACCTGTAACACCCCGCCTAATTAAATACGGGTGGCCAGTCCCATACCAAATTAAAACAGAATATACAGTTGGCTCATTCTTAGCATCACTGTCGAAAACATTTACAACTCACCCAATACTCAATTAAGCTGGTGTTAAAAACTTTTCAAATTTCAATTTCAACAAAATCCATTTTTAGTTTACAATTAACACAACACATATTATTTTACAACATTGATAACCGAACAAATAAATCAAAAGAATTTAAATGCATTTGGAATAAACGTTCCCAAACAATAATCCAATACAGTAATCCCAACAATAGTAAATGAATTAAAAAGACACGAGTACAAGACTAAAATTTTGACTCAGATAAAAAGAGCGATTGAATTCCTTTTGGGGGACATGCCCTAACTAAAAGAATACTATGTATCAAATGAAGATAGGCGTCTAAGCAATACTCCATAGCTCCATAGCTCATCATAATCCACTAAGGTTGACGTCCCTGATGCTGGACACCTGATATAGTAGGTACAATAGAAAAGAAAATTTGCAAGGAAACGGGTCAGAGCCCGATGTGAAAATGATTTTGAAAACAACAAGTATTTAACAAGTGCAATAAAGCATTTATTATGTACATGTTAGTATCCAACTCTCACTTGCTATTCTCACCTCTCATCTATAGTGCACGCTTAACGTTTCCTATTAACCTCTTAGTTAATGTTTCCTCTTAACTAGTTTCCATAATATGATTCTATCCCATATTATAACCCCGTATGTCCCATACCATACGTAGTATAATCGTTCTTATACATTTCCCATTAACATGAATTAATCTTTTCAAATCTATAAGAATAAACATTCATTAACTTAATTCACTTATATCTCTTTATTCACCGTCATCTACAATTATCACACAGTAGAATAAACCAACCACTATATACATTCATTTAATCCATTATATATATATACATATATAATACGGCACCCCGAGACACAGCTGCGGTGCATGCATTACTCTTCTATCATGTCCCAATATCGCTGGTCGCCGAATAGGGGACAAAAGGTTCGGTAAGGATTCCTCGAACTACAAACAACAACACATAAATTGGAGCTACGTACCCATAGTCAGTGGACTTATCAACTCCCCGATAAGTCTTTCATAGACCTATGTTCTCGAGCAACAAATCAAAGATCCCATGGATTCATCAGGATATGACTGCCCTCACATGCAAACCTCCCCATCGATAGCAAGTAAGCTAGGTAAGTCATACACATAAATCATCAATCAATCAAATAGGCATTATCATCTACCTATAAATATAATATCAACAAGGTACTCACATTACCCTAAGATAATTCCCATAGGTAGCATTATATCTCTTATAAACACATCTTCTATTAACTAGGATTGAATACCATCATCACATGGCTCATAGTCTATAGTGTTTCATTCACACGACATGACTTATTGAAAAAACCAGCATCCTCGAATCCTATAACATCTCTTCACTCCCGACGTCGTTAAGGTTCATGCGCGGAGCGTCTCGCAAAGCGAAATCCAAACAAGGGACCCCTCCAATACACTACTACTTAACTTTGTCGGTCGTGGATGTCCGTCAACTTCAAATACGCAATCGGGATAACCTTATCCCCTCTTTAAACCAAAGGTGGTCTGAACTCCCATATCTATCCAGGAGCCATACCACTAAGCGCTTGTACTACACTCAGTCCTTGCGCAATCAATAATGAGCTTAAACTCACACCTTGATGTTCAAATTGTAACCCTAAGGCTACCCAGGTGTTATATTAAATCTCCCCTACTGGATCTATCCTTAACCCTCATGCATACAAATTAGAATTCAACCACTACAAGAAAAATGAATATTAGGGACGGGTGTATTAGGGACGGCCTTGTCATTTTGTCCCTAATTCTATACCAAAAGGGACGGTTTTAATTACCGTCCCTTTTGATAGTAACAAAAGGGACGGTTTTTAAAAAACCGTCCCTTTTAGTATTTATCAAAAGGGACGGTAATTAAAATCGTCCCTTAAAGTATAGACGAATTTTAGTGCTAATTTTTTTCGGGTTAATATAAGAGACGGATTTTAAAAACCGTCCCCTTTGGTATAGCAAAAGGGACGGATTTTTACAACCGTCCCTTTTGCTATACCAAAAGGGACGGTTTTAAAATCCGTCCCTTTTATTATATCTCTAAATTTTAGACTTTGGGCAAACAAATATAAGGGACGGTTATTAAAATCCGTCCCTTTTGCTATACCAAAAGGGACGGTTACTAAAATCCGTCCCATTTGCTATACCAAAAGGGACGGATTTTAATAACCGTTATTTATATTTGTTTGGCAATAAATAAAAAATCAATGTATAAGGACGGATTTAACCGTCCCTTTTCATCAAACACACTTTAATTTTTATTTTCCCACAAAATTTTTTCCCCATTCCCCCGCTTTCTCTCTCTTTCAGCCCGACTCGTCGTTCATTCTCTCTCTCTGATCTCTCTCAGATCTCGCTCCCCCATTCACCCTCTTTCTCTCTCTCTCCGTCGGACTCAGAGCTCTCGCGCTCTCTCTTCCTCTGCTTGAGCTCTTTCTCTTCTTCAGAGCTCGCTCCCTCTGCCCTAGCCCACCCCTGCTCCGCTCCACCTCAGCTCTGCCCTAGCCCACCCCTACTCCGCCTCATCTCTGCCCTAGCTACCGCTCCTGTCCCAGTCTCTCCCCCGGTAAATTTTATTCCTTTTCTCCATTAATTTATCTAGATTTCATTAATACATGTATATACAGATTATATAAGATTATATATATTTTTACAAAGTATATACAGTATATATATACATAATTTATATGATTAGAATCTAGGATAATAAGTGTTGGTTGATTTTTTTATTAGAATTTGGGATAATAGGTGTTGGTTGATTTTATGATTAGAAACTCCACTTGTAATTTGGGATAATAGGTGTTGGTTGATTCAATGGCTGATGGAATGAAGTTGATGGCGGGTGCGTTTAGGACTGTTATAAAGGTATTCTCAGTCAATTTCATGATTGAAAAATGGACAGAGAAGAACAGTATTTATTAGAAAAAGAAACATAAAAGAAAAATATAAATTGTTACAATGCTCTGGGTATGTTTTCATCTTTATAGTTTTTGTTTATTTGATGATTGGAGTTTGGGATATCAGGTATTTTAAAGAGCATGGTTGACCATCTTGAACAATCTTTGAGATGCCTCCTAAGGATTACACCAATATGGAAAATCTAATTGATAGTCTTCAGGTATGTTTTCTCATTTGTACATTATAATTTGGTTGTTGATAAATTATAGGAAATGAATTCCTTATTTGTGTTTGTGGTGTGATTCAATCTTTTTCATTTTTATTTTGTCTAGGTATATATATTTAGATGACGTCTTCGAGGACCACATGGGCGTAAAGGTTTTTTTTTGTCTAGGTATATATTTTTATTTTGTCTAGGTATACTCATCTCTTTCTCCCCATTTTTTTGAACGCACGATGCTATATACGGGGTTTTCGGGTTAGAATGAAATATCATGATGCAAAAATTAGTTTAACCTCAAAATTTGTGTGTTTTCTTTGTAGAAGAGAATAGTAATCCCAGCTCTGGATTCAGTTCTATAAATGGTTTAGATGTTTAAGATACTACAATTTTTTAATGTTGTTTCAAGTTCACACTTTCTAGCGCTATATCAAGATGTTAGGTGTGTGTGCCCCTTTTGAACAAACTCTGGTTCTCTTCCTTTGGTTTTGAATTTATTTTTTTAGTTCTGCCATTTTTTTAATTGAACATAACTGTTTGCATAAAATTCATTATTTTTTCACTGTCATAGGATACATTGACGTTGGGGTCGAACTACTATCAAACATAATCTGAAATTGCATCGCTGCTAGCATATGGAAGGTTCTGATTGGCGTTGGGTGTAACAACATATCCAGGTAATGGATAGACCTATGATGAACTTTATTTTAAGGTTAAATATGCATTGATTCAATTTTTTAATTATTTTGGGTTTGGATCCTATTTATGTCTAAACCCCGTAATTTTATTTCTTTTGTGCTCCCTTATCGCTTGGGTATTGTTGACGCATTTGTTTCTTGTCTCTTCCAGTTGTGGGGGGGGGAGTACATAACTTTTAAACAAAGAATAGTTAGGGTGAACACTAGAAAAAGAAGGCATTATCCAATGGATTACCACTTTCTAGGTTTAAGGTGTGTCAATTTCTCTGCAATGGTCCACATTAAACTAATTGGTAACCATTTGTTTATTAGCTTAAAGATATTCTTGATTAGTCTTAATATAAAACATCTCATCGAATGGTTAAAACGTAAAACAAACCCAAAACGGTCCCGTAAGAGTCACGAACACCTCGCACGGGACCGATGTGACTCGTACGAACAGATGGCGTAGTCCCGCGACTCACGGATGGAGTGTACGACGTAAAGTTACAAAAAATTAGACTTAAGGATAAAAACATGCCATCGAAGGGTGAAAATGTCAAACAGCCTTAAAACGGTCCCATGAGAGTCACGAACACCTCGCACGGGACCAATGTGACTCTTACGAACAGACGGCGTAGTCCCGCGTCTCCCGGTTGGAGTGTACGACATAAATTTGCAAAAAAATAAACTTAATCATAAAATCATGCCATCGAAGGGTAAAAACGTAAAACAGCCTTAAAACGGTCCCGTAAGAGTCACGAACACCTCGCACGGGACCAATGTGACTCGTAGGAACCGACGGCGTAGTCATGGGGCTCCCGGTTTGGGTGTACGACATAAATTTGTAAAAAAATAAACTTGAACATAAAACCATGCATCGAAGGGTGATAATGTAAAACAGTCACAAAATGGTCCCTTAAGAGTCACGAACACCTCGTACGGGACCAATGTGACTTGTAGGAAAAGACGGCGTAGTGCCTAGGCTCCCGGTTGGAGTGTACGACATAAATTTGCAAAACGTTAGACTTAAGCACCAAAACTTGCCATCGAAGGGTGAAAACGTAAAACAAATAGAAAACGATCCCGTAAGAGTCACGGACACCTCGCACGGGACCAATGTGACTCGTAGGAACCGATCGCGTAGTCACGGGGCTCCCGGTTTGAGTCTACAACGTAAATTTGCAAAAAATAGACTTAAAGCATAAAAACATGTCATCGAAGGGTTAAAACGTAAAACAAACCCAAAATGGTCCCGTAAGAGTCACGAACACCTCGCACGGGACCAATGTGACTCGTAGGAACCGACCGCGTTGAGACGGAACTCCCGGTTTGAGTGTACGACGTAAATTTGCAAAACATTAGACTTAAGCATAAAAGCATGTCATAGAAGGGTGAAAACGTAAAACAGCCTTGAAACGGTCCTGTAAGAGTCATGAACACCTCACACGGGACCAATGTGACTCGTAGGAACACATGGCGTAGTCCCGAGGCTCCCGGTCGGAGTGTACGACATAAATTTACTAAAAAATCAACTTAAGCATAAAAACATGCCATCGAAGTGTGAAAACGTAAAACAACCTTAAAACGGTCCCGTAAGAGTCACGAACACCTCGTGCATGACCAATGTGGCTCGTAGGCACCGATCGCGTAGGCACGGGACTCACGGTTTGAGTGTACGACGTAAAGTTACAAAAAATTAGACTTAAGCATAAAAACATGCCATCGAAAGGTGAAAACACAAAACAGCCTTAAAACGGTCCGGTAAGAGTCACGAAGACCTCGCACGGGACCAATTGTAACAACCCGCGTAATTTTGGGCTATTTTAATTAATTTCTGGAAAATGGAGGAAAATAAAGTTTTTGATAAAATTATTTTTATTGCTCAAATATGTTGGTTATTATTTTTAAAGGCGAGAATTTCAAACGGTTTCGAAATCGGAGTTAAAAAGGATTTTAAAATGATTTTTAAATATTTTTAACTCTTGGAGTTGTTTTGACTTCCAACTCTTCATTTCTTTGCTTTATTTAAAGGAGTCTTTTGGATTCCAACTTTTCATTTCTTTGCATTATAAAAGGAAGTCGTGGGCAAGCCTTTTAACATACTTTTGGCGAAAAATATATTTTATATTCCTCTTCTTTTAATATACACATTGGCCCTTGAGATTTGTGAGTTTCAACCTTAGATTAGAGGTGTTCTTGGGGCTATTTTGTTGGAGGAGCTTTTGTAGATATTTTGTGTTGATCTTGAGGATGTGATCGTTGGTTTCTCATCATGGTTTGAGGTATGGGGTTTTACACAATATGCTCCTTAAATCTCGCGAGTGTCATTCTCTTTGAATTCTTGTTAATTGAACTCATATTTGAATTGATAAATTCATTGAAATCTGGAAAATAATTGTTGAAATTATTTTGATTCATGTGGTATCATTATATTGTTGATGAGCACATTGTCATGATATTTTAATATGGCACGGATGTTGGGCACCCGCCAAGATTCCTGTTTCCCGGGCTATGGCTTGATAAAGCATATACGGATGTGGTGAGGCCTGGTGACCCGGTTAAAGTGTTGTTGAGAAATTATATTGATAAATGCTTTGAGATTTGCATTTTGATTTGAATATTCGTACTCATGTTGTTACGTTTTATTCGTTGCTAATCCGTATTTGTTGAGCATAATTCCTGTCGTATTGTGTACTTCCCCATATTTTCTTTTAGTGGCAGGTTAGCGCGGATTTTAGGGCGCTATGGAGATTGATTTTAGCGAGGATTGTTTGGGAAAGATTTTTATTATTTTGATGTATAGAGATTTGGAGATTTGTATTTTTATTCGAGTTAGATAGTTGTAATTTTATTTCGAGAGACTTGTTGTATTTGAAGAATTGAGATTAGTGGATTTATATTATTGTGGGTTTATTTAGATGCTCTATACCTTGTCACTTGTGGATTTGGATTTATTTTATCGCATTAGCGCTCCGTTCGCTCTCCCCGAGCGGGCGGGGTGTTACACCAATGTGACTCGTAGGAACAGACGGCGTAGTCCCGAGGCTCCCGGTTGGAGTGTACGATGTAAATTTGCAAAAAAATAAAGTTTAGCATAAAAACATGCCATCGAAGGGTGAAATATAAAACGGCCTTAAAATGGTCCTGTAAGAGTTACGAACACCTCGTACGGGACCAATGTGACTCGTAGGAACAAACGACGTAGTCACCGGGCTCCCGATTGGAGTATACGACATAAATTGGCAAAAAATAGACTTAAAAGTATAAAAACATGCCATCGAAGGGTGAAAACGTAAAACAGCCTTAAAACGGTCCCGTAAGAGTTACGAACACCTCGCACGGGACCAATGTGACTCGTAGGAACTGACCGCGTAGACACAGGACTCCCGGTTTGAGTGTACGACATAAATATGTAAAAAATTATACTTAAGCAAAAAAACATGCCATCGAAGGGTGAAAACATAAAACAGCTTTAAAACGGTCCCGTAAGAGTCACGAATACCTCGTACGGGACCAATGTGACTCGTAGGAACCGACCGCGTTGTCACGGGGCTCCCTATTGGAGTGTACGACGTAAATTTGCAAAAAAATAAACTTAAGCATAAAAACATGCCATCGAAGGGTTAAAACGTAAAACAAACCCAAAATGGTCCCATAAGAGTCACGAACACCTCGCACGGGACCAATGTGACTCGTAGGAACCGATCACGTAGTCACGGGACTCCCAGTTTGAGTTTACGATGTAAATTTGCAAAAAATTAGACTTAAGCATAAAAACATGCCATCGAAGGGTGAAAACGTAAAATAGCCTTAAAACAGTCCCGTATGAGTCACGAACACCTCGCACGGGACATATGTGATTCGTAGGAACAGACGGCGTAGTCCGGAGGCTCCCAGTTGGAGTGTATGACGTAAATTTACAAAAAAATAAACTTAAGCATAAAAACATGCCATCGAAGGGTGAAAATGGAAAACAGCCTTAAAACGGTCCCTTAAGAGTTACGAACACCTCGTACGGGACCAATGTGACTTGTAGGAACAGACGGCGTAGTCACAGGGCTCCCGGTTGGAGTGTACGACGTAAATTTACAAAAAAATAGACTTAAAGTATAAAAACATGCCATCGAAGGGTGAAAACGTAAAACCACCTTAAAACGGTCCCGTAAGAGTCACGAACACCTAGCACGGGACCAATGTGACTCGTAGGAACCGACCGCGTAGACACGGGACTCCCGGTTGGAGTGTACGACGTAAATTTGCAAAAAATTAGACTTAAGCATAAAAACATGCCATCAAAAGGTGAAAACCTAAAACAGCCTTAAAACGGTCCTGTAAGAGTCACGAACACTTCGTACGGGACCAATGTGACCCGTAGGAACTGACCGCGTAGTCACGGGGCTCCCGGTTGTTGTGTACGACGTAAATTTGCAAAAAAAAAAACTTATGCATAAAAACTTGTCATCGAAGGGTGAAAATGTAAAACAGCCACAAAACGATTCCGTAAGAGTCACGAACACCTCGCACGGGACCAATGTGACTCGTAGTAATAGACGACGTAGTCCCGAGGCTCCCGGTTGGAGTGTACGACATAAATTTGCAAAAAAATAGACTTGAGCATAAAAACTTGCCATCGAATGGTGAAAATATAAAACAGCCTTAAAACGGTCCCGTAAGAGTTACGAACACCTCGTACAGAACCAATGTGACTCGTAGGAACAGACGGCGTAGCCACGGGGCTCCCGGTTGGAGTGTACGACTTAAATTTGCATAACAATAGACTTAAAAGTATAAAAACATGCCATCGAAGGGTGAAAACCTAAAACAACCTTAAAATGGTCCCGTAAGAGTCACAAACACCGCGTACAGGACCAATGTGACTCGTAGGAACCGATCGCGTAGTCACGGTGCTCACGGTTGGAGAGTACGACTTAAATTCGCAAAAAAATAAAATTAAGCATAAAAGCATGCCATCGAAGGGTGAAAATTCAAAATAGCCTTAAAACGGTCCCGTAAGAGTCACGAAAACCTCGCACGGGACCAATGTGACTCGTAGGAACAAACGGCGTAGTCCCCCGGCTCTCGATTGGAGTGTACGACGTAACTTTGGAAAAAAATAAACTTGAGCATAAAAACATGCCTTTGAAGGGTGAAAATGCAAAACAGCCTTAAAACGGTCCCGTAAAAGTCACGAACACCTCGTGCGGGACCAATGTGACTCGTAGGAACCGATTGCGTAGTCACGGGGTTCCCAGTTGGAGTGTACGACGTAAATTTGCAATAAAATAAACTTAAGCATAAAAACATGCCATCGAAGGGTGAAAATGTAAAACAGCCTTAAAAAGGTCCCGTAAGAGATACGAACACCTCGTACGGGACCATTGTGACTTGTAGGAACAAACGACGTAGTCACGGGGCTCCCGGTTGGAGTGTACGACGTAAATTTATAAAAAAAATAGACCTAAAGTATAAAAACATGCCATCGAAGGGTGAAAACATAAAACCGCCTTAAAACGGTCCCGTAAGAGTCACGAACACCTAGCACGGGACCAATGTGAATCCTAGGAACCGACCGCGTAGACACGGGACTCCCAGTTGGAGTGTACGACGTCAATTTGCAAAAAATTAGACTTAAGCATAAAAACATGCCATCGAAAGGTGAAAACCTCAAAGAGCCTAAAAACGGTCACGTAAGAGTCACGAACACTTCGTACGGGACCAATGTGACCCGTAGGAACCGACCGCGTAGTCACGGGGCTCCCGGTTGGAGTGTACGACGTAAATTTGCAAAAAAAAAAACTTATGCATAAAAACTTGTCATCGAAGGGTGAAAATGTAAAACAGCCACAAAACGGTCCCGTAAGAGTCACGAACACCTCGCACGGGACCAATGTGACTCGTAGTAATAGACGCGTAGTCCCGAGGCTCCCGGCTGGAGTGTACGACATAAATTTCCAAAAAAATAGACTTAAGCATAAAAACTTGCCATCGAAGGGTGAAAAAGTAAAACAGCCTTAAAACGGTCCCGTAAGAGTTACGAACACCTCGTACAGAACCAATGTGACTCGTAGGAACAGACGGCGTAGCCACAGGGCTCCCGGTTGGAGTGTACGACTTAAATTTATAAAAAAATAGACTTAAAGTATAAAAACATGCCATCGAAGGGTGAAAACCTAAAACAACCGTAAGACGGTCCCGTAAGAGTCACAAACACCTCGTACGGGACCAATGTGACTCGTAGGGACCGATCGCGTAGTCACGGAGCTCCCGGTTGGAGTGTATGACCTAAATTCGCAGAAAAATAAAATTAAGCATAAAAACATGCCATCGAAGGGTGAAAATGCAAAACAGCCTTAAAACGGTCCCGTAAGAGTCACGAACACCTCGCACGGGACCAATGTGACTCGTAGGAACAGACGGCGTAGTCCCGCAGCTCCCGATTGGAGTGTACGACGTAAATTTACAAAAAAATAAACTTGAGCATAAAAACATGCCTTTGAAGGGTGAAAATGCGAAACAGCCTTAAAACGGTCCCGTAAAAGTCACGAACACCTCGTACGGGACCAATGTGACTCGTAGGAACCGATCGCGTAGTCACGAGGCTCCCAGTTGGAGTGTACGACGTAAATTTGCAAAAAAATAAACTTAAGCATAAAAACATGCCATCGAAGGGTGAAAATATAAAACAGCCTTAAAACGGTCCCGTAAGAGTTACGAACACCTCGTACGGGACCAATGTGACTTGTAGCAACAGACGACGTAGTCACGGGGCTCTCGGTTGGAGTGTACGACGTAAATTTGCAAAAAAATAGACTTAAAGTATAAAAACATGCCATCGAAGGGTGAAAACGTAAAACCGCCTTAAAACGGTCCCATAAGAGTCACGAACACCTAGCATTGGATCAATGTGACTCGTAGGAACCGACCGCGTAGACACGGGACTCCCGGTTGGAGTGTACGACGTAAATTTGCAAAAAATTAGACTTAAGCATAAAAACATGCCATCGAAAGGTGAAAACCTAAAAGAGCCCTAAAACGGTCCCGTAAGAGTCACGAACACTTCGTACGGGACCAATGTGGCCCGTAGGAACCGACCGCGTAGTCACGGGGCTCCCGGTTGGAGTGTACGACGTAAATTTGCAAAAAAATAAACTTATGCATAAAAACTTGTCATCGAAGGGTGAAAATGCAAAACAGCCTTAAAACGATCCCGTAAGAGTTACGAACACCTCGCACGGGACCAACCTGACTCGTAGGAACAGACGGCCTAGTCCCGAGGCTCCTGGTTGGAGTGTACGACGTAAATTTACAAAAAAATAAACTTGAGCATAAAAACATGCCATCGAAGGGTAAAAATGTAAAACAATCACAAAACGGTCCCTAAGAGTCACGAACACCTCGGACGGGACCAATGTGACTCGTAGGAACAGACGGCGTAGTCCCGAGGCTCCCGGTTGGAGTGTACGACGTAAATTTGAAAAAAAATAAACTTAAGCATAAAAACATTCCATCGACATGTGAAAATGTAAAACAGCCTTATAACGAACCCGTAAGAGTTACGAACACCTCATACGGGATCAATGTGACTCGTAGGAACATATGACGTAGTCACGGGGCTCCCGATTGGAGTGTACGACGTAAATTTGCAAAAAAATAGACTTAAAGTATAAAAACATGCCATCGAAGGGTGAAAGCGTAAAACAACCTTAAAACGGTCCCGTAAGACTCACGAACACCTCGCACGGGACAAATGTGACTCGTAGGAACCGACCGCGTTGAGACGGGACTCCCGGTTTGAGTGTACGACGTAAATTTACAAAACATTAGACTTAAGCATAAAAGCATGCCATCGAAGGGTGAAAACGTAAAACAGCCTTGAAACGGTACTGTAAGAGTCATGAACACCTCACACGGGACCAATGTGACTCGTAGGAACACATGGCGTAGTCCCGAGGCTCCCGGTTGGAGTGTACGATGTAAACTTACGAAAATAGCGATTAGGGCGAGGCACTTGTCGGTCGTCCCTTCTTTACAAAAATACCGAGATTTATGCTTTTTTCGAACACAAAAGTTTCTCGTCAACCTAGAAACGGAGGAGTTCCCTCACTCCAACCGGTATGCATATATATACTGGTATATATGCATATATATAACTGTATATATACTGCATATATATGCAGTTATACATATGCATGCATATATACCAGTATATATATTGCATATATATGCCTATATATAACTGCATATATATGCAGTATATATACAACATATATATGCAGTTATATGTGCAGTATATATACAGCATATACAACATATATATGCAGTTATATTCAACCGGTATGCATGTATATGCAGTTATATACATACATGTATATAACTGTGTATATATATATATGCATGTATATGCAGTTATATACATACATATATATAATTGTATATATATATATATATATATATATATATGCAGTTATATACATGCATATATACCAGTATATATACTGTATATATATGCAGTATATCTACTGCATATACATGTATATATATAACTGTATATATACGTGCATATATATGCAGTTATATACATGCATATATAGTTATATATATACTATATATGCTGCATATATAGTATATATAACTGTGTATATATGCAGTATATACAATTATATATATACTATATATGCTGCATTTCGTGAGATAATTATTGAACTGGGTGTGGTGGCCTCTTTTGTGCCATTTGTGAAAAATAGTATTGCATATTCAGCTATTGCTTTGGGAATAGTAGTCAACTTGGTTTTGCTTTAAATTTCTGCATTTTAGTTTATGCATTTTGGGAATAGTATGATTTGACCACACTGTACATAAAAAAACGAGCTCTTGATGATTAATCACGGATTATCGTACATGAAGATATCAATTGAATTGTTGATTTTGCATCAAGCTTTATTTTCGATCCAAGATGTTGTTATTAATATCATTATGCTCTTTCTAAAAGTTTCTTTTGATATTGTTTATAACATCTTGATCTCTCTCTCTTTATCCCTTAGCACGTGTTTATAAGCAATTAAATTCGACAACAAACATTGATCTACTATTGTTATACCCTTGACACGTGTTTATAAGCAGTTAAATTCATTTTTTAGAGTATTGGGTTGAATATTCCTAATTATCGTTCTTTTTTCTTTCGTTGATTTGTAGATATGCAATAGGTATACGTTCGGTTTGATTCATTTTGCGATTGTGTCGAGTGGAACTACGGGTAAAGATAAATTTTAATCTGTTTAAATGTTTGCTTGGGATTTACAAAATTGAATTTATTTCTCTATTCATGAACAGGAGATTCCCGAATTTGTTGCATTTTGTACCTCGGATTTAATCGCAAGTGGGGTGGGGTGGGGGGCAGCAGCAGCAGGTAGGGGGTGGGGGTGGGGGTGGGGGTGGGGGCAGTCGCAGTAGCTTGGGGGTGGGGGTGGGGGCAGCAGCAGCAGCTAGGGGGTGTGGTGGTGGTGGGGGAGGGGGGAAGGGTGAGGGGCAGCAGTAGTAGGTAGGGGGTGGGGGCAGCAGTAGGTGTGGGGGGGGGGGGGGGGGGGAAGGGGGGGGCAGCAGTAGTAGGTAGGGGGTGGGGGCAGCAGTAGTAGGTAGGGGGTGGGGGCAGCAGCAAGTGGCGTGGGGGGCAGCAGTAGGTGTGGGGGGGGGGGGGAGCAGGTAGGGGGTGATGCGCGGGGGATGAGTGGTGACGGGTTGGGGTGGCAGGAGAGGGGGTGATAGGTGGGGGGGAGCAGGTAGGGGGTGATGCGCGGGGGATGAGAGGTGGCAGGAGAGGGGGTGATAGGTGGGGTGGGGGTGGGGGTGATATATATATTTATTTGTTTAAGATGTTTTTCATTGAAGCTTTTGTTAGGCGATTTTTTTATATATATATTATTGGATTTGTTGTTATCCCTTTGAGAAGGGTGGATAGTCCAATAAACAAAGGAGATTCTGCCCAATTTTTTTAAAACTTTGACACTTTGTTTTTTTTAGACGCAATGAGAATTTATTTGATGAATATTGTATATTTCATATTATATGTGAATTTGTTTGATGGATTTAGATTATTTGAATGTTGTTGAACTATTTGTTGTTTGTTAAGCAGGGTGAATAGTTTATAAATAAAGGAGATTTTGGTCAATTGTTATAAATTACTCTTTTTTTGCCGTTTTGCAATTACATATTTCGAAAAATTTCACCATTTTGTAATTACGTGTTTTCAAAATTTTCGTCGTGCCTTCAGGCACGGGCATTCCGCTAGTACTATTATATACTATACTATATGCATATTTAGACTTTTATGTTTAAACATTATTTGAATACTGATATCTTTTTTGTTTTGTTTCTTATATTGTTTTGCAGGATAACATTTTAGGGGGATATTTTATTCTTGTGGAACACATGAACGAAGCAATGGTTTGTGGCAGGTAAATTTATTATTTATTATTGTTGTTAATATGCGAGATTGTTGTTTTATTTTTTTTACTGCGCGTGCGGGCTTTTGTGTTGATTAAACAGGATGGTTTTCATGTATAAACAAAGGAGACTCTGCCGAATTTTTTTAAAAATTGTAATGAATTGTTGATTTGGGAGATTTTTTAATTTTTTTTTGCCGTGCGGGCTTTTGTATTCATTAAACGGGTTGGTTTTCATGTATAAACAAAGGAGACTTTGTCGAATTTTTTTAAAAATTGTAAAGAATCGTTAATATATTTGGATATTTTATTTTACTATAATATTATTTTGATAAAATGATTATTTATTGATTGCAGGTTGTGCACAAGAAGTTGAAGAGATGGGATTTTGAGTGTGTCTATTATATGCGACACTAAGAGAAGTTTTTGAAGCGTGACAACCATATTTATCATCTTAATTTAGGAATGATATTTTTTTGACAATTGTATATCTTATTAGTTAGTATGATTTTGTACTGATTTAAATATTTCGACTTGAATGTAGTTTAATGGAAGAAATTGTTATTGAATACGTGTTTCAATGAATGTGGTTGATATATTGTGTTTTTGATTGGATGATTTGATTTATAATGCATATTAGACGTCAATTATTATTGCAACATACAACATATAATAATATAACTATTTATGATACTAATTGAGAATACCTTTTGGGACGGTTTTTACCGTCCCTAATACCCATTTCAGCATCAATTGAAATTACCTTTAGGGACGGTTTTTACCGTCCCTAATTGGGTTGCTAGAATCTCAGTAGTATTAGGGACGTTTTATCTGTCCCTAATACTATTGGCGGGAGCGGGGATTTTTTCGCGGGAACACCATTTGGGACGGTAAAATCCGTCCCTAATGTCAAATGCAGAGCGTCCATGAATTAAAATTTAGGACGGTAAAATCCGTCCCTAAAATATTTAGGACGCCTAGTATAAGGGACAGATTTTTGCCGTTACAAAAACCGTCCCTAATACTCTTTAGGGACGGTTTTTGTACTTTTAGGGACGGTTTTTTACCGTCCCTAATACTCATTTTTCTTGTAGTGAACACATGAATCTAGCAACCGAAATTTCCTTCAATTTAATTATCATAATTCTAATCAATTAAATCCCAATCACATTAATTTGATTCTTATCCAGGGCTTACTGATCTTCCCTAAGTCCCATTATATCCAAGGTACATTCTCTCTATACCGAAATAATTAAAGTATGAATTCTCATATACTTTTCCCAAAATTCTTTCCTATTTGAATTTACTATGTGGCAATTTCTCTCACTCCAATAAACTAGTAACTCAAAACTGGACTGTGATAAAATTTCCAAAAATTTCCTCTGTCGCTCAAACCAGAATGATTGTCGTTTGAACGACTTCCACGTGTCATTCGAGCGACTTCACGCGAGGTGCCATCTCGCTCGAACGACTTCGTGCGAGATCGCCATCTCGTTTGAACCACTTCGCGTGACTTCGCGCGAGACCTACTGTTTTGTCTTCTTCACCAAATTTCAGCGTTTTCACCATTTTTGAACCTAAAACCTCAAAGATTCAACACCCAACATCTCATCATCTATACCCATTAACACCTAGAAGGTTATAAATCATTCCCAACATCTCATCATCAATAGTTTGAATTAAAAGCATATATTTATCTTATTTTTCCAGCAAATTATATACATGATATCTTCAAGAACACACCAATGATTCTCATAATTTCCTCAACAGATTTGTGATTATTTCGTGGATTACTATCTACCTACAACATGAATTTGATTCCTATATATCTTCATTATCCAGAAATCCATTAACAACTTTATCTTTTCATCTTCCAAACATGAAAAATCATCTCTTTTTATAACTATTCTAACATGGACAATATACAAACTTAGATTGCAATTATCAAACACTTGCCTATAATGAAGATCTGATCCTTTGGTGTAGTATATCACAGGTGGTTCTCCCTTTTTCGGCCAACTTCCGGTGGTGGTTGGTGGTGGTGACCTTTGGTCTTAGTTCTCCTCCTTTCCAAGCAAGCTTTTCTCTTCCCAATCAACCTTTCACTTTCTCTCAAAACATGACCTCTCAATTTTTGTGTAGAAGAGATGAATGAACCCATGTACAACTAATCTTCAAATACTTATAATAAGACAAAATCCGAAATCACTATTCATCCCCTTGTAAAAATAACCAAAATGCCCTTTTGGGTTGCCTTTTCACTTCCAAATGGCCCGAGACCCAAAACCAACATCCAAATAGACTTTTCTGACTATTTCAATCTTTTTGGATGCAACGACGCAGTCAAAACGACTATAAGGTTGATGTAAAAATAAGTTTCCTTTTTAATTTAATAAATTAGTCCCGACATGTCCCATACCGCGTCCGACTAAAAAATACAAATTACTGAATTGACAACTCACAGCCATATCAATAACATCACATTCATATATTACCTAAATATCTTTAAGTAATATTTAGAATCATTCATTTTAACATCCACAATTCGGATAAAACCCAAATGAATTAATTTATAATAAAATCCAATTAATCCATTAATTTAAAATATAACCCATTTTAAAAGTCATTAAAATTACGGGGTATTACAATTTTGAAGACTACTTTACAAGAAAAATACCATTTTCCTTTATTAACACATGTATTTTTAAAAACACATGCTTATCACATATTTCACACTTATTAACACACTTTAAGGGCTAAAATTTCTATTTTCTTTATTTCATGTTAAAACTCATTAAAACATTTACTAAACTTGTTCATATGCTCATTGCCATGTTACTACAAGTTTATATACATGGGAAGAGGGATTTTAATTCCAAAAAATGAATAGAAATTAATTTAATACATGACTTATTTAAGAAATTTCATAATACTTACAAAAACATGCTTTTTAAGATCCAAAAGACATTTTATTTCTTCAAACTTGAATGAATGTCTAATTTCACAAAGATCATATTTTTTTAAGAAAACTTCAAGACTTTGTTCACAAAATATCTCAACAAGATAAATATTATTTTAAAATATTTTTTTTCATAAAATGTTTAACTCTAAGTTTTCTTTAAAATATATCATTTTCTCCATACCTTGAAACCATTTATAAAACCACTTTACATAAATCATGAGAAAATAGCCATCTACAATATACATGCATCCTACTCTTAAAACCCTTTATACAAGACCAACACTAATGAAATAGAGTTCTTAAACTTAAAGAATGAGTTTTCCACCTTAGTGAAGCTCCAATAATGGTGGATGAGATGTAGAAAAATATGGCAACCTCCTACCTTCGAAGGTGGCCTTAAAGAGGTTGCTTCCACTAAGCTTGTCTCCTTGAATGCTCTAAATATCCCTTTCACACTCCATGATTTCTTATTCTTTTCCTCTTTAAAAGCCCCGCAACAACATCTTCATAAATCAAAACCTTGCACAACAAATGGTGTAAATGGGTTTTATAGGCTTAAATGTGGCTGAAAAAGGTTAAAGTATGGTAGTTTAGGGATGATGAGTAGTGGTGCTAGTGTGGTGGAAGGTGGTTGGGTGGTGGTGAGGCTCCAAGAGCTAGAGAAAGAGAGAAATTCCCTAGAATGGGCCAAAGTATCACTTAAATACCCCAAACCCTTAGGGTTTAAATTCTAAAAATGCACCAAAGCTTAATCCTGAGTTGATCTACTGTATGGGGAGTGTGATATGTGTCAAATCCAATGTTCTATATCGTGATAGCATTTTCTCATTCGAACGAGTTTTGGATCTTGTTCGAACTAGAACCACTCTCATTTGAATTTACTTTGAATGAGGTTCTCACGAGGGTAGGTTCTCTAAACGGGCGAATGTCGTTGGTGTGGCACCCTGACTAATTAAATACCGGGTAGCTACTCCTTTATTACATTAATACAAAATGCCAAGTTGGTTCAGTTCATAGCATCACTATCGAAAACGTTTTAACCATTACTAGCCACCTAATAATTAAAAATTGAGTTGTCAATGTTAATTAAATCCGGTTAACCTACAATACGTAAATGATGAAATGCTAATATAACCACCACAGCATAGTCACAATCGAATAACCATCAAATAATAATGAGTCTGGAGGAATACTCCTCACAACAATCCGAATACTGAATTAAATAAATACCAAGTCTGCATCACTAAATTAATTACAACCCAAAGTCTGAAATAACTGAAAAGTAAGATGTCTCTAAAAGGAATGGGGCGACATGCCCAACAAATGAGAAAATCTGATAATGGAGTCAAGATCAGAAATGGAGGCGTCTACTGTCAAGATCCTGTAACTTCCACAGCAGCTATAGCACGTCACCTGAATAGAACTCCTATGCATGGTGTCCTTGTGGCTGGGCACCTAAAAGGTTTTTACAAAAAAATAGATTTGAAAGCAAACGGGTCAGAGCCCGATTGTGAAAATAATTTAAAAACTTGCAAGGGTTTAATATCACTAAACAGTGAATATAAAGTACATGATAGTGTGTGCACTCACATGAGTTCCTCACCTCTCAACTAATTGTGCACTCCTATCGTACCCGTACTCATTCTAGTTGTTCCCATATCTAACTAGTCTGATGCCAAAATCTAACATTACTATACGATATCCAATTCAAATCCCAACAGCTTTTATTTAACAGAGTGTTATAACTTGTTACACGGTTTTTCCATATTAGTACTACTAATTACTAGAGATCTTCCATTTTCACTTTACAAACTGTTGATATTATTTATACTCACATTTATTCATGAAAATTCATTTCAATTAACAGTATAATATTCTCATCGTAAATATACAACACTAGCACCCCGAGACTAAGTTGCGGTGCACACATACTCTGCTATCAAATCTCGGTACATCACGTACCTAAGGACCACGTATTCCGAATCTCTCAGGAATCGTTTATTGGAGTGCGAGGCCCCCAAAGTTAATTTATTATTTCCTTTTTATGTAAACTCGATGCGGAAGCGGTGTGATGGTTCAACTTTAAAACAACAAATTTTAATTTCTTAAACAAATTAAAATTACACCAAGTGAAGTAAAATTAATCAATTAATATATTCACTTAAACCAATTAATTAATCCAAGTCCTAGAATTTGCCTAAGTCATATTTATCAATATTCCGAAGTTAGGCCAAACCAAATTTTAGCAAATGACTTGAATTAAATAAACTTTACCCAATATTTAATTTAGCACCAAATTAAATGAGTGTGATGATTTAAACCAAATTTTATCTTGAATTATTCTAAACATGCGTTCTACGTTATTTTGCAAGATAAAATAAATCAATCACACTACGCCGCGATGTACGAGGAAAAACCCAAGACGGGAAACAACCTCGGACGGCCCTAGCCACAAATCCACTAGATATGGAATTACAAGTACAAGACAGAAAGACTTACAACACACGACTCGATCCCTTTCAAGCCTCGACGCTTCTTCTTATAGACACCTCTTCCTAGCGGATAACCTTGGAACACCACCGCGGTCTCGGAATCCACCGATAGGACTTTATATGGTCACCGTCACCCGAGCAAGGAGCCTTTCTCCAAGTGGGTAGAATCGCAACAAAACGTCTTCTTCTTTGATGGATGTAGAAGTAAACCAAAACTTCTCTTTGAAACGGAAGAGATAAACCGGTGCCAAACTCCAAGCAATTGATATGTATATATGTGAACTTGGATAAACAATATGGGTGTAAAACTAGAGTG
Organism: Sambucus nigra; assembly: GCA_949130495.1. NCBI lineage: Eukaryota > Viridiplantae > Streptophyta > Magnoliopsida > Dipsacales > Adoxaceae > Sambucus > Sambucus nigra. Next base: position 68,756,335 of record OX422223.1, on the reverse strand, counting down.
ATAAAATATTTTCTCTTGAAAAATAGCACTCAAAACTTGAACATTTTCCCTAAACAATTTTAGCTCTCAAACTCTCTCTAAGAGATGGAATGGAATGGAAAAGTTAGATTAGAAAAATGGTTTCCCGCACATACATATTCAGCAAAAAGATAGTGGGGTAAACTAGTGGGAAAATGGGTAAAAACTGCCAAAAAACTGCCATTTAACTGTTCCTGCCAAATCTCGTTCGAACGAGATTTCTAACGAAGTTCCAGAATGTTTAAAGAGGGAACTCGTTAGAAGTCTCGTTGGATATCTCGTTCGAACACAGGTTCGTTCAAACGACATATCGAACGACATTCCAGTGGCCTAATATGGGAACTCGTTGGCAGGTTCGTTCGAACGACATTTTCGTTCGAACGACAATCTCGTTCGAACGACTCTAACGAACGAAAAACCAGAAAGTTTGAATATTCTTGTTTAAGCCCAGAAAACTTTATAAACATTTATTTAAATTTTAATTAATTCTTTCTTAAAACAAAACGCAGTTTTTATAAAACCTAACACCCAATAAACTTGTTCCAAGCTCCTATATATATAATATTGCATTCATACCTTGGGAGCATGGAAATATGGTTGATGACGTAGAAACGAGGCACGCAAACCGGCATATTTGATGAAGCTTTATACTCTTTGCCACTACGTCTTCAACAAACACTTCATAGGCTTGAGAATATTACAATTAAATACTATCCTATGAATAAATGTTTTTGTCCGGAATTGAGCCAAAACTATATATGGACTCAATTGGAAATTTGTGTCCTTACAAATCTCCCCCTTTGGCTATTCCGGGACAAAAACCAAACAAAAATCCTAAAGGGCCGTCAAGCTCACTAGACTCAAAACATAACCCACCCAAACTTGACTCAACCAAAGGATCAAACACTTTACCATTGAAAGATGTCGCTTTAGAATAATTCCTGCACACTTAAGCAAACTCATCAAATGCATAGGGAATATCAAAATATTAAATACAATTAAGTAATTACTCCCCCTAAATTAATTCTCCCCTTTATCAAACAAATGACATACTTAGAAAGACGTCTGCCCCTAAGATAAATCTCCCCCCAAACTAAGGTACGATAATAATAGGATTAGATACCATTTCTCCCCCTATCATTCTCCCCCTTTTTTGTTCAGGAATAGGCAAAGGATATAGAACTAATAAACACAGTGAAGCTTAAAGTGATAAGACGTGAAAACATATGAGCAACAAAAGCATAACTAATCCATTATAGATACTAAAAATGAAGTATAAGCATAGAAGGACTAGAAAGCAAGGCAAAGACAAACAAATATCATATATATATATAAACTAGAAATATACCAATGAAGCACTTGCATATATATATAGATATAAACATACATATAACACAAAATACAATAAATTTGCACACTCGTATGGCAAAAATGTGTCATATGGAAACGTAAGTGTTGGAGTGTGAACTAGCAACAATTAAATTTAGACCCAAACACTTAATAAACATTCACGGAGTTCTCATTTGATTGCAAACTTTATCACATTTAAATATAACCTCATGTGACAATATGAAGATTGAACTCAATGAACAAACATACACAATGCATACAAGCCTAGCATGATGATGATTCTACAAACCAAATAGAGTCATGACATTAAAGACAACTAGGATAAACGGACATTGTGCAAACCGTTGATATACCATCCAATTCTCCCTCAATAAGCATATATATTCTTTTGCTTTTGAATGAATATATCAAACAAACATAGGCCTTGGCAATTGTTTTCTTTTTAATGCCAAATATTCTGTTTTTAGGCCTTTGGATCACGTATTTCTTTTAGATCCAATAAACGCTGACTTACTATCGCAAAGGATTTATTTCATCCTTTTGGAGCCCTTACCCGTGCACATTTAGATATATAATTTTTTATCTCACAAAGCTCACGTGCAACGGATTGTGACATGTACTAGTCCTCCTAGGTCATAGATATGTAGATGACTAGATTGGTAGGAGAACACCTCAAAAAGCTCAAATATAACATGTGACATTAAGATTTCAAAAGAGCTCGTGCATGTGTGAAAAGAGACATATAAAAATAGAATCCATTTAAACAATACAAAATCCAACTGCTCCATATAAAACATGGTAAAGAACATTTTAAGGATTGAAAATCTAAACCAAAAGTTCTAGCCACGTGGGAGCGTAAAAGATGGGATTCAAACACAAATATATGCCACATAAAGTGTGTCAAACTGAAATACACACAAAATAAAATCTTTTTGAGTTTTTGACATTTTTAACCAAAAATAAAGATATATACTCAAAAGAATAAACAAAAATCATTTGTATTTTTCATTAAGCTTAAATGAGATAAATAAAACACAAATGATAAACAAAAATCTTTTTATATTTTCAATTAATTCAAACACAAAATATAATACAAAAAGATAAACAAGTCATAATTTCTAGCATGTGATATGAAATAAGGCAATGAATAAACATGCATACATCTAGCAATGATATATAATATGAAGCACAAAAAGCTAGAGTATGCATAAAACACTAACACATTCAACCTTTAAATTTAGCAAGGGAGGTTTCATGTGATAGTAAAGGAGAATCAAAAAATCTTTTATCTAGCGCGTTTAAAAGTGATTTCCTAACCCATATAGATTTATATTTAAAATGATGGGGATTGGGAAATAATGAAATGCTAGATAAAGATTTCCTTGGACTTCTTTTAAAATAAAAACAATATGACCTAAGGTGACCTTTCCTACCACAATGCAAGCATGTGTAAACACGAGGAATGTTACCTAAGGTGTGACCTTTTCTAAAGTCTTTGGACAAAATTGATCCTCTAAAACAAACTATGGTTTTAGCTTTATCAATGGAAGAATTTGAACAACATATGCTAGAGCCATTTAAACTACTACTAGAGTCTTGTAAATCGTTTTTCATTTTTAACATTTCGGACTCAAGTAAAAAATTAGACTCCTCAAATTTATGGGACTCCTTCTTTAAATTTTCAATAACACCTAGAAGGTTATCACGCTCCCCCTCAATGTGAGCAAACATGTCCCTAAGAGTCTTTTCTCGATTTTCACTCTCTTTCTTGGACTTTTCTAAAATTTCAAAATTTGAATGTAAGTCCATGAGCTTTTCACGATAAATATCTTTTTGAGATAAGGAGATTTGCAAAGACTCAATGTGAGCTTTCAAACAAGAATTTTCATTTTCAAGAAATTTAATTCTTTTCACAAATCTCAAATTTAATTCCTTTAAATTTTCGTTACATTTATTAAGCCCATTTAATTCCTCTCAAAAATCAAAAATTTCATTTTCATTTAAATTGGACAAATTTTCATTAAGACGTCCCATCGAGAGAAAAAAAATAAGAGTGATAAAAAATTTTGAACCACCTAAAAGGCAAGGAAACACAGAAAGCCGAAAAAACGGATCTTTAACAAGATAACTTAGCGCTCCGGCTCTGATACCACTTGTTGGAGTGCGAGGCCCCCAAAGTTAATTTATTATTTCCTTTTTATGTAAACTCGATGCGGAAGCGGTGTGATGGTTCAACTTTAAAACAACAAATTTTAATTTCTTAAACAAATTAAAATTACACCAAGTGAAGTAAAATTAATCAATTAATATATTCACTTAAACCAATTAATTAATCCAAGTCCTAGAATTTGCCTAAGTCATATTTATCAATATTCTGAAGTTAGGCCAAACCAAATTTTAGCAAATGACTTGAATTAAATAAACTTTACCCAACATTTAATTTAACACCAAATTAAATGAGTGTGATGTTTTAAACCAAATTTTATCTTGAATTATTCTAAACATGCGTTCTACGTTATTTTGCAAGATAAAATAAATCAATCACACTACGCCGCGATGTACGAGGAAAAACCCAAGACGGGAAACAACCTCGGACGGCCCTAGCCACAAATTCACTAAATACGGAATTACAAGTACAAGACAAAAAGACTTACAACACACGACTCGATCCCTTTCAAGCCTCGACGCTTCTTCTTGTAGACACCTCTTCCTAGCGGATAACCTTGGAACACCACCGCGGTCTCGGAATCCACCGATAGGACTTTATATGGTCACCGTCACCCGAGCAAGGAGCCTTTCTCCAAGTGGGTAGATACGCAACAAAACGTCTTCTTCTTTGATGGATGTAGAAGTAAACCAAAACTTCTCTTTGAAACGGAAGAGATAAACCGGTGCCAAACTCCAAGCAATTGATATGTATATATGTGAACTTGGATAAACAATATGGGTGTAAAACTAGAGTGATAAAATATTTTCTCTTGAAAAATAGCACTCAAAACTTGAACATTTTCCTTAAACAATTTTAGCTCTCAAACTCTCTCTAAGAGATGGAATGGAATGGAAAAGTTAGATTAGAAAAATGGTTTCCCGCACATACATATTCAGCAAAAAGATAGTGGGGTAAACTAGTGGGAAAATGGGTAAAAACTGCCAAAAAACTGCCATTTAACTGTTCCCGCCAAATCTCGTTCGAACGAGATTTCTAACGAAGTTCCAGAATGTTTAAAGAGGGAACTCGTTAGAAGTCTCGTTGGATATCTCGTTCGAACACAGGTTCGTTCGAATGACATATCGAACGACATTCCAGTGGCCTAATATGGGAACTCGTTGGCAGGTTCGTTCGAACGACATTTTCGTTCGAACGACAATCTCGTTCGAACGACTCTAACGAACGAAAAACCAGAAAGTTTGAATATTCTTGTTTAAGCCCAGAAAACTTTATAAACATTTATTTAAAGTTTTAATTAATTCTTTCTTAAAACAAAACGCAGTTTTTATAAAACCTAACACCCAATAAACTTGTTCCAAGCTCCTATATATATAATATTGCATTCATACCTTGGGAGCATGGAACTATGGTTGATGACGTAGAAACGAGGCACGCAAACCGGCATATTTGATGAAGCTTTATACTCTTTGCCACTACGTCTTCAACAAACACTTCATAGGCTTGAGAATATTACAATTAAATACTATCCTATGAATAAATATTTTTGTCCGGAATTGAGCCAAAACTATATATGGGCTCAATTGGAAATTTGTGTCCTTACATCGTTTCAATAAACAACAATCACAACCAATGGAGGCGAACATAGTTCACATCACATGGGTCACGCACATACCTACGCTCCCATGATCAGCAGACTTATTAACTTCTCAATAAGTCTTTCTCTGACCTATGTCCTCGAGGTACCAATCTAAATCCCCCCGTAGGCACACAAAGATTAGATGGCCCTGAACGAACGCCGACCTCCCATGATAGAAAGTACGGTAGGTATGTTATACACAGATAATTACATATACTAAGCATTCACACATCTTAGATATTACAATATTTTATCAGTGGTATACTTCTCATTCTTATACCAACGCTTATTGTTATACAACTCACAAGTCCCCCGTTTATATGTATTTAAGTTATCAACTCTTCTCCCGTCGTGATTAGTTACTCGCTTCCCAATCCACAAATGTCATCCGGTTTACTACAAGATTCTACGTTTTACTCTTCAATGTACCCCAATCTCCCAACTATACCCATTAGTTAATAAGGGAAGGTTATCTCACCATTTAAATAAGCCTACGGGATACTAAAAATAAATTCAGGCCAAAAAGGCCATTCTGTCAACTCGTTAGAAATCTCGTTCGAACGAGGTCATTCGAACGAGTGTCGTTCGAACGAAGTTGCTTCGAACAAACTACCAACTCGTTAGAAGGGATACTGTCATCTCGTTAGAAGTTCGTTCGAACGAGGTCGTTCGAACGACCTGGGCAGGTCTTCTAACGAGATGGCAGTTTCAGCCCAGAAATTCCCAAGTCCGTTTTTCTCAATTCTTATCTTCTCTAAATCCACCCTAAGACCATCCAACTTATGTTTTAACGTACATAAACCATTTCTAATCACCCTAGATCATCCCTTAACATATTTTAGGGGTTAAATCTTACAAATCATCATGAAATTAATATAAATCTCCAAATATTCTCCCAAACCCTATGAACATGAACCCATAATTTTATTATGCCCAATTACTCATCATAAATCCATTTTTAAATCATCATATATAACTCTTCGAATATTAAATCAGTCCATCATCATTCTACATGCAAATCCTAACCCAAATTCAAAGTTTCACCAATAATTTCATGGGTTTTCTTCAAAAGTTTCAATATAAGATAATTCCTACACTAAACACGGAAGACATATTCAATGCACTAAAAATATCAAATCACTTGCCTTAGATTGTTCTTCAAAATTGATGTTGGTGGATGAAAGTTGATTTCTCCCCTTTCTCTACAGATTTTCTCCCAACGTTGAAGATGGTGGTTGGAGGTTTCTTTTTGGAACTCTTCAAACTCTCCTATAACTCCCATTGCCCTCTAACTCACTTAATACGGATAATGGGCTTAGTGGGTTCCTAAATAATATATAATTAACTCCTAAAATTTGTAGGTTTTAATTCCCATATTTTTAAAATTATCAAAATACCCCTCTAGGTTGCAGGTATGGCCCAAAAATACCACGGGACCCAAACTAAACCCCCGGCTAGTGTTTTCTGACTATTTCGACCCTTCCGGACACGTTGGCGCACTCAAAATGAACATTCGGTTGATAAAAATAAAATTCACTTTTTAATTCAAATAATTACATTTCTGACGCGACTGACACGTGCGTCCCAACTAAATTTTCCAAATTATCGTATTGCTATCTCGTGACAATTTAAATATTTTCAATATTCATATATTACCATATGTACGCATCATAATCAAATACCAACTCACATCTCGCTAGTATTTATATCCGGATTAATTTCCAATTAATTCTCATTTAATTTAATTAATCCCATAATTAAAAATCAATAAATATACGGGGTATTACATACTTCCCCCCTAATAACAGAATTTCGTCCCGAAATTCGGAACTAAAGAGTACCTGGTAAAAACAACTCTGGATAACGTTCGCGCATCTCCTCCTCGCGCTCCCATGTGGACTCCTCGGCATTATGATGCCGCCACTGAACACGTACTAACGGTACTATTTTCGACCTCAGTTTTCGCTCGCTGTGGTCCAGAATAGCAATCGGCCCCTCCTCGTAGGAACTATCGGGCTGAAGGTCGATGTCCTCCAAAGCAATGTGAGTATGGGCCAAATCATCCCTAAGATATTTCCTTAGTGAGGAAATATGGAACACATCATGAATCCTATGCAAGTGCTCTGGTAACCCAAGTATATACGTAACTGGCCTAATCCGCTCGATGATAGGAAATGGCCCCACATATCTCGGTGACAGTTTGTGACACCCCGATTAATTAAATACCGGGTAGCTACTCCTTTATTAAATCAATACAAAATGCCAAGTTGGTTCAGTTAATAGCATCACTATCGAAAACATTTTAATGATTTCTAACCACCTAGTATTTGAAAAGTAAGTTGCCAAATTTTAAATTAAGTCTGGTTAACATGCAGTAAAAGAAATAATGAAAGAATAACAACCATTCACCATAACGAAGCAATAGAATAACCAACAAAATGATAATAAGTCCGGAGGAAAACTCCTCACAACAATCCCACAACCGAAATAAGTAAAACAATGTAACCTGAATTAATTACATGCCAAAAGTCTGAAAATCTGAAATAGGAAAATGTTTCTAATAGAAATGGGCGACATGCCCTACAACTGATGAAAGATGAATATAGAGTCAAGATAGATGAAGCGTCTACTAGCAAAGTTCTGTAACTTCCACAAACAGCTACAGCTCGTCACCTGAATGAGGATCCTAAGCATGGTATCCTTGTGGCTGGGCACCTAAAATGGTTTTTTTTTAAAAATAGATTTGAAAGCAAACGGGTCAGAGCCCGAAAGTGAAGAGTATTTTAAAATAGCAAGTGCTTTAATACATTAAAACAATGAATGCAAAATACATGTTAGGACGTGCACTCACATGGAATTCTCACCTCTCGACTACATGTGCACTCCTAACGTACCGTACCCATCTAAATGACATACATACCTAACCAAACCGTAATAAGTTCTACCCCTTACTACTCGATTCCCATTATACATTCTAGCGTTATCAATTAAATAGAGGGCTTCACTTAAACTCGGATTTTCAATTATTAGCAATACAATTTACTACCGGTTATCCCTTTATATATTCTAAAAACATTACCATAATTATACTCACAATACCAACATGAAAGTCCTCATTATTTAAGTGTATTTTATTCACGTCATAAATATACAATACAAGCACCCCGAGACTAAGCTGCGGTGCACACATACTCTGCTATCCATCCCGGTACGTCACGTACATAAGGATTACGCATTCCGAATCTCTCAGGAATCGTTCTCAGATAACAACAATCACAAACAATGGAGGCGAACACAGTCACATCACATGGGTCACGCACATACCTACGCTCCCATGATCAGCAGACACATTAACTTCCCAATAAGTCCTTCTCTGACCTATGTTCTCGAGGTACCAATCTAAATCCGGGCAACACAAGGATTAGATGGCCCTAAGCGAACGTAAACCTCCGGTGATAGCAAGTATAGTAGGTATGTCATACACATAAAATTATATATACTAAGTCATGCACCCATCTTAGTTATATTCACATGTTCCCGGTTAATTCAATTATTTAAGCCGTCAATAACTCTCGCATCGTAATAGTCACTCACGTCCAATTCCACAATTTCAATTCAATTCAAAACAACTTCTATGTTTTACTCCTCAATATATCCCAACTATATCAATCGATCATAAAGAGAATGTTATCTCTACAATTAAACAAGGTTACGGGACACGCGAAATTAAAATAGGCCAAAAAAACCCAAACTGTCAGCTCGTTAGAAGTCTCGTTCGAACGAGGCTGGTTCGAACGAGAGTTCGTTCGAACGAAGTGGGCATCGAACGAGGGTTCGTTCGAACGAAAGGCATCGAATGAACTTCCCCTCGTTAGAAGGCAAACTGTCACCTCGTTAGAAGCTCGTTCGAACGAGCTCGTTCGAACGACCTGGGCAGGTCTTCTAACGAGAGGCCAGTTTCGAGCCCAGAATTTCCCTTTTTCGTTTTTCCCAACTTTCTTCACCTCTAATCCCATATACAATTCGTCCCAACATTATTTTAAGGTTTCTAATCCATACTAAACACTCGTAGGTCATAATAAAACATTTAAATAGGGCCAAATCTTCCTAAACATCATCAAATCATCAATTCCCCTCATTTATCCCCAAATCCCATGAACATGAACCCTAAAATTTTAAAATCACCAATGGGCATAATTAAATCCGTTTTTGTTATATACAAGATGTATTTCTATCAGAATAATCATCCTAACACAATTCTACATGAAATCTTTTCATCAAAATATAAAATTCTACTTCTAATTCAATGGGTTTTTATCAAACTCCCAAAACAATACAATTTCATAATTTCCTACGCATGGAAGAAACATTCTTTGCAAATAATGAAATCAAACCACTTGCCTCTAATCTTTCTCTGAATTTGGTGTTGGGTTGATGAAGGTTGATTTGTTCTCTTCCTTTCTCTGCGGAATTTTCCTTTCTTTCTCTCTCTACCAACTTTTCTCTAAGGATGACAATGGTGGTTAAGGTTGCCCTAGGAAGCTCTTTCAAAACTCCTTCCAATAACCCCCGTAGCCCATTAAGTCATAAGGTGTCGTTAGTGGGTTTAGTGGGTAAAGTCCAAATCAGATTTTTAATTCCTAATTTTCGTGGGTTTTAATTCCCAAAATTCCAAAATTACTAAACTACCCTTTTACGTTGCCGGTATGGCCTAAAAATGCCCCGAGAGCCAAACTAAACCCCCGGCTAGTGTTTTCTGACTATTTCGATCCTTCCGGACGCGTTGGCGCACTCAAAACGACCATACGGTTAATAGAAATAAAATTCACTTTTTAATTAAAATAATTATATTCCTGACGCGACTGTCACACGCGTCTCAACAAAGTTTCCCAATTTGCCGTATATAAATCTCACGACAAATTTAATAATTTCAATATTCATATATAGCCATATATACTCATTAAAATCAAATACCAACTCGCATCTCGCTAGTATTTTAATCCGGATTAATTTCCAATTACTACACATTTAATTCAATTAATCCCATAAATAAATATCATAAAAATACGGGGTATTACACAGTTTCCCCTTCTTCCCAAAATGCATAATCCCCTTCATAGGGGATACTCTGAGTAAAACCTGGTCCCCCACTTTGAATTCTCTGAAGAACCTCTTGGCATCGGCGTAACTCTTCTTCCGGTCCTGAGCTACCCGAATACGATTCCGTGTCATCTCTATCCTTGTCGAAGTATCCTGAATCACTTTCGGCCCAAGGAGTTTGTTGTCCCCCACTTCAAACCAACATGATGGGGAACGACAAGGTCTACCATACAATGCCTCAAATGGAGCCATACCAATGGTGAACTGATAAGAGTTATTATAAGCAAACTCCACTAGTGGAAGGTACTGCTCCCATCCACCCCCAAAGTCTAGGATGCACATACGCAACATGTCCTCCAACATCTGATTTGTTCGCTCGGTCTACCCATTGGTCTGCGGGTGATAAGCTGTACTCAACCGCAATTCAGTGCCCATGGCCTCCTGGAAACTCTCCCAAAACTGTGAAACGAATATCTTGTCTCGGTCAGACACGATATTTAGAGGCACACCGTGAAGTCTCACTATTTACGAAATGAAAATCTGGGCATACTGTCCCGTAGTGTAGTCTGTCCTTACGGGTAGAAAATGAGGAACTTTGGTCAACCGGTCCACAATTACCCATATGGAGTCGTGACCCCTCTGTGACGTAGGTAACCCCATGATAAAGTCCATGGATATGCTCTCCCATATCCACGTCGGAACCTCTAATGGCTGTAGAAGTCCTGCCGGTCTCTGATGATCCACCTTTACCAGCTGACAAGTGGCGCATTTAGAAATAAACACGGTAATATCTCTCTTCATCTCGCTCCACCAATACTGTCGTCTCATGCCTTGGTACATCTTATCCCCACCAGGGTGTATCGCGAATCGTGAGCCGTGCGACTCTGCCATAACCTCGTGTCGTAAGTCTTCCCTTTCCGGAACAACCAGTCTCCCATTGAAGCGTAATCCCCCGTCTGAACTAATGGTATAGGATTCGGCTCCTTCTGCTACTAATCGAACTATCTGCTCTTGACAGAACGAGTCATTTGCCTGGGCCTTTACCACTCTCGTGACAATCTGCGGTGTAATAGTCATCACAGACATGAACGATCGGGCCACTGCATCCTGGTGTCCCAACTCCTACCACTTTACTTTCCACACCTCGGCCACTTCATTTACTGGCCTACGGCTCAACGCGTCTGCTACCACGTTAACCTTTCCCGGGTGATATTGGATATCAAACTGATAATCCTTCACAAACTCAAGCCACCATCTTTGACACATATTCAACTCCTTCTGCGTGAAGAGGTACTGTAGAGACTTGTGGTCCGTGAACAACCGAAACTTCTCCCCCAGGAGATAATGCCTCCAAATTTGAAGGGCAAATACAACTGCCGCTAACTCCAAGTCATGAGTGGGGTAATTCTTCTCGTAAGGCTTAAGCTTACGTGAAGCATAAGCTATGGCCTGACTCTCCTGCTGTAGTACACCTCCAAGTCCTTGTAAGGACGCATCGGTGTAGACTAGATACTCAACTCCCGATCTCGGTAATGCCAACACAGGTGCTGAGGTTAACTTGTCCTTCAACTCATTGAATGCCAACTGATAGGCATCGCTCCAGATGAATGGCACACCCTTACGAGTCAAATGTGTCAAAGGACTCGCTATCTTTGAGAAACCCCAAATAAACCTCCTGTAGTATCCTGCTAGGCCCAAGAAACTACGGATTTCAGTAGATGTCGTGGGTTGTCCCCACTCCCTCACCACGGATACCTTCCCCAGATCAACAGATATCCCTCGGTCTGAAATAATATGCCCCAAAAACTGAACCTCCTTCAGCCAAAACCCACACTTCTCATACTTTGCATAAAGCTCGTTCTGACGTAGCGTCTGCAAAACCTGCCTCAAATGCTCGGCGTGCTCCTCTTCTGTATGGGAGTAAACCAGAATGTCATCAATAAAGATAATGACGAACTGATCTAGGAACTCTCTGAACACCCTATTCATTAAAGTCCATAAACACGGCTGGAGCATTTGTCAAGCCAAAAGGCATAACTCGAAACTCGTAGGAACCATATCTCGTCAAGAAAGCAGTCTTTGAGACGTCCTGCTCCCTGATACACAACTGATGGTATCCCGATCGCAAATCAATCTTTGAGAAGAAGGAAGCTCCTCTCAACTGGTCAAATAAGTCATCGATTCTGGACAACGGATACTTATTCCGTATCGTGACTTTATTCAACTGCCGATAATCTACGCACAATCTCAATGATCCATCCCTCTTCTTTACGAATAACACAGGGGCACCCCACGGTGAAGTACTCCTCCGGATAAACCCCTGACCCAACAACTGCTCTATTTGATCCCGTAACTCTCTCATCTCTACCGGAGCCATACGGTAAGGTGCGCGGGCAATAGGCCGAGTGCCCGGTGTCAAATCGATCATAAAATCTATCTCTCTACTCGAAGGTAGTCCAAGTATATCCTCAAATACATCAGTAAACTCCCTAACAACTGGAATCGCGTCGAGTGGTATCACCACTTCCTTAGAGGTCTCTTCCTCTATATAGTACACGTGAGTGGTCGATCCTCCCTCAGGGCGAGGCATCGCCACTAAAAACATCTCCTGTCCGGGAATGGCAAAAATGATACTCCTACTGAAACAATCAATCATGGCTCGGTACGCAACTAGCCAATCCATACCAACAATCGCATCATACTCAGTCATCTCTAACACTAACATATCAGCGGGTAAAGTAAATCTCCCGATCTCTATACCCACATCTCTAAAAATAAGGGAAATCACGAAACCCCTGCTCAACGGTGAATCTACACAAGTAATTGTGCTCTCGGCGGTGTCTAATAACCCAATAGTGCGTGCAAATATCATGGCAATGAAACAATGTGTGGCCCCGTATCAAATAAAATACGCCCCATAATTCCCTGGATAGAGAACATACCCTCAATGGCCGGTGGATCCTGTGGGGCTGCGGCATGCTGGAGCTAATACACTCTCCCATACTGAAGCTGTCCCTGCTGAACTGGGACTGCTGGGATGGGTGGTAGTGCTGCCATCTGTGGTGGTGCTGGGAGGGCGGCGGGAAACATAGGCCTATGTGGCTCGTGTCGAGCACCCTGCTGCTGCTACTGTGGGGCCCTACCTCTATCGGGACAATCCTGGCGTTTGTGGCCAGTCTTGCCACAAACGAAGCACTTCCCTGGGAATTTTCCCCCTCGCTGTCCCTACTGCCCACGACCCTGATGGCCGTTACCATTTCTCCCCTGGCCGTGTTGGCCCTGCTGAAACTGCTGCTGTTGACCCTTCTGACCCTGTTGGCCCTGATGGCCGTTCTGACCCTGATGGCCATGTCTGAAACCTCCCTGACCACTCCTAAAACCTCCAGATCTGAATCTCTTATAATCCCCCTGTTGGGAACCCTGATCACCCTGCCTGTGCCATCCCTGAGCACATTGTGCCCCGATGGCACCATTTCCCCCGGTCCTGCCGTGATGGATGGACTCTCCTGATCTCTTGCTCTCAGACATGTGGAAGCGATGATCCTGGCAATGACGTAGTGCAGCGTTAACCACATCAGAATAAGTGGCCAATGAGAGATTACCCAACAAGTGCTGACGGATCCTCCAAGTCAACCCATCAATAAACTTCTGAATCTTCTTTTCCTCAGTCGGAATCTCATCTGGAACAATGTTCAAGAGATTAGTAAATTCAGCCTCATATTCGGCTACGGTCCTCCTCTCCTACTTGAGGTTCATCAATTTCCTCCTCATTTCAGTGTGAACAGCTGACGAAAAAAAATTGTGGTCGAAACGCACCCAGAACTCCGAATAGTGAGGGCGTCCCTCTCCTCTGCGGTGGTAATAGACTCCCACCACTGCAATGCATATCCTACTAGCTTGAAAGTAACCAGTATCTGCTACTGAACATCTGTGCACTCATACATCCTTAAGTGCCTCTGAATGTCCTTCCTCCACTGACTGGATACCACAACATCGAAGCTACCTGCAAACTCCGGAGGGTGTGCTTTCTGAAAAGCATCACGAACTCCTTCCCAAGCAGATGGGAATGCATGAGCCTGAACTGGCGCGATTACCGGCGCCTGGGGTGGTGCCTGCTGTACAATGGCTAAGGCGGCATTCATAGTGCCCTGAACTGGTGCAGGCTGTGGCTCTGGCTGTGCATCCCTAGGAACTCGCTGCGCACGTCGTGGAGGCATCTGAAATGAGAGGAAAGTCTTATAAGTTCGCAGTTATTATCTCAAAATAGTTGAAGAGCGAAGCATACACAAAAGAATACAACACTCCTAAAATATAGGGCTCTACATCAAAGAAAGTTCAGCGAAAACATAATAAGCCGTACAGATCCTAAGGACACTAGAACCTGATGCTCTGATACCACCTGTGGCACCCCGACTAATTAAATACCGGGTAGCTACTCATTTATTACATTAATACAAAATGCCAAGTTGGTTCAGTTCATAACATCACTGTCGAAAACGTTTTAACCATTACTAGCCACTTAATAATTAAAAAGTGAGTTGTCAATTTTAATTAAATTCGGTTAACCTACAATAAGTAAATGATGAAATGCTAATATAACCACCACAACATAGTCACAATCGAATAACCATCAAATAATAATGAGTCTGGAGGAATACTCCTCACAACAATCCGAATACTGAATTAAATAAATGCCAAGTCTACATCACTAAATTAATTACAACCCAAAGTCTGAAATAACTGAAAAGTAAGATGTCTCTAAAAGGAATGGGGCGACATGCCCAACAAATGAGAAAATCTGATAATGGAGTCAAGATCGGAAATGGAGGCGTCTACTGTCAAGATCCTGTAACTTCCACAGCAACTACAGCACGTCATCTGAATAGAACTCCTATGCATGGTGTCCTTGTGGCTGGGCACCTAAAAGGTTTTTACAAAAAAATAGATTTGAAAGCAAACGGGTCAGAGCCCGATTGTGAAAATAATTTAAAATTTTGCAAGTGTTTAATATCATTAAACAGTGAATATAAAGTACATGATAATGTGTGCACTCACATGAGTTCCTCACCTCTCAACTAATTGTGCACTCCTATCGTACCCGTACCCATTCTAGTTGTTCCCATATCTAACTAGTCCGATGCCGAAATCTAACATTACTATACGATATCCAATTCAAATCCCAACAACTTTTATTTAACAGAGTGTTATAACTTGCTACACAGTTTTCCCATATTAGTACTACTAATTACTAGAGATCTTCCATTTTCACTTTACAAACTGTTGCTATTATTTATACTCACATTTATTCATGACAATTCATTTCAATTAACTGTATATTATTCTCATCATAAATATACAATACTAGTACCCCGAGACTAAGCTGCGGTGCACACATACTCTGCTATCAAATCCCGGTACATCACGTACCTAAGGACCACGTATTCCGAATCTCTCAGGAATCGTTTCAATAAACAACAATCACAACCAATGAAGGCGAACATAGTTCACATCACATGGGTCACGCACATACCTACGCTCCCATGATCAACAGACTTATTAACTTCTCAATAAGTCTTTCTCTGACCTATGTCCTCGAGGTACCAATCTAAATCCCCCCGTAGGCACACAAAGATTAGATGGCCCTGAACGAACGCCGACCTCCCATGATAGCAAGTACGGTAGGTATGTTATACACAGATAATTACATATACTAAGCATTCACACATCTTAGATATTATAATATTTTATCAGTGGTATACTTCTCGTTCTTATACCAACGCTTAGTGTTATACAACTCACAAGTCCCCGGTTTATATGTATTTAAGTTATCAACTCTTCTCACGGCGTGATTAGTTACTCGCTTCCCCAATCAACAAATGTCATCCGGTTTACTACAAGATTCTACGTTTTACTCTTCAATGTACCCCAATCTCCCAACTATACCCATTAGTTAATAAGGGAAGGTTATCTCACCATTTAAATAAGTCTACGAGATACTAGAAATAAATTCAGGCCAAAAAGGCCATTCTGTCAACTCGTTAGAAATCTCGTTCGGACGAGGTCGTTCGAACGAGTGTCGTTCGAACGAAGTTGCTTCGAACAAACTACCAAATCGTTAGAAGGGATACTGTCATCTCGTTAGAAGTTCGTTCGAACGACCTGGGCAGGTCTTCTAACGAGATGGCAGTTTCAGCCCAGAAATTCCCAAGTCCGTTTTTCTCAATTCTTATCTTCTCTAAATCCACCCTAAGACCATCCAACTTATGTTTTAACGCATATAAACCATTTCTAATCACCCTATATCATCCCTTAACATATTTTAGGGGTTAAATCTTACAAATCATCATGAAATTAATATAAATCTCCAAATATGTCCCCAAACCCTATGAACATGAACCCATAATTTTATTATGCCCAATTACTCATCATAAATCCATTTTTAAATCATCATATATAACTCTTCGAATATTAAATCAGTCCATCATCATTCTACATGCAAATCCTAACCCAAATTCAAAGTTTCACCAACAATTTCATCGGTTTTTTTCAAAAGTTTCAATATAAGATAATTCATACACTAAACATGGAATACATATTCAATGCACTAGGAATATCAAATCACTTGCCTTAGATTGTTCTTCAGAATTGATGTTGGTGGACGAAAGTTGATTTCTCCCCTTTCTCTAGAGATTTTCTCCCAAGGTTGAAGATGGTGGTTGGAGGTTTCTTTTTGGAACTCTTCAAACTCTCCTATAACTCCCGTAGCCCTCTAACTCACTTAATGCTGATAATGGGCTTAGTGGGTTCCTAAATAATATATAATTAACTCCTAAAATTCGTAGGTTTTAATTCCCATATTTTTAAAATTACCAAAATACCCCTCTAGGTTGCCGGTATGGCCCAAAAATGCCCCGGGACCCAAACTAAACCCTCGGCTAGTGTTTTCTGACTATTTCGACCCTTCCGGACATGGTGGCGCACTCAAAATGACCATTCGGTTGATAAAAATAAAATTCACTTTTTAATTCAAATAATTACATTTCTGACGCGACTGACACGCGCGTCCCAACTAAATTTCCCAAATTGTCGTATTGCTATCTCGTGACAATTTAAATATTTTCAATATTCATATATTACCATATGTACGCATCATAATCAAATACCAACTCACATCTCGCTAGTATTTATATCCGGATTAATTTCCAATTAATTCTCATTTAATTTAATTAATCCCATAATTAAAAATCAATAAATATACGGGGTATTACAGTTGGGAGGTCATTCGAGTCTCGTTCAAACAAAGGAGGCTTGTCGTGCAAACGACAAAGAGGCTAGTTCGAACGACCCTGATTTCTTCCAAATTAAGTATAAATCCATTCAAACCCAATTACTTGCACTAAGGCTACGGTATTACCCAAACTCGACCCATAATTCAGCTTATAAAGTCTAAAGCCCAATTGAGTCACATCAAGTCAACACAATATTCTGGCACGGTCGAAATCATGGGGGCGATTGTCACACTTGCAACATAATAAAATAACGAAACATAAACAATTAAATAAATACAGTAAATAATAAAAAGACATTTATATGCCCTTTCCACTATGGCCTAGAATTATATATGAATAAAACTATCCATTCAAAATAATCCTTATTGAAGAAGACTTACTTATGGGTAAGAGTCTAACTTAAAGTAGACTTCATCAAATTTAAGATTTCTTGCTGTAGAAGAGTTCCTTATAGGAATGAGTCTAACTTGAAGTAAATTTCATGAAATCCAATAGTTCTTGTTATAAAAGACTTCCTTATGGGTAAGATTCCAACTTGATGTAGACTTTATCAAATTCAAGAGTTCTTGAAGGTCTTGATCATTGAAATTTCACCCCCTAATGTCAAGAGATAATCTAAAGAAGAACCACAGTAAAAACACCACTGGAAACAACACCTTAAGGCAAATCTTCTTAGCTGGAAAGGGGTGATTGATCAATTAATGGGGGATCGATTGATCGATCCATTTAGGATTGATACTCTTCTTCCTCTCAAGTTTTCATGAAAATCCTCCATAGCCATCTTGAAAATTCATAAAACTTTGCCCAACACCCAAACCCATGTAAACAAATGATTCTAACTGTAAATAAAAATCACGACCCTCTTCAAACTATTCCAGATACATTGATATTGAAATAATTATAAAAACCTAATTATTATAACCATGTCTAATCTAGGAGTAAAAAATAACTCCAGATAAACCATTGTAGGATCAAAACACATAAAAAAACATGTGTGACCATGATGGAAGAGATAAACATAGAATCTCTGCCAAACCATGTTAGTAAGACACCATACATAAAGATGTATAATCATACAATATGCCAAAACTAGGTTTTCTTATTTGACAACAATGACCTTTTCAATACAAGATCAATCTTAACAGGGGATCTAATACCAATTGTTGAGAAAAATAACTTGGGATTGACATTTAATTGCTGAACAATTTCATCTTTATGGATTTTTGATTAGTCATGCATTAAAAATTGAACAAGAACTAGGTTTAAAGATTAAACCTAGGGTTTCAAGAACACATACTATAACGAATGTTGTTGTGATTCGTATGAGGAAACAAATATACATGATGATGAAATAGTTGCTACCTTCCAAGCTATCTTAAAAACTTTGATTAAACCTTTTGTATGATAAGATTTTCTAGTGTATGATCCTCCCAAAAGTCAGGTAGGTGGGTGGCACCTTTAGACATGAAAACCTTTGCTAAAACTTCAGATATGGTGGTCTCCCTCTATCCCTCTACACTAAAAATGTGAATAGTATATTCTTTCACCCCTCTCAAATCTTAATGAACCATTATTGTCATTAAAACCCCTTTCATACACCTTTATATACAAGTATAAAAAGTTTGCTTGGGCTAAACTGGGCTTCTTGAGAGTATGTGACTGACTACTTAGGTATATAAACTACACTAGGGACCCAAGATAAATGATTAAATTAGTTCTTAATAAATAATAAAAAAATTGAATTACAATTATCGTAATTATTTCCTTTCTTTATTTAATTGTGAATTAACTCCACTAACTAATCGCGATTCCCTTTCAATTTAATTGTCTCAGAAATCACTCGAATTTAATGAGGTCTTATTTACAAAGTTAATTATGGTATATAATATGATTCTCCCTATTAACCTTTTGCTACCCTCTTGGTCAAATCAATTCCTTGATTCTCAAACTTAACTTATTTGCTACTCTACCAGGATAATAAAATAATCTACCGTCCATGTATTACTTAGTGGAAACAAAACATATAAGTCTATTGGAGGTATCACACTTCACGGTATCCCATGGACATGGATTCATCTGAATTATGATCTCAGACCTATTTACACAATTATCACCCAATACATAGAGATCATTTGACCCAATATAAATCAAATTTCACCTATAACAAGTGACATTCTCATAAACATTCCAATCCTCAAAATTCTCGGGGTTAAGAATCTATGCACCCTTTATAAATAGTGTGAGATTGCCCGAGTCTAATGAAGACACCCCTCAGACTCAAATCTCACGGGTAGTCCTGTTCACGGGTAGTCCTGTTCAATACATTCCTAATTAAGACAACCCTTAGACTCAAATCCTCTTAATTCTCAATAATTTGATTAATTTTTCTATTCGAAACTTCTACTTATCCACTGGTTTAAGGATGATAGGAACATCATACCTTATGTGTGGCCGAGTACTTTTTCATGTAGTTCTCGAAAGATCAATTACAAAATTGCATTCCCTAATTGCTTATGATGATTCAAGGCGTACCTAAATAGGAAAATATTTTTTCTCGAATGAACTTGCTCACACATGATAATAATTTGTCTTAATGACCTCTACCCACTTAGACACGCAGTTTACACCTAGAAGAATGTAAAGATTACTGTAGGAATTTGAGAATGGTATCATAAAGTCAATACCCCAACAATTAAACACCTCAATAACCAAAATGGGATTGAGGGGCATCACATTCGTATGAGTGATATTTCATAATCACTAACAACGATCACAACTCTTATTGTAGTTGCTTGAAATACAAAAGATGGTTGACCAATATGATCGACCCTATAAAATCATTATAGCGATCTATTTGACACTAAAATGGTATACACAAGCCTAGGTAAAAGTTAATCCAAATGTCTAAGTGATAATAATGTGATTTACAAACTTGATTATTTCTTTAGAATATGTTCATTAAGCATAAAAATAAATAAAATGTGGAATAGTAAATCACACACTTGAGGCGATGATTTAGATGAGAAAAAATCTATTATGGAAAAAAAAACTCGGGCTAAATTGACACCTTGAACTAATATAGGTAAAGTATTTAAAGAAGGGAGAAATGACTTACAAACATGAACCTATCACGAAATCAATAATATAAAACCTCCAAAACCAACTTTTTTCATCTTGTAATCGCTCTCCGACTACTCGTCACGTCGTGGGTGTCAACCCTCATTGATAATGTCACATTTGAACATTTAAACAAGTTCTCTTTTAAAGTTGATGATAAAATTTTCTCGAGAAGAAGCCAAGTATTAACAACTGAAATATGTGAGGATATCCTATTGGTTGATGGTATAGAAAATATTTAGGTTTAGCTAAAAGATCTCACAAAATATTTTTCAACCTCGAAAGAAGACCATACTCAAATACAACATATATTATAAAATAGTTTTATCAAAACTATATCGAGTATGAAAGTCTTAGGGTGCGTTTAGTTGTGGAAAATAGTTTTTTATATTTTATATTATAATTTGGTAAAGTATGCCCTCTAAATGGGACTAAGAATGCGGTTTCATGAAAAAATGTTTTCCAACTTAAGCTGATCTGGAAATCATAAAATACATGTTTTCAAGAATTGCTTAAGTTGAAAAACAGTTTTTCACTCATCCTTCCCATCTTAAAGCCCATTGGCAAAGATATAGAGCAAAACGTGATAATGAAAAATGAAAATCAGTTTTTCACAACTAAACGGACCCTTACATTCTAGATTCAATAATGAATCAAAAGGCTTTAATAATACAAAAAAGAATAGTGAAAATATACTCTCGAATTTGAATGAGTGTGATTTGTAAAATGATTTTCTTTCTCTTTCTTCAAGATGGAAGAGTGTTGTGCATATGAGTTATATAGCCATAATTGAGGTCTTGTTTTGTCATAGCAAAAAAAGTCTTGGTTGTTAAGTAACACTTTTAATTTTCGTTTACTAAGTATGTAGTTCAATAAGTCCTATCATCTTTTTTTGCTCCAGCAGGTTCCATGAAAAAATATTTTTTGTCCAATAGGTTCTATTTGTAAATATACAATGAATATTAACTATATGAACAAATATAACTTGTTCAAAAAAATATTATAATAGAACTTATTAAAAAATATTGAGTCAATTATTGAATAGTCCCAACTATAAATATATATTTTTTAAAAGGACACATATTTTTAATTTAACCCATTTAGTCCCTCAAGCACTCAATATTCTTTTATTTTTAGAGGTCCGCGCCAGCGGCACCCCTCTCCAAAATATGTGGCAAATGACTTTTTGAAGCAAAATAAAAAAGCTTGGACTAAATGCGTATTAAAAAATGTTCGAGGGACTATTTGGTATATGTCCCAAAAATATTTTATATAAATATGAGTTATTTGTCAAGTTCCCATAAAAATATCTAAGATGTTGTTTCTTATTGCCTCTGAATCATTAAGATTTAAGAGGTACCGAATAATATTTTTTAAAAATAATTAAAAATTAATGATTATATTTACTTCTAAATAATTAAGAGATAAAATTAAATTTAAAATTTGAATTAATCTAAATACATTAATTTAAAAATATATTCAAATATAAAAATAAATATATTTTTAAGATCAACTTCATATAAACATGAAAAACTAACCGCAATTAAAATTCACCGGATATTATTGGTGATGAATTCGCTTTCCTTGTTAACATTTCTATGCGAGTACACTCGGTAACATTTCATTTCATCTCTGAGCTACTCTCTTTATCTCTACACTTCATCAATCGACCCAGTACAACAAAAGCTTACGCAGGTAAGTTTTCTTTCTTTATTAATTTTCAATCGATTTTTTAGGGTTTATCTTCATTTCAATTGATTTTGTTAGTTTTTTTTTTTGTTCAACTTCACAGGAGCTTCCATGGAAGGAAATTCTCAACAGGTAAAGCACTTTTTGTTATATAGTTTTTTCTTTTAAATTATAAATACTTTACCCCTTGAGATAATGGTGTCTTAAGAGATGAACCCTTGGTTCAATAATTAGACTTAGGTACAATCGAGTCGATGCATAAGTTACAAGTGGGATGATGCACACGCGGGAGGTTTAAGTTTAGTTTTTTGAAAAGCGAGGGCTTTTGTCTAATTACGAAATTATATCGGGGTTAAAAAAACTCTATTATATATTGTATAAGGGATCTTAAGTATTTAATCCCATTTATAAAGATTCACTTGTGGCCGATCCATATTTTTTTTTAGTTGTTGGTCATATTATAACGAATACGAGACAAGTCTCATTCAGTTATGGACGATTTTTGGTGGTCATAGCACTTGTTACAATTTTAAAAAATATGGGAGTGGAGCCTAATAAATCTTTGGAGATGGGACTAAAGCAAAAAAAAAACTAATTGTTGTATGATGAATAAGGGTCCGTTGGCAACCCAATTCCAAGCCATGAAAATGGAATTGGAAGATCAATCTTAATTCCATAGAATTGAAATTGGCCTTCCAATTCCAATTCCAAACCTTGGAATTGGATTGCCAAACGGGCCCTAAATGTTTTTGGTAGCTTGAGATATCCACACCAACTTTTGACGGTTGTTTTTTGTTTTTTTGACTTTGATCCAATCTATAATGCCGTAATTAGACATAATCTCCCGCTTTTCAAATAAGCTTGCGCATCATCCCGCTTGTATCTTATGCATACGCGCACGGGATAAGTGTAATCATTTGAAAAGCGGGGCGTTATGTCTAAATACAACATTGTCTGTGAGGGCAAAGTAAAAAAAAACTCGTTTTTTTGTTTTTCGAATTAGATGTTTGCAAACAATCATACGGCTACATCAATTGTTTTATTTTTGGGAGCTTGACAAATAAGTCCTATTTACGTAAGACATTACGTAATTGGTCCCATCAAAACAATTTTTTTCTCAGTAGGTCCTATTTACACATGTAGTGAATATTCACTACTTGTATACAAATAAGACCTATTGGAGCAAAAATATTTTTTCATGGGACGTGTTGGAGTAAAAAAAGATCGTGGGACTTGTTTGACTACATACTTAGTAAATGGACTAATTGGTAAAAAACCCTTTATTTTTTTTGCAATGTGTAATGTGTTGTTGACTTGTGTTCAGTTATTAGTAGTCATTAATGTTAAACTGTTGTTTTTGGAATGAGAAAAGGTCGCTATGTTATTGTGATTGTAGGTGGATGGAGATCCAAAGTCCGCTAATGCTAAAATTAATGGACCTCAGGACGTTGACGGTGAGGCACCGAAGCTTCAATCTCCACCAAATAAAAAAAACCATTCTACGGTATGGGACTATATCACTAAGAGCAATGATAAAAAAATCCTGGCCATGTGTAATTATTGTGGTATTTCATATAGGCTTGTGATACTAACACAATCTCCACTGCCCCTGCTTTTACCGGAACAAACACAACCATCTCAAATTGAGACGATTTTCCAGTGGTAATGTTCTAAACTGCTTTTCAAATCAGAAGCCCAAATTGATGTATCAGAATTAAACGTCTGAGATGGATGCGAGGGCTTATCAATGAGAAACGAATAATACATTGTATCATTTCTAGGGTATGCATCAATATTTTGTGAAAACTGTCCCTCAACTAGTTTTGAAGTAAAGGGTTTGTGCAACTTTCTGAGAAACCTGTCCCAATTAGTTTTGGGGGAAAGGGGTATGTTTATTTGTTAATTGTGAAAATATTGGGGAGATGCTTGAATTGAAAGAAGAGGATAAGCCTATAGTGGAAGGTGTATTCGGTACAGAAGCGTTTGAATATTTGGTTTGGTCAGCTTCCAATAAGGTGTTATCAGAGTTTACTGCGATAACTGGGGATTTGGGACGTACACACGGTTGCAAGATTCCTGAGGGGTCAAGTTGAAAATTATACTATTTTCTGTCAGATTTCAAGTTCAAAATAGGTAAATCGGCCTTGATTTGGGGTGCTGGATATTGTAGAGAATCCAAGGGAGATGAAGATGGTGATTGAAAATTGGATGTCAGAGAACGAAAAAAGTGGGTTCTTGATAAGCTTCACGCGTGTTCAAGGGATCTGAGGAGGATAATTTTGTTTCGAGGTTAGCTTGATGTGGAGATGCTTTATTTAACATCTCTGTATTATTCGTTTCATTTTGATAAGCCCTCGAGTCCTCAGTCAATTAGTTCCGGTAGATCGATTTGGGTTTCTGATTTGAAAAGTTGTTTAGAACTATTAATTCCGGTCATTTGCGTTTCTGGAAAAATCGTCTGAATTTGAGACTGTTGTGTTTGTTCTGGTAAGTGCTGGGTGTAGTGCAGATTGGGTCACACAACTTAATCCCCGAAGAACAGAATTCGATTTAAATGATGGAAACCCTAAATGGGAGATTTCATTCTATACAGGAAAAAGTACTGCCAAAGATTTTTGGGCAAGAACTGTCTCTTGGTGGGGTTAAACCGGGTCCCTTTAGTATAAACTTTCAGCCGAAGATTGAAGATGGTTTAGGGTTCTCTTCGGAAACATTTGATCTACATGCGATGGGTACTAATCAAGTATTCGGAAATTCCTCAAATGACCATCGGAGTGAAGATAATGAAATGAAATTATTCCCGGGTTTAAATTCGCAAACTCTAAGTGCTAATTTCGATCAATCAAAAGAGGAATCATCAATTCGACCGGATGAGAGAAAACCCAGAAAAAGAGGAAGAAAGCCGGCCAATGGGAGGGAAGAGCCGTTGAATCATGTTGAAGCGGAGCGACAGAGGAGAGAGAAACTTAACCAGCGGTTTTACGCTTTAAGGGCAGTTGTCCCAAACATTTCTAAAATGGACAAAGCCTCTTTGCTCGGGGACGCGATCTCCTACATCACGGACCTCCAGACTAAGATAAGGATCATGGAAACCGAGAAGGACATGGTTGGCAATAAGCAAAAGCAAGGGACAATCCCGGAAATCGATGTTCACACTACGCATGAAAATGCAGTTGTGAGAGTGAGCTGCCCATTGGATGCTCACCCGGTTTGTAGAGTCGTGAAAACGTTTAGGGAACATCAGATTACAGCTCAGGACGCTAATGTGTCAACAACAGAAAGTGGAGAGGTTGTTCACACATTCTCTATCCGGACTCAAGGTGGCACAGCTGAGATTCTGAAGGAGAAGCTTGCTGCTGCTCTTTTGAAATGATTCAGCTGGAAATTTGTAAGACAAATCTCTATCAAAATATATGTATTTCTTTTGTAGAAATTGCGAATATCATATCACTGTGATGGGTTGGATTCTCCTGTACGAAAACAGGTATAGCTTTGTTTTGCCTCACTTGTATTTGTATGTGATCATCATGTGTTGTTTCCTTATCTTATAAATTGCTTTTTGTTTTATTTGTGTAGTTTTGGATTTTGTGATGCGAATTGTTTGCAAGCTTAATGGCCTTGAGGCATGTTATAATATATAAAAAGCCCCTGTAGAAAAAAACTTAATATCAATAAAGTGATCAAGTTATTCATTTTTTCGGGCACGGGAGTGTATACAATTTATGTTTGGAAACTGCCTTGAATTTTGTTGTCACTGATGGTCCGATTCAAAGTTTTATTACACGTTTTTGTTATTTAGACGATAATGATATCCAGTAGTTTTGGGGGTGTTGTCATTCTGGAAGGTTGTTACCAAGTTATATAACATAACTGTGTTTGTGTATAACAACAGGTTTTGTGTGAAATACTAAATGGTGCTATTAATAAGAAGTCTATTATATTACTCTCTCTTTACTCTACTTATCACTTTACTCATTATAAGTACTTATCACATCAGATTTCCCGTGTGGAGTCTGTATATGCCCTTCCACCTCCATCACGATATCCGCCTCGTCACCTTTTGGGGCGGGGGCGGTGATGTGAATGGAAAATGAGGTTGGAGGGGTGTAATTGTCTTTTTTACTTATTTTATTTTCTTGTGTTTTTTATTTTATTTTGTTACTTTAGTAGTTAAGGATATGATACTACCAATAAACATAGTATAAACACAGTGTGCTATTTTAGACTTATTTACCCCTTCAACAATAAAGAATTACTAACCTGCCATTTAATACCCCCTCTATGTCCTGTAATGGATGCAAAATATCTGATTCCATCACCCTACACCTTCTCTCATCATAACCCTTTATCTCCTCTCTAATTGAACCACTATACCAATTGAGAGTCCTAGGTAAATTAATGTTCATTTGAAGTTCCAAATGGCTTTTGAGGGTCAGAATAGTGTAGATATGTGAGATTGAACCGATATATATAGTTTATAGGTTTTGTTGATGGACTGTTTTCAAGAGGAACCAACTCCATGTTTTAAAGGCATTAGAAAGTGTGTTTTCAAGAGAAACCAACTGCATGTGAATGGAAGATCGATGTGGATGGGAATAATTGTGTTTTTGTTGATTTTATTTTTCTTGAATTTTTCGTTTTATTATTTTAGTAGTTATATAGGCGATGAAGCATATTTTGGTACATGCGTAAATAAGAACATTCTACTCTCATGCGATGTCATGGCTTATCCTTCTGTGATGTCAACCATGACTAGAAATGAATGTTAAAACTTTCCTTACGTTAGTTAAAATAAAAGAGAGATCTAGAATATCCCTCTCTCTCACATCTATAAATGGTATAACCCCCCAAATGGGGATCCATACACCTTTTTTTAGACATTTATCTTGTTTATCTAATATTATTTATATGTCATTTGACAGTATGTGGCCACTTAGTTAATATTTGATTTTTTTTTACTTAACCCTCTATAATAATGCAATATTTTAACTCCTTATCACATCAGACATACCCCCCCCCAAATCCTAATATATATGCTTAACTCCATTAAAAGTCATCCATAATCTGTAAATTGAGTTTACCCCCTAATTTTTCAAGGACGAAATTACCCTCATTCCTCCCCTCTTTTAGTTTGGATAAGATGAAGTGGGGAAGAATGAGGCTATTTCGTCACTGAAAAATTAGGTGGTAAAACAAAGTTAAGCATCTGTTAGAATTTGGGGGTTGTGTCTAACTTTTGAACGTTGAGGGGTTATGTTAAAATATCATATTATCAAAGGGGGCAAGTAAAAACACCATTAGTATTTTGGGTAAATTACTTAAATCTCCCTACGTATGTAGGGGTAAGGCTGCGTACATCCAACCCCCCCAGTACCCCGCAGTGGCGGGAGCTTCGTGCACTGGGTTTGCCATTTTTTACTTAAATCTCCCTTATACTATGTTAGGTTTGCAGGTTGCCACCATATTACACATTAGTTATTTATTTTTAAATAATGACTAGAGAACCCTCTACTGCTTAAATGACAAAGATACCCTTTCCAAACACCCAACTTTAATTTCATTTTCTTCTATTCTTCTATTTTCTCATTAATTAAATAATCTCCTAGCAGCACCATCAACCTCATTGTCATCGATCCAGATACACAAGAAAAATTCAGCATATTTCATGTCCACCTCCTCTGCATCTCCTGTTGATATGTGTTTGTATGACTAATATATTGATGTGATATGTGTTGGTTTACATTAGAGTCCTTTTGATAGCATGGCAAAGCAAATGTTGCCATGGCAATTAGGGAATCTTTTGGATTTGCCATCTTTTTGCCTTTCTTGATGGACTTCATTTGCAATGGCAAATTTTCCAACACATGCTAAAGTACCCGACACTAATGCACATTGTGATGATTTTTGACGGCATAATTTTATGATGTGAATCAAGAAGCTCGGGACCATTTTTGTCATTTTTAGAATATTATCGTATTTTTGTTATTTTCTTTTATTTTCTTTATTTGGTTGTATTTCCTTTATTAGTTGTTTGCTTGGTATTATAGGTGGGAATAATAAAGGCTCTTAGGGGTATACTTGTAATTAAATCTTTAGCTTGGAGCCTAAGCTACCTCCCCCCCTATAAATACCCCATTTGTAGCCTCATTTGAGGTATTCTATATTTTGGAGAGTTTATTGATTGTGGGTTAAGACGTGTGATATCTTCTTCTTATTTTCCATTTTGCGTCATTTACGTCAATTGGCATCAGAGTCTCGTTGGTTCTACCCGTTGTTATTGTTGTGTAAAAAAACACAAAAATCGTAAACAACGACAAATGGGTTTTAAGAGGAGATATGCTCCCGTGGAAACTAGTTATGATCGAATCGTGGGGTTCTTGGACCTCCTCTTGACACGACTTGAGGATCTTGAGGCTCGCCTCCCTTTCACCATCACCTAAAACCCTAATCCTAATCACCAAAATATCCCCACCCACGCTTCCGCAACCATTTCCACCCTTCTACCCCCAAAAAAGTTGTCCGAACAAACCCCAATCCTATACCCACCAATCCAGTGGCGGCCGAGGGTCCCAGAGGCGACAACAACTCATCGGGCTTCCGCCAGAATGGCCGGACAGTCCTGTTCAGCTACCACCACCACCTAGCAGGGCGTGGACCCCATCCCGAGCCAGGCGACACTCCCTGGACCACCGCCACTCAACGACGACAAGATCCGGCCTTTCTCCCACTGTCCAGCCTTCAACCCAGACCCGTTGGAGCATCCAAAACCCCGCAGCGACACTTGCTCACTACCCACATCCACCCGGGATTGTCCGAAGCAACCTTAGGCCACCCCGCCGCCAAATCCCCCTCGCAGACACCACTAGTTCTGGCCGAAGGTGTCGCCAGCTCCATCACACTCCTCTGTCTGAATCAAGTCTCTACTCCGGTGGTCGGAATCCACCCTGGACATGTCGGTGGCTATGAAACCGTAGGGTTTCAATCCATTTCGGCTCAAATTCCTCTTATCCTAACCGTACCCTCTGCCCTAGGTGGAATCCTCCAACAAGTTCAAGAACTAGGAGTTGGCAATCCAAAGTTAGTTTTTGACCGGGGGAAGTTATTTTTGATGGTTGACATAAGAGGCAAGAGGAAGATGATGAATTTTGAAGCAAGAATTGAAGAATGGCCTATTCCTCCCAATTTTTCGAAAATTACTGTTGGCCCCACAAGTTTTTTGTCTCTCTTCCGCACATTTTGGGAAATTTTGCATTCGACTCCAATTTTGAAAGCTCGAGGACGAGCTTTTTCGAAAGCGGGGAGAATGATGTGAATCAAGAAGCTCGGGGTCATTTTCGTCATTTTTAGGATTTTATAGTATTTTTTTATTTTTTTTATTTGGTTGTATTTTTTTATTAGTTATTTGCTTGGTATTATAGGTGGGAATAGTAAAGGCTCTTAGGGATATACTTGTAATTAGGTCTTTAGCTTGGACCCTAAGCTACCTTCTGTGACACCCCACGTAATAAAATACCGGGTGATCAGTCCTATATCAAATTAAAACAGGAATCTCATTTGGTTCATTCTTAGCATCACTGCCGAAAAACTTTCTAACCACCAAGTATTCAAAAAGCTGGTGTCAAATTTTATCTTTATTAATCCAAGTCAAAATAAGTGCGGAATTAAAATAAAACATCAAATGCTGATAGAATTAATCATCACATAGAATAATAAAAGTCTTGCCGAATAAACCATCGGCTAAATCCAAAACCAAACCAAAATAACAGAGAGTAATAAATCCCATACAATATGAAAAGAAATTAAATAAAACTGTGAGCGACATGCTCGAAATAGACTGATATGAATCCCTACACTAGGAATAGAAAAATAGATGCGTCTATCCAAATCCTGCAACATCCACACATGCTGCAGCTGCGAGTCCCTGGAGTGAATTCAAGCTTGGCGTCCCTGTGGCTGGACATCTAAAAGGTTTTGAAAATATTTGATAGCAAGGGTTAGAACCCAAAATGTTTTGAAAATATTTAGCAAGTGATTAAATTGCAATAATTTAAAATGCATAAATGCTCTTCATATTTAAGCTAGTGTCGCACTCTCTTGAGGCCAAACTCACCCCTCAACTAATGTGCACACCTAACGCCTTCATGATGTCCCACCTAGTCCTCTACCCTGTAGCTAGCTCTTGATAAAACTCTTCCCTGTCACACTGCTCTAACCCGAGTATGTTTAAATTATGATCTATAAGTTATTTATCACTTTAACTTAAATAATCATCTTTCCTTTAAGTCCATATAACATTCACACTAGTTATATAGTAAATACAATTTTCTCCATGTATTAGATTACCCGTATATAATTATTTCTCCCATTATATACGTAACAGTATATTACAACATTCACACATATGTTGAATATATATATAATCCATCCTCTCGAGCAATACCTCACCGGATGTAATCTCTAAAGTGCTATCAATCCAGGCTACTCAGTCCCACCTGGAGTTCCGAGACAACTATGGTGTGCCGAATCGGAACGTAAATAATAAACGTAATGGAGTCGGTCATATTCCCCCGAGTATGAGGACATCATCTCAATGCTCAGAAATTGGATGCTATGACCTGAGGATATACTCGCCCTACTCCTCGGGATTCACCCACATCGCGCAACCTCCCTTGATAGCACTAGAGTGTATAATTTAAATAAATATCTAGTCACTGATATTTATAAGCACACAATATATATATATATATATACACACTATCACACACCGTATATAATATAATTTAAGTCTCGGATTTACCGTGTACAAAAGTCCATCGCACTACCCTAACATATTCCCGAGTCTATGGTCCGACTCTAATTAAATTAATTTACCTATTATTTTATTTTATATCTTCCCGAGTCTATGGTCCAACTCCAATTTAATTAATTTACTCAATAATTAAATTAATACCTTGGTATCTCTCGACCAATTACCCGGACTCGCTCACTTGGCCCCAAATTTTATATCCGGAATTAAATGCCCAAATTCCCTTTAATAAGTTTGACACACACTTACTAAATAATTTTAACCTTAATGTTTCTCCCTCACTTTAATTATTCAAAGACAAATATACTGTTTGTCCCTTAAGACCCAAAACCAAACCCAAGGTCTAATGTAAGAACTGTTGTACGAATTGTTCCTCCAAATTTATCAACACCAACCCAAACAGTATAGAGGACAAAAGTCACCGAATTTTATTACGTCGTTCGAACGGGACACATATCGTTTGAACGAGAGCCAGGGTCGTTTGAACGACCTCTGGGTTTCCCCCCTCTCCTTCCTCTAGTCCAGTCCGCCGTTGCCAACTTCCTAAACCTCTTTAACCCAGAAATTTTTAACTGCAACTCATTTTAAATCGATTCCTTATCTTTTTCAGTCCCAAAGATTATGCACACATAAATTCAATTCTAGATATCTCAAATCCAAAGTTCGTTCTCCAACAGCAATAAAAATACAACCACAAATCTGGGTTTCTTTCCTAACTGTTGCAATAATAAATTATCCTTAATTTTTCAATAATCTCCCAACAGCAAATATAAATGTGGTCATACATAGTCCAGAAAATTTATCGATTCATCCCACAAATTAAAAACCCCATTTGTGTGTCGCCCCAACCTAAAATCATTTGTTCAACACACCTACTATGATATGAATTGAAGACTTGAAATTTATATAAAAGCAAGTTTAGCCACTTGCCTTGGCGTTCGTAGTGTCTGATTAATCCTTTGGTGTAGAGATTGTTGTTTGATGAAGAACATCTGTCTTGTTCTTCCTCTTTGGCTCTCAATAGTCCTCCCTCTTTGTCCCTCTACGTTCTCAGATTCTCTCAAATGAGTTATGGATGCCAACAACTCCTAAACCTAGATTTATATCTCCAAATCCCGTTTTTGGTCTCATGGCCTATTAAAATGGCCCAAATACCCCTGTGTGGGTCCGGTTATGCCCAAAAATACCCCGTGACCCATTGGCCACTCCCGGGTACACTTTTTCGACTTTCTCGGCCCATCCGGACTCAACCGTGCACTCGGAGTTGACATCCGAAATATTTTATAACATTCTCCAATTTTTAAACCTCAAAATGCGACATAAAAATAATCCGAATAATTAAGTTTTAATTCTCCAAATTAAATAAATCCTCTGATTAAAATAAATTTTCCAAATCATAAATTTAAATTTCTCCAAATAAATATGATTTCTATTTCTCCCAAAATAATTAAATTCAATGTCCTCGAATTTACGGGGTATTACATACTCCCCCCCTTACAAAGGAATTTCGTCATTGAAATTAAAATAAGCCTAGTACTCCAAATTTTAACTAGCTCCCAAGTTAACTACCCTTAAGATCACTACACCCATCTCTCCCACATGTAATCGCAAATTATTTTAAAATTTAAATTAGTTAACCCGGGGGCCCATGCACCCTGTACCCGTGCTCAACCGAACAAATAAGGCCAGACTTTTTTCAGCCTAAAATCGTAATATAACTTTGATCTTGTAGTCATAACCACATACATATAAAATAACCGAGGTACCCAACCCTTGTACTAATGACCAAACATCTCCCCACTTCTAACGTTGCGCTAAGCTTCATGCGTGGGACGTCTCGCAAATGCGAAATCCAAACAAGGAACCCCCCGATACACTACTACCTAACATTGTCGTCGTTGAGATCCATTTGGCCCCCAGTCCATAGCACGTACCCTCAAATACCCGTCTCTTGACATAAAAGCATACACGCCCACACTTGTGCTACCAAAGACAACATATAATACCGCGCCCTTACTATCACTAGTTTCCTTGCGCGAAATGAACCCCGAGCTATATCTCCCTACTCGAAAATAAGCCTTTCACCCCGAATCACGTCAGTAAACATCCCTACTGAAAGAGAGTGCACGTGCGTTCAAATAAAGAAATTATTTAATTAAACTCAGTTTTTCCCAATTAAATTCTAAACATGCATCTAGGTGTGATTGAAGATGATGAAATCATGCAAGAACATTCAAACACACACATGTGAGGAAAAATCCCCCAAAGGGGCAAACCCTTTTTATTTTTCACTATAATTTGTAATATACAATTACACGGATTATAATGAAAAACAAGTGTGACACATAAATACCCGCAGGTGTCGGTTCTGTCGTCGGCGGCTGGAATCTCCCTCGGGGACTCCAGGTGAGCAGCAATGAAGAAGAAAGACGGCTTCTCCACAAAGGTTGAACAAACACAAGGTTGTGTTCTTGGGTTACAAAAGGATTCACAAAGGTTTGGCAAGGATGTGTGAATCAAAACATGAGTCTTGGGACTCAAAAATATGAAGACTAGAGTAATTAGAACTCTCAAAATCGTCTCTCCAAGTCTTGTCAAGTAACTCCCCCGAAGTTGGCTTTTATAGGAATCAAAAATGAATTTTAAAACTTTGGGACTCTTGCCAGCATCAGGTACCCCGAACCGGTTCGCCCCCGAAACGGTTTGGCCTTCGGTGCTCGAAAGATCGCTGGTTTGGGGCTAAAAGGACTAGACGTTTTTCCAAGTCTTTTCTCGGAATTTTCTCTAATTTCAAAGGGCCATAACTTCTTCACCGTAGCTCGGATTGAGGTGCCGTTTCTTCCAGTATCTTCGTTGCGTCGAGCTTTTCAACTTTCCAGTTGATCGGACCTCCGGACGGTGGCTTTAAAATTACCAAACTGCCCTTGAACTTTCATATCTTGCATTCTTTCATTGTTTTGACTTCTCTTGCGTACCACTTGCATAAAGTACCTAAAATCATGGAACGTGAAGTCGTTGAGGCAGATGTGGGACACATGATGGAGATGATGAATGCTTGATTCCCGGAGTTCGGATTGAGGCCGTCGTGTGAGATCGTGAAGAGACGTGCCTTTTGTAGCGGCGAACGACATATACAAATGTAAGATAACGGACATGAGAAATATGTCCTTACAAATCTCCCCCTATGTCTATGCCGGTACATACATAAAAATATCCGAATTATCAAATACCAAATTGCCTATACAAATCTACCCTCCCATGAACCCAAAATTGGAAAGGTACAAATGAATAAGACTTTATCGTTTGATCTTCAAATAAAAATTCTCAAAGCTTTTCTCATCAGGGTGTGCAATTCAGTGATCATCAATGTAGAACCCTACACACATGAGATAAAACAAATACCAAGTGACGTATCGAGTTTGAAATGAGATAAACATAGATACCAATTTTTTATGAAAGCATACATCAAATCTCAAAACTCCAAAAACTCTCCCATAATATGATAATTCTTTCTCCCCCTTTTTATAATGTCCCCAAATAGACAAATATGAGAGGCAGATATAAATGCAATTGGAGAAGATCACAAGGTAAGAAACTTCTATTTTTTAATTTTTCACACAAAATATACAAACAAAGAATCACACCATGAAAGAACACAAAAACAACCAAGTCAATGATAGCGTAAATGTAGGGTGTGATCAAATTCGATAGGAAAATCAATGCATACAAACATGACATATGTGCATGATGAATATTGGATACTCCTAACGAATGAACTCAAAATCTTCCTTTGGTGTAAAAAAAAATGGAAATATGAGACATTGACTCAATCAAATCAACAAATCAAAGCTCAAAGTGATTTCCACACCAATAACGTCCAAAACGATTTCATGCTTTTTCAGGACTTTCAAGGAAGTGCAAACCCGTTTAAATTCTCCATCCAAACTCTCTCAGATTTATATTTTGAATAGAGGTGATCTAAATTCTCAAACTTTGGAGAATTGATGGTGAAACCTAATGGCCCATATTTGACATGAATTGCTTTTTATTGCCTTAAAATTTTTCGGGCTCTTTTAACCTCTTTGGACCCCAGATGATAAAATTCCTCAATTTTTTAGGTCCGATTTAACGGTGGCTTAGTATTCGCAAAGGCAAAACGAGCCTTTCGCAACCCTTCCCCGTTTTCAAATAAACACACATTCTCACCAAACAGTTTTTACATGCATTCCAATCTTGTCAAGTTTTATCGCATATTGTAATTTATATAGACAGAATTGAGATGGAAACACTCAAGCCAATATGTGATAGACAAGTACAATAATCAAATATAGCCGTGCATGTGTGCAATAAAGGAGATAGGAGTCAAACATGTAGAAAGTTATCACTAATCACATCTCAAAGACTCCAAACAATGTAAAGCACATGGATGAAATGATGTAGCGTCTCAAATCTCTATCAAACAGTCACATGAATAAATTGAATGAAATTGTGACTCGGCTATCTTAAGTGCTCATCCATACAAGGTGCAAATAAAATACAAAAATCTTTTTGGATTTTTTAAAATTTTATCAAAAGAAAATCTTTTTGGATTTTTTCAAAAAAATATAAAAAAGCAAAAAGAATAAAAACAAACTAATGATACATGCTAGCAATAGGCAATGTATACATCATGAAAATCACCCTATGCTAGCAAACATGACAAGACCTCAACCAGGAAGAACGGTGGAGTTTTTCAAAGATGGTGACATCTTTTGAACCAACTCCATTAGATCATGTGTAGTCTTGATCAAAAACTTCACTTGCTCGCGAATATGTGCAAACTCTCTGTCATTATGTGCAAGCAAAGTATCATGTGTGGGTGTATATGCATGAATGTGTGAAGTGGCATGATATGGCACAAAACCCAACTTAGAACAAAACTCCCTAAGATGTCCTCGCTTCTTGCAGTGGGAGTAAACATAAACCGGTCTAGGAATTAATTTATCAAGGATTTTGGGATGAGCTTTCCTAGACGGACACCCATGAGACTCACTCACCAAAGTGGAGATAAGCTCGGGCACATTAAAAGTAGAGAATGCACCGTCATGACCTTTTCCGACATGCTTACCATTATTCAAAACGGGATAGGGAACCATCTTATCAACTTTCTCAGACACGTTCTCTATTGAGGCTTGGACCTCCCGTGCTTGTTCGAGATCATCCTCGAGATGGGATACACGTGTCATCAGACTAGACACCGTGTTGGTCAAGTCACATTTTTCCCTTTTTAGCTCATCATTCTCTTCCTTCAACTCACAAATCTGAAGACCTAGGATCCTATTTGACCTTTTTGTTTCCATGATCTCGACAAATAACTTTCTAAAAGCTTTTCGGATCACATTTTCATCTCCATTCTCATCCTCACTGTCGCTTAGGGTAGTGGGCATGGCAACTTTCTTGCCCTCTTTCCTAAGTCTAGTGGGACATTCAAATTTCTTGTGCCCTATCCCATCGCACTCAAAACATCTTATCTTCTCAAGGTTTTCCTTTCTCCCCTTTTTTATTCTCACAACAGCTCTCTCTCTCTCCAAACAATCTTAACTCTTTCTTTAAGGCGGTGATTCTAAGAACTAATGCTTTGTTACGCTTTTTGGTTTCAAATGACTCAGAATATAACTCAGCGTAGGCGTGTTGAAGATCACACTCGCTCTCACTTGCATTATCCTCCCCCTCACTCTCTTCGTTCTCACTGTCGAGGTGTCCATGTGAAGCAGCATCCTCATCGTCGTGAGAAGCACTGGAGGTACTCACAGGACTAGCCATGAATGCGGTGTGGTGACACTCATGCGGTGACTCATCTCCACAGTCCACCGACTCGACATCACTGTCATCACTAAGGGTAGCATTAAGGACAGCTTTGCCCTTTTCTCTTTTCAGCGTAGTAGCACACTCAAAAGCTCTATGACCCTTACCGTCGCACTCATAGCATCTCTCACGGTCTTTCTTAGGAGGATCTTTAAAATCTTTTTCATCTTTCTTTTCAAACTTATTTTTCTCAAAATTCTTTTTATCTTTGAAAGTTCCATTTTTCTTGAATTTGAGAATTCTTTTGAAATTTTTTGCAAACAGGGCCAAATCATCTAGATCAAACTCACACTCGGAATCTGACGTTTCTATCTCCTTCTTTCTAGATGATGCAATTCTCTTTCTTGCCGACCCCTCACTCTTTCTCTCCTGGGCTTAAGTGCAATTCCCTTATCTTTAGGCTTGACAGATTTAGGAAACATATCAATTTCATACGTTTGCAAGTCTCCTACAAGTTCCTCCAATTTTAGCATATTTAAATTACCCATAGAGTTTAGCACAGTGACTTTAGGGATAAAACGCTTAGGCAGTGATCTTAGAATCTTTTTAACAACTCTAGCATTAAGAATGTGTTCACCAAGATTAAAGCTAGTATTAACAATATCAGAAAGCCTAGCATAAAAATCATCAAAACATTAAGTTTCATGCATGGTGATGGTTTCAAATTGAGTTGTTAGATTTTGCAGTTTAGACTCTTTCACATCATTAGTTCCTCCATGGGTAAGTTGCAAAACATCCCATGCCTCTTTTGACGTGGTGCACGTCATTATCCGTCGGAACTCGTCAGGTGTGACGGATCCGGAAATAGCACTTAACCCCTTAGAATTAAACGAAGAGCATTTAAATTCCTCTTTAGTCCATGTAGTGACAGATTTTAAATTAGTCACGTTATTAACAGTGACGGAGGGAGGAGTCCACCCTTTTTCAACCAAAATCCAGACTCGTTCATCAATGGCTTTTAATGCAGACCTCACGCGGGCTTTTCAGTAAGCATAGTTTGTCCCGTCAAAAACTGGCATTTTATTATATAACTTCTCCATTGAACACGCTCTTTTTCAAAAATCAATTTTTTCAGAAAATTGATATCTTAGAAAAATTTTGTTAAAAATTACACGGTAAAGTTGTGTAATTGGCTCTGATACCAATTTGAAAGAGAGTGCGCGTGCGTTCAAATAAAGAAATTATTTAATTAAATTCAGTTTTTCTCAATTAAATCCTAAACATGCATCTAGGTGTGATTGAAGATGATGAAATCATGCAAGAACATTCAAACACACACATGTGAGGAAAAATCCCCCAAGGGGGCAAAACCTTTTTATTTTTCACTATCATTTGTAATATACAATTACACGGATTACAATGAAAAATAAATGTGACACAGAAATACCCGCAGGTGTCAGTTCTGTCGTCGGCGGATGGAATCTCCCTCGGGAACTCCAGGTGAGCAACAATGAAGAAAGACGGCTTCTCCACAAAGGTTGAACAAACACAAGGTTGTGTTCTTGGGTTACAAAAGGATTCACAAAGGTTTGGCAAGGATGTGTGAATCAAAACATGAGTCTTGGGACTCAAAAATATGAAGACTAGAGTAATTAGAACTCTCAAAATCGTCTCTCCAAGTCTTGTCAAATAACTCCCCCGAAGTTGGCTTTTATTGGAATCCAAAACGAATTTTAAAACTTTGGGACTCTTGCCAGCGTCAGGTACCCCGAATCGGTTCAGGTGTATCACGAACCGGTTCGCCCCTCGAACCGGTTTGGTCTTCGGTTCGCGAAAGATCGCTGGTTTGTGGCTTAAAGGACTTGGCATTTTTCCAAGTCTTTTCTCGGAATTTTCTCCAATTTCAAAGGGCCATAACTTCTTCACCGTAGCTCGGATTGAGGTGCCGTTTCTTCCAGTATCTTCGTTGCGTCGAGCTTTTCAACTTTCCAGTTGACCGGACTTCTGGACGGTGGCTGTAAATTACCAAACTGCCCTTGAACTTTCATATCTTGCCTTCTTTCACTGTTTTGACTTCTCTTACGTGTACCACTTGCATAAAGTCCCTAAAATCATGGAACGTGAAGTCGTTGAGGCAGATGTGGGACACATGATGGAGATGATGAATGCTTGATTCCCGGAATTCGGATTGAAACCGTCGTGTGAGATCGTGAATTGACGTGCCTTTTGTAGCGGCGAACGACATATACAAATGTAAGATAACGGACATGAGAAATATAACCTTACACCTACTTATCGGGATAAAATATAACAATACAATACATTCTTATGTGCCTATCATACCACACAATATAACATATGTGTTCACATATACATTTATATTTAGGCTAGACTCCCTCTCAGATGACACCTACCGAAATCATCCACGCCCGGGTACAACGAATACCAAGAATTACTATCACTATCCACTATAGTTCAAATCCATCGTTAACCACCCAAAACTTGGGGAAAAATCATCTACCCTACTCCCAAAGTGCTCAAAAGTAGTAACTTCTCGCAAAATTCCAACACCCCTTTAGTGTACTTCTCCCCCACTCTCTCTCGTGGTTAACACTAAGGAACTCCGCAATCCTACGGTAATTTTATATAAGTAATATGGCCACCACAGCCTGTGCACCCACTAAATTCGACTTACCCGCGAATTCAAAAATAATTTTACGTTGTGACGCCCCCACTGTCACCCAAAACATAATCCATGCTCAAGATAAAAAAGAAAATTACCTCCATACTCTAGCTGCATTGGCTGATCCTCGGGTTCCTGGTTAAAATTTTCTCGTCTGAACTGGCCAGAAACTGCTGTAATGGCTGTACATCTAGAACCTCGTCCTGTAGTTGCCCCCTGCCTCGCTTAGGGCAATCTCTTTTCATGTGTCCCGCTTCTCCACAAACGAAGCACTTCCTAGAAAATTTATCCTGCCACTGATCCTGCCCTTGTTGATCTTGTCGGAAATTCTGACCATCCGGTCGATAGTCCCCAGATCTAAATCGCTTGGCCTGATTCCCCTGCCAGAAATCCTGCCCCTCATGTCCCACTGTCTGCTGCCCCTTATGTCCCACTGTCTGCTGCTGGGATGCCCCACTGGCACTGCCCCCTCCTGCCTTGCCCGGCTGACATGGTTAAACTCCCCTCTTGCTTCCCATCTTGTGGAAGCGATGATCCTGGCAGTGTAAGAGTGCTGCATTGACGGCGTCTGTATAAGTTGCCAATGCGGGATTACCAATCAAATGCTACCTAATCCTCCAGGCTAACCCATCCATGAACTTCGCCTTCTTTCTTTCTTCATTGTTTACCTCATTCGACACAAAATTTGCCAAACGAGTGAACTCTTCCTCGTACTCGGCCACTGAACGGTCCCCCCGAGTCACCTCACCAAATTTCCTCCTCATTTCGGTCTCAACTGCTGGAGGAAAATACTTGCGGTTGAACCGCACCCAAAACTCGGCAATAGTCATTGTGTTCCTTTCCTCAGCTGTGGTAATCGACTCCCACCACTGTAATGCTGCCCCCTTTAACCTAAAAGTAGCTAGCATCTGCTTCTGCACCTCACCCCAATCTACCATGCGTAGGTGACGCTATATATCTCTCCTCCATTGACATGCCTCAATCACATCTGAGCTCCCCTGAAACTCTGGAAGGTGGCTCTTCTGAAAAGTTTCCCTAACCCTTTGCCACTCTGATGGCCCTGGGCGGGCCTTAACATCTAGTGCCACTTGCGGCTGTGGCTGATGCCGAGGAAAATGGGCTGCCATAGCTGCCATCGCTGCATTAACCGCCTGGGCCACCACCTCTGCCATCTGAGCTGTCGTCACTAACCCTGGTGGGGCCTGTGACTGTGGCACCTCTGGCTCCTGCTGAGCCTCCCTCTCCTCATCCCTGGCTGCAGCCCTAGCTGCTCGCTCTCCTGGGAGGCATCTAAAACGAGGATCGAATTGTACGAGTTCACCATCAAATGTAAAGTAATCGGCAGAAGAACGTAAATGCGCGCACGTAAAAGAATACAACAATCCTATCATAACGCTTTACATCAAATAACACAAATACTGAAATGTGAAAAGCCGCACAGATCCGTAGGACACTAGAACCTGATGCTCTGATACCATCTGCGACACCCGCCTAATAAAATACCATGTGATCAGTCCTATATTAAATTAAAACATGAATTTCATTTGGTTCATTTTTAGCATCACTGCCGAAAATCTTTTTAAAACTTATTAACGACCTAGTATTCAAAAATCTGGTGTCAAATTTTATCTTTATTAAATCCAAGACAAAATAAGTGCGGAATTAAAATAAAACATCCAATGCTGATAGAATTAATCATCACATATAATAATAAAAGTCTTGCCGAATAAACCTTTGGCGAACTGCAAAACCAAACCAAACTAACAGAGAGTAATAAATCCCATACAATCTGAAAAGAAACTAAATAAACTGTGAGCGACATGCTCGAAATAGACTGATATGAATCCTTACACTAGGAATAGAAAAATAGATGCGTCCATCCAAATCCTGCAACATTCACACATGCTGCAGTTGCGAGCCCCTGGAGTGAATTCAAGCTTGGCGTCCCTCTGGCTGGACCCTAAAAGGTTTTGAAAATATTTGATACCAAGGGTTAGAATTCAAAACGTTTTGAAAATATTTAGCAAGTGATTAAATTGCAATAATTTAAAATGCATGAATGCTCTTCATATTTAAGCTAGTGTCGCACTCTCTTGAGGACATACTTACCCCTCAACTAATGTGCACACCTAACGCCTTCATTATATCCCATCTAGTCCTCTACTCCGTAGCTAGCTCTTGATAAAATTCTTCCCTGACACACTACTCTAACCCGAGTGTGTTTAAATTATGATTTATAAGTTAACTTAAATAATCATCTTTCCTTTAAGTCCATATAACATTCACACTAGTTATATAGTAAATACAATTTTTCTCCATGTATTAGATTACCCTTATATAATTATTTCTCCCATTATATACATAACATTATATTACAACATTTACATATATGTTAAATATATATATATAATCCATCCTCCCGAGCAATACCTCACCGGATGTAATCTTTAAAATGCTATCAACCCAGGCTACTCAGTCCCACCTGGAGTTCCGAGACAACTATGGTGCGCCGAATCGGAACGTAATGGAGTCGGTCATATTCCCCCGAGTGTATAATTTAAATAAATATCTAGTCACTGATATTTATAAGCACACAATATATATATATATATATATATATACTATATCACACACCGTATATAATATAATTTAAATCCTGGCTTTACCGTGTACAAAAATCCATAGCACTAGCCTAACATATTCCCGAGTCTATGGTCCGACTCTCATTAAATTAATTTACCCATTAATTTATTTTATATCTTCCCGAGTCTATGGTCCAACCCTAATTTAATTAATTTACTCAATAATTAAATTAATACCTTGGTATCTCTCAACCAATTACCCGGACTCGCTCACTTGGCCCGAAATTTAATATCCGGAATTAAATGCCCAAATTCCCTTTAATAAGTTTGACATGCCCTTACTAAATAATTTTGACCTTAATGTTTCTCCCATACATTAATTATTCAAAGGCAAATATACTGTTTATCCCTTAAGACCCAAAACCCAACCCAAGGTCTAATGTAAGAACTGCCGTACGAATTGTTCCTCCAAATTTATCAACACTAGCCCAAACAGTACAGAGGACAAAAGTCGCCGCATTTTATTACGTTGTTCGAACGAGACACGTGTCGTTTGAACGACCGTGCACGTCGTTCGAATGAGAGCCAGGGTCGTTCCAACAACCTCTGGGTTTCCCCTCTCTCTCCTTCGTCCAGTCCAGTCCGCCATTGCCAACTTCCTGAACCCTTTAACCCAAATTTTTTTAACTGCAACTCATTTTAAATCGATTCCGTCCTTGTCTTTTTCAGTCCCAAAGATTATGCACACAAAAATTCAATTCTAGATTTCTTAAATCCAAAGTTCGTTCTCCAATAGCAATAAAAATACAACCACAAATCTGGGTTTCTTTTATTGGGTTATCCTTCCTATGTGAGGAAGACCAATTTATTTGGTAGTTAGCCCAATTGGATGTTAGGCCCAAGTGGAGTATTTATTTTTAATTATGGATCCAAAAATGTTTGGCCCATCATTTAGTTAGCTTTGACTTTGTCAAAGCTTACTAAAGAAGAAATGAGCCCCCCAAAAACGCAGTAAAAAAAAGACAGAAGAAAAGAAAGTGTTGTGAAGAAAAAATGCTATTGCTGCTGCTGTTTTTGGTCTAATCGCACTAGCAAACGTGGTCCGATCTTCCTCAAATTTTAGGTGCTGATTCGTGAGATTAGAAGCTTCGGTCCGATTGTCAATCTGAGCTGCAGAGACCAGAAATACGGGATACTCATTTGGGTCATTTTGGTTAGTTTTTGTTGTAATCAACCTTTGATTGGTGAAAACTTGTTGTTGTGTTGAACCAAGAGTGTAACTCTCTTGATGATGTATATTTCTGTAATCTTATAGTTTTATCTATAGAAGAACTTTGTAATCCCATTTGTTATAGTGGAAAAAATTGATCGGAGTTGGCTCCTGTGGACGTAGGCTAAAGTTTAGCCGAACCACGTTAAATCTTTGTGTTCCCTGTTTTCTTGGTTGATTTGTGTGATTCAATTTCTGCTCATTATTGCTTTTGCATATTGTTTATCTCTAATTCCCCCAACAAGTGGTATCAGAGCTGTGTTAAAGCATTAAACTTGTGTTTAGTTATGGAGGTTAATACAAGCAGAATGATTAATCTGAATGGGAATAATTATCAACTTTGGAAGGGGAAGATGGAAGATCTCCTGTATTGCAAAAAGTTCCATGCTCCTATTAAATGTGATTCAGCTAAACCAGCTGATATGTCGAATGAAGATTGGGAC
Organism: Sambucus nigra; assembly: GCA_949130495.1. Taxonomy (NCBI): domain Eukaryota; kingdom Viridiplantae; phylum Streptophyta; class Magnoliopsida; order Dipsacales; family Adoxaceae; genus Sambucus; species Sambucus nigra. The sequence continues at coordinate 68,712,398 of OX422223.1, read as the reverse complement.
TTATTAAATAGACAAGTTGTCGGTTATATTCGTACTTGGCTAGATGATAATGTCTATCACCATGTGTCAACAGAGACTTCTTCCTATTCTTTGTGGAGAAAATTAAAAGAGCTTTATGAAAGAAAAACAGCTGGGAATAAGTCATTCCTAATGAGGAAGCTCATGAATTTGAAATTTAAAGAGGGCACTCCTATGACAGATCATTTGAATGAAATGCAAGGCATCGTGAATCAACTCTCCTATATGAAAATTGTGTTTGATGATGAAGTGCAAGCTCTAGTTCTCATTGATTCATTACCGGACAATTGGGAGACATTTGTCGTGTCAGTTAGCAATTCAGCCCCAGATGGCGTTGTCTCTATGGGTCAAGATAAGGACAACTTGTTAAATGAAGAAACAAGACGAAAATCATCAGGCGCTTCATCTTCTCATTCAGAGGCCTTAGTAATAGAGAAACGGAGGAGGAATAAAAGCAGGGGTCCTCAAAATCGCAGAAATTTCAGAAGTAGATTAAAAGGTAGAAAAGATATTAAATGCTATCATTGTGATAAACCGGGCCACATGAAAAAGGAGTGCAGGAAATGGTTACAGGAGCAGAAAAGAGAAAGAGATGAAACTGGAAGAGTTGCAGTAGCTGCTGAAGATATTCTCATTGTTTGTGATGAGAATGTGGTAAGTCTCACATGTCATGAGTCGAGCTGGGTAATAGACAGCGGTGCATCCATTCATGTTACTTCAAGAAGGGATTTCTTCTCATCGTACACATCAAGAAATTTTGGGACTGTCAAGATGGGAAATGATGGTGGGAGCGAAGTCATTGGCATGGGAGATGTATGTCTAGAGACTAGTATAGGCTGCAAGTTAGTACTCAAAGATGTGAGACATGTTCCAGATATCCGTTTCAATTTAATTTGATGACGAGGGATACAACAATCAATTTTGTGATGGTCAATGGAAGCTCACCAAAGGTTCATTAGTGGTTGCTAGAGGAGAGAAGTGCAACACCCTATACATGATGCAAGCAAAGTTTACTAATGAGGTGGTGAATGTAGTAGAGAATGATGCTTCCACCGAGCTATGGCACAAGAGGCTCGGTCACATGAGTCTAAAGGGACTTGATCTTCTAACCAAGAAGCATCGGCTACCGGGAATGAAAGGTATATCTCCAAGGCCTTGTGTTCATTGTTTAGCGGGGAAACAACATAGAGTTTCTTTCAAAAGAACACCTTTATCTAGAAAATCTAATGTGTTAGATTTGATACATTCTGATGTTTGTGGTCCCATGAAAATTAAAACCATTGGTGGAGCACTTGATTTTGTTACTTTCATCGATGATCATTCCAGGAAGGTGTGGGTTATATTTTGAAAACTAAAGATCAAGTGTTAGATGTGTTTAAACAGTTTCATGCTAGTGTTGAAAGAGAAACAGGTAGACTTTTGAAGTGCATCAGAACAGATAATGGAGGTGAATATAAAGGGCCATTTGATGACTATCTCAAAAGTCATGGCATCCGACACCAGTTCACACCTCCAAAGACTCCTCAACTCAATGGTGTAGCAGAGAGAATGAACCGCACTATTGTAGAAAGGGTCAGGTGTATGCTCTCACATGCAAAGTTGTCAAGATCATATTGGGGTGAAGCTGTGAGGACAGCCGTAGATTTAATTAATCATTCACTGTCCATTCCTCTACAACTTGATAATTCCAGAAAGAGTATGGATCGGGAGATATGTTTCCTATGACCATTTGAAAGTGTTTGGTTGCAGGGCCTTTGTGCACATCCCCAGAGATGAGAGGTCTAAGCTTGATGATAAAACCAAGCAATGCATTTTTCTCGGTTATGAGCATGATGAGTTTAGCTACAGATTGTGGGATCCTAGGAATAAGAAGGTGGTGAGAAGCAGTTGAGGATCAAACCATTGAAGATTTTGAGAAATTGGTTGAGAAGTCAGAACCTTTTATAGATGATTTGATTAGTTTGGATCCACTCCCCTCACCTACAATTCAAGAGCAGCTAATGGAAGATGTTCAAGAAGATCTAGATGAACCAGAAATTATTGATGATGCCGCGAGTAATGATGTACCAAATGAGCAGCTAGAAGTACCACCAGCAACTACTCCTTTGAGAAGATCTACTAGAGAATGTCAACCTTCTAGGAGATATTCCTCAAATGACTTTGTGATGCTAGTAGATGGAGGAGAGCCAGAGAGCTACCAAGAGGCCCGAGGACATGAGCAAAAGGACAAGTGGTTGGGAGCTATGCAAGAAGAGATGAAATCGTTGCATGAGAACAACACTTCTGAGCTGGTGAAATTGCCTAAGGGCAAGAAAGCATTGAAAAATAAATGGGTTTACAGATTGAAGACCGAAGAAAAAGCTCACATCCAAGATATAAAGTGAGGCTGGTTGTGAAAGGTTTTAGTCAAAAGAAAGGTATTGATTTTGAAGAAATCTTCTCACCAGTGGTGAAGATGTCCTCTATTAGAGTTGTTCTCAGTTTGGCAGCTAGCATGGACTTAGAGGTTGAACAACTTGATGTGAAGATGGCCTTTCTTCATGGTGACTTGGAGGAAGAAATCTACATGGAGCAGCCAGAGGGTTTCCAAGAAAAAGATAAAGAGAACTTGATTTGCAGATTAAAGAAGAGTTTGTATGGGCTAAAACAAGCACCTAGGCAATGGTATAAAAGGTTTGAATCATTCATGGGGAAGCATGGATATGAGAAGACCACTTCAGATCATTGTGTATTTGTCAAGAAATTTTCTGACAATGATTATATTATTCTCTTGCTTTATGTTGATGATATGTTGATCGTTGGACATGATAGTGAGAAAATTGACAGGTTGAAGAAAGAACTTAATGAGTCCTTTGCCATGAAGAACTTGGGGCCAGCAAAGCAAATCCTTGGCATAAGGATCATGCGTGATAGGAAAGCCAAGATGTTATGGTTATCACAAGAGAAGTATGTTGAGAAGGTGCTAGAAAGATTTTTAATGGATAAGTTCAAGTCAGTTGGGTGTCCCCTTGCTAGTCACTTCAAGTTAAGTTCTAAGCAATGTCCTTCTAGTGAAAAAGAAAAAGAAGAGATGGCGAAGGTTCCTTATGCTTCAGCAGTGGGTAGTTTGATGTACGCCGTGGTGTGTACAAGGCCCGACATAGCACACGCAGTTGGTGTTGTCAGCAGATTTCTCTCCAATCCTGGTAGAGAACACTGTGCTGCTGTTAAATTGATCTTCAGGTATCTCAAAGGTACTTCCAATGTATGCCTTTATTTTGGGAGTGGAAAGCCTGTTCTAAAAGTCTTTACAGATGGAAATATGACAGGAAACATTGATTCTAGGAAGTCCATATCTGGGTACTTGATTACATATGCAGGGGGAGCTGTGTCATGGCAATCTAGATTGCAAAAATGTGTTGCTTTATCTACCACTGAGGCTGAGTTTATTGCAGCCACTGAAGCTTGCAAGGAAATGTTGTGGATGAAAAGATTTCTACATGAGCTTGGGCTTAAGCAAGAGAGGTACGTACTATATTGTGACAGTTAAAGCGCAATTCATCTCACAAAGAATTCCACTTTTCATTCTAAATCAAAACACATTGATGTGAGGTATCATTGGATTAGGGATGTGTTGGATTCCAAGTTATTAGAATTGAGAAAATTCATACCAATGAAAATGGATCCGATATGATGACCAAATCATTACCCAAGGAGAAGCATGAGCTTTGCAAAAACGCAGCAGGTATGGTGAAAAACCCCATATAGTCGGGAGGGGGAGTTTGTTGGGTTATCCCTCCTATGTGAGGAAGACCAATTTATTTGGTAGTTAGCCCAATTGGATGTTACGCCCAAGTGGAGTATTTATTTTTAATTATGGATCCAAAAATGTTTGGCCCATCATTTAGTTAGCTTTGACTTTGTCAAAGCTTACTAAAGAAGAAATGAGCCCCCCCCCCCCCCAAAAAAAAAAAAACAAAAAAAAACGCAGTAATACTCTCTCGGTTAATGCAGTAGAAGAAAAGAAAGTGATGTGAAGAAAAAATGCTATTGCTGCTGCTGTTTTTGGTCTAATTGCACTAGCAAATGTGGTTCGATCTTCCTCAAATTTCAGGTGCTGATTCGTGAGGTTAGAAGCTTCAGATCCAACGGTCCGATTGTCAATCTGAGTTACAGGGACCAGAAATACGGGATACTCATTTGGGTCATTTTGGTTAGTTTTTGTTGTAATCCACCTTTGATTGGTGAAGACTTCTTGTTGTGTTGAACCAAGAGTGTAACTCTCGATGATGTATATTTTTGTAATCCTCTAGTTTTATCTAGAGAAGAACCTTGTAATCCCATTTGTTATAGTGGAAGAAATTGATCGGAGTTGGCTCCTGTGGACGTAGGCTAAAGTTTAGCCGAACCATTGTGTTCCCTGTTTTCTTGGTTGATTTGTGTGATTCAATTTCTGCTCATTATTGCTTCTGCATATTGTTTATCTCTAATTCCCCCAACATCTTTCCTAACTGTTGCAATAATAAATTATCCTTATTTTATCGATAATCTCCCAACAACAAATACGAATATGGTCATACATACTCCAGAAAATTGATCGATTCATCCCACAAATTAAAAACCCCATTTGTGTGTCGCCCCAACCCAAAATCATTTGTTTAACACATCTACTATGATATGAATTGAAGACTCCAATTTACATAAAAGCAAGTTTAGCCACTTGCCTTAGGGTTCGTAGTGTCTGATTAATCATTTGGTGTAGAGATTGTTGTGATGAAGAACACCTCTCTTGTTCTTCCTTTATGGCTCTCAAGAGTCCTCCCTCTTTGTCCCTCTACGTTCTCAGATTCTCTCAAATGAGTTATGGCTGCCCACAACTCCTAAACCTAGATTTATATCTCCAAACCTCAACATCAACTTCAAAAACACCCACTAGCGATTTTTCAACCCATCAACATCTAGGAGCAACACGAGAAAAATACAATGAAAATACTAAACCAACACCAGGTAATAAAAGTAGAAGTAGATATGTATTCGACACTATGGGCCTAATTAAAGTGCCCAAATACCCCCGTTTGCCCCCGGTTATGCCCAAAAATACTCCGTGACCCATTGGCTACTCCCGGGTATACTTTTCCGACTTTCTCGGCCAATCCAGACTCAACTGTGCACTCAGAATTGACATCCGAAATACTTTATAACATTCTCCAATTTTTAAACCTCAAAATGCGACATAAAAATAATCTGAATAATTAAGTCTTAATTCTCCAAATTAAATAAGTCCTCTGATTAAAATAAATTCTCCAAATCATAAATTTAAATTTCTCCAAATAAATATGATTTATATTTCTCCCCAAATAACTGAATTCAATGTCCTCGAATTTACGGGGTGTTACACCTTCCCCCTATAAATATCCCATTTATAGCCTCATCTGAGGTATTCTATATTTTGAAGAGTTGATTGATTGAGGGTTGAGATGTGTGATATTTTCTTCTTATTTCTCATTTGGCGCCATTTACGTCATTTTCTCTTGTGAGGCAAAATTTGTCATGGAAAATTTTGGCATCCTATGATATCAAAGGGGCCCTTCCGTCCTCTTAAATAAGATAAAGAAGAGTATTACTATGTAATGGCTTGTTCTGGTGATGGATGAATCCTTGCACAAATGAAGATAAGGGGGGAGGGGGTTAGTATTTGTAGAGTGTTTGGTATCTGGAGTAATTAATCCAAGTGATTGTGTATTAAATATTGATATGCAGGGGGGGGGGGGGTGGGAGATTTGTTATTTACTTCTTTGCACTAGCATGTCGTTTTACATGTCAACGGGTGATGGCAAATACAAAGCGGCAATAGTACCGGGATGAAATTTTGGGAAATATCGTACACGGGGCGTCCCTTAAACTTGACATAGTTATCAGGGTTTAGTGTAATCTTACTATTATATGTTTGAATGCAGTTCAGTTTGCGAGGAACCTCCAACGAATACTAATTTTTCCAGATTTTGATTTTTTGTAAACAATAAAAAATTACACCTGGCAACTTTCGTAAACTCTCCTAAGCTGTTGTGGTGCAAAAACCCACACCCACATTTTCTCATTATCCCTCATTCCAGACCCTCCAAACTATGCTCTTTCTTTTTAATCTCCCAAACGCACCATAACACCTCCAGCGAAGATACACACGTCCACACTGGGATCACTGGGAAGACAGCCTGTCACTCTCTCACGCCCTCTCTTCTTCACCAAGATTATCTTAGCGGCAACCGTTAGCGACCGAAGCCGAACAACAAAATCTTGCAACAACCATTAGCTACCGGCCTCCAGTATGTTTCCTTGTCCACATACTCTCCTCATCTTTTCTCTTAGGGTGTGTTTGATTGCAAATATGGAAAATGCATGGAAATTAGTTCATTTGGATGAGAAGTTGGAAAATGCGTGGAAAAATGAGTTTTTTGTCTTACTTTTTCTATTTTCCATGGAAATCAATTCTTTTTGGTGGGTGGATAAGAAACAGTTTCCACTAAAAATGAGGTTTGAGAAGGAGTACTTGTTTTGTGGATGAGTGTTCTTCTTAAGTACTACAAAGGCAAAACATGAGTCGAAACAACTATTTGCCATGGAAATTTTCCATGTCAATCAAACACACCCTTAGTTTTCTTTTTGGAATTTTTGGGGTGTTGGTTATTATGCAGTTTCATCTATCAGAGTATAAATCTTCTCTCTCAAAACATTTGGATTTATTAATTTAAAATTCTTTTTAACATCTTCTCTTTGACAAAGGGCTGGTAGATGACAACCAAATAGACAACTCCATCACCACCATGTAATCATTGCCCCAGAGATTGGTCTGTGAATGATAAAATTTGTATTAATAAATAACATGTGCATTTTTGGTGTCTTTTGAAACTAAATTGACTTCCTTCTTAGGTTGGTTTATTCTTTGTATAACAATGATGATGATTTAAATGAGTGTTTTTTGTTTATAGAATGCTTATAGCATTTGAATTTGGCAAATATCATTCTAGATAGCATCATTTTTTTATTGAAAAGTATTATTCCCTCATATATTATATCCATACATAGTTATATAGATTCGCCACTTCATGGACAAATTCTACTTTATTTGTTAGATTTTCACTTTTGTTACTAAAATACACTTTTTATTCATCCTTCCATCGTTTTGCATTTCCTTAATTTAATTAATATTAGATAATTTAGACAAATACTATGTATAGTCATAACCAACTCAGTGAATTAACCCTGAATACAAAACAAAATATATTAATTATTCAAACGTTGATGATTCAGTCTTTTTTACAGTCCCCATAGAAAAAAAATGCAGAAATTTGGTTTCTCGGTTTTTTCTCTTAATATATTATTGAGAGGAAAATGTTTTGATTTTTTTTTCTTAATCATCATTGAGATACAAAATGATGTAATCGAAAAGGTTAATACTTGGTACATTGTATCTACAGATGCTTTACCCATTTGTTGTGTATGATTCTCTCTTCATAATAATTGAATAAGAAATACCAAGGCTTATTAGTAAATCAACTCTCTTGTAGTGTAAAAACAATACTGTGATTGTGAATATGTGACTGCAGATCAATACTGTGATTGTGAATACGTGACTGCAGATCAATACTCTGCCTTGGATGATTTCTACTTATATTTTTTTAAACTGCAGATAAAATGTTTTGCTGATATTGTTACTCTATTGTGGTTAGTTTAGCCATCGTGGGTAAAAGTAATTTTTTTTGTATAGTTAGCCTTTAGCGTGTCCTGTGTCATGGTGGTGTGGTGTGGTGTGGTGTGTGTGTGTGTGGAGGGTGGGTGTTTTTGGGTGTGATATGTGGCTGGGGGAACCTTTGAGTCACTACCCTCCCTCCTCCCTCGAAGCCAACATATGTGATGTGACAATGGTCTGTCTTTTTATTTGTACGATTTGTGTTTTGTTTGTGGATTGCTGTGGTTACTTTCCTTAGCTATGCCCAGGGTAATTCCAAGAATGAGTGAACTCACTTAAAGTGAGCAAGAAGTGTGCATAGATTTGCCAAGAGTACTTTTTAAATAATTGTAATCTGCAAGGAACCTCTTGTTACCATGGGTATGCACATTCTGCTTAGTTTGAGAGATGATATAGTTTAGGTTATGTTTTGTACTACTGTTCCAACATTTGTGTTTAATTTTCTATAAGCTAGAGTAATTTATGATCGTCTATTTGGTATGTCGGTTTTCGTAACTCTTCCTTGCACATTATTTAGGGCGCTTGAATTAATTGCATGGATGCAATGACAATATAGAGTTTTTAACCGTTTCTTTCCTTCGTATTTGGATGGATGACCGTTCTAATTTTTTTGGGAGTTTTTGTTTGCCATGTGCAATCACCAACCTATTTTTAAATACCATTTTAAAAATATTATTCTCACCTTATGTAAACCCAAAACTCTCTCCAACTCTTTTGTCTATATAATACCGAAACATTTTTTGTTATTTTTAATAAAAAAATGGAAGGAAAAAGAGAAAACAATGTTTTTTTTGTTAAAATAATATTGGGTAGATGAAGAATATTAGAGGGCTTCTAATTAATTGATATGAAAATAATTTGGGGAAGGGGGGGGGGGGGGGGGGGGGGGAGTCTCCCAAAAGACTCATTCTTCTAATGGTGCAAGATTATAGTAGTAGAGTTCTAACTAAATGTGGACATCCACGTAGATAAAAATAATTACGACATCCCCCCTTGGATGTACATCATTTCCATCTCTCAATCACTGTTGTCTCATTAAAATTTTATTAAGGAAAATCTGTTGGGAAAAATCGAAGTGAAAGGGGAAATAGTACAACTTTTGTGATCATTGAAACATTGTTGCACATGTTTAATGTTGCCTCTTTAAAACCTTTACTAGGAAATCCAGTGGGTCAAAATCTAGTTAAAGAAAAAAGAGTACAACACATATATCCCAATTAACATGTTTTTGTATCCTCCCCATGATAAGATGCTTTCCTTGATTGATATGTTTAATTTGTTTGTTGGTGGAGTTGGTGTATTCCAATCTCGTACACAATGACTCTCAAAAGTTCTTCTATCGACCTTGGTTGCTCTAGCAATACGAGACGAACTCGTTATGCCAAAGGTCTAGAGTTTGAAATCCCCCAACGGATACGCAACTTTAAGTGGAGCGTGCGTTAAGGTGGCTCTGGCACATCTTGCAAGGGAGAGTCCAAAGGGTTCGTTTGTGTGGAGGTCAGAGTTGTAAAAAAAGGCTCATTCTTCTAATGGGGCAAGGTTACAATAGTGGAGTCTTAACTAAATGTGGACGTCCATATAGATAAAAATAATTACAACACTCCCTCTTGAATGTACACCATTTCTATCACTCAATCACGGCTGCCTCATTTAAATCTTGCTAAGGAAAACCAATTGGAAAAAAAAATCGAAGTGAATGAGAAAGAGTACAATTTTTGTGATCATTGAAACCTTGTGCACATGCTTAATGCTACCTTGTTAAAACTTTTATTAGGAAAATCCAGTGTGACAAAACCTAGTTAAAGAAAAAAGAATACAACTCACATATGTCCCAATTAACATGCTCTTGTATCCTCCCCATGATAAGATGTTCTCCTTGATTGACATGCTCAATTTGTTTATTGGTGGAGTCGGTGCATTCCAATCTCGTCATTGACCGTGACCATTTTGAATTAAAAACACTTGTCATGGTCATTGACTATGGTTACGGTCCATGACCGTGACCCCATGGTGAAGCCAAGGAAGGTTTTCACGGTTGCGGACCGTGACCCCTTTTCATGCATTTTTGTCACGATCATTGATAGAGAGTCACGATTGTGGACCATGACCACCCTTGTGACCACGTTGGCGCCATTTTCTCCACAAAAATGTCTCGATTATTGCTTATGACCAACAGGGTCATGATTCACAACAATGACCAAATTTCGGCAAAAGGCCACCCCTTAATCGGGTCATAGTCCGTGTCATGGTCTTTAGAGGGTGGTCACGGTTTTGGATCATGGCCAACTTGGTCACAGTTTTAGACTCTAACCAAGTAACTATGACAATTTTGGATTTTTGGTGTAGTGATGCTTGACTCAATTTCAATACCTTTTAGTTGGTTCAGAACTACATCTAAAAAGCAGGTTCACAGAGAATGAGATATCCAGCCTAATGTATTGTGCTAAGTACAACAGTGCACCAATTGGACTTAAAAAGGGTACTTCTGGACCCAATATTTCCTCATCTTTCGCTTAAGACAGTATGCATTTTTCTTTATGTCCAACAACTGGACAACCATCAGAGTACTTAGTGGGTGCCCTTTATCCATATTAAAGCGTTTAATACTTTTCAGTATAATTAGACTGATGGACTAAAATCTCACCATAATTTTTTTCGATTTGCATAAAATTTAGTTTTTCTAAGGTCTTTTATCTCAAACTCATTATTCAAATAGGTAGAAGTTGTCTTGAGCTCTTCTGGAGCCCTGATTAAATTTATGTTATCCACATAAACTGTTACTATTGCATATCGTTTTTAAGATTTCTTTATAAAAACACAAGGGCAGATTGGATTATTTTCATACCCTTCCTTAGACAAGTATTCGCTGAAACGATTGTACCACATTCTCTCAGATTTCTTTAAACCGTACAATGAACGTCTTAGTCGGATTCAGTACGTACTCCTTGGCTTTGCTTTAAGGAAAGAAAATCCTTCCTGGGTTATCATATGTAGTTTTGTATCTAAGTCCACGTATAAATAAGCAGTCACAACATCCATGAGTCTCATATCAAGATTTTCAGAAATTGCCAAGATATTAGAAAGTTATACCATCCCTAATAGAGGAGTATGTTTCCTCAAAATCAATCACAGGTTTTTGCAGGAAATCTTGTGCCATAAGGTGTGCCTTATATTGAGTGATTTTATTTTTCCCAGTTTTTTTCTTACAAACACCCACATGTAACCTACATGGTTAAAACCTTTTGGAATTTGTACTATAGGTCCAAATGCACCACGTTTATTTAGAGATTCAAGTTCTGCCTTGATAGAAATTTCCCATTACAATCTATCTAATCTTTGCTGACATTCGAGTACATGATTCTGAATCATTATCATCAACGCCGTTTGAAATTTGCATAGCTATGACATATGTATATATATATCATCAATTCATCAACGACTGTTTTTTTATAATCCCACATTTATCCTGAATATGTATAAAACATAGATATCTCATTATTATCATTAGGCACGTTTGCCTCTTTAGGGTCTTATATAGTCACTTTAGGGACTTGTATCTTTTAAAAGACAATAACCTCTGAAGGGGTTTTTAGAGAAAGTGTCTCTTTTGTCTATAATATCTTCTAGAGTGTTATGAGGGCATGATTTTTCATTTGATCTCTGCTTTCGGGGAGATGAATATTTGGAACCTATAGGTCTGCCACGCTTCTGGCGCGCAATAAATTCTTTTGCTGCTAAAATCAAAATTTGTCCAGCTGGTATATCAATTCTGGTTGATGCATTTGCAACGGGCACATGAGACTTGGTTACTCTTGTTGAATCATTGAAAACATCGGATAATTGATTTGCAATATCTTGAAGACGCAATGTCCTTCACATTTAATGTTCATATTGATCGGTATAAGGGTCTAGATTAGATAAAGTGAAAGTATTCCATTATAATTCTCACCGTTCTTCAGGAGTGGATCATACTTCATGTACGTTCTTTCCTCCCCCTAACGGTGGGAATAATGTCTCATCAAAATGATAATTTGCAAATCTAGCGATAAACACATCATCTGTCAATGGTTCCACATAAAAATATTTGCGGGCAAATCATAACCAATTGGTACACCAAATAGGGGTCCATGAACTTGACCAGGTTAGTCATGGGCCACAACCGTGACTAGTGCTTCACATATATCACCCCTGGAAGGGGTCACGGTTTGAGTTACGATCAGTTTTACTGACTCATGATTTTTTACTATGAGGACAAATTTTCGATAGAGTCAATTTTTATATAATTGGATTGATTCCGTTTAGACAACCGTTTGAGTCACAAGTTAGGACTTGTGTTGGTATATCCTTCAAAGTTCGTGACGTGTTTGATTGAAGACCGTAGCGACCAAGTTAAAATGTATACATCACCGTGTCGTGTTTCGTACCACGTATCGTCTTCATCATACATGGAATCTCAAGAGGTATGGATGCATATTAGTGTGATTCCTGGATTTCAATTGAGTGTTACTTTTAAATTTGGTTGAGGCCATTTTTTATAAAACAGATTTTAAAAGAAAATATTTTTTTGTGAACTGTCGTTCGGACGATATTTTATTCATGTTCAAACGAAATGTCGAAATTCAATCAAACGAGTTTTAATTTGGTTCAAACGAGAATACTTTTTTCGTTCGAACAAGCGCTGAATGAGTATTGAGCGACATAGTTTTGTTTTGTACATAAATTTCGTTTGAAGGTCGTTTGATCCTCATTCGAACTAGTTTGGCTCTCGTTCGAAGGAAATTGCATAACTCGTTTCAACGGCTTTAGTGTTTTTGTTCGAACGAGTTTACCTCGATTTTTATACCGCCTTGAAAATCGTCTTTTCTGTAAATAGGAGTATTGACATCAATTTTTAATAAGAGGTACGTGCGAATATTTTCTCCAAATGCATATCTAGAGCCTTCTAAACCCTACTTTCACCAAATTAGTTTAAGATCCAAGTTTCAATCTTTAATGCTAGTTTGAGATCTCCATTTCTTAAGCACCAAGGTTTATACTCTATATCTTGTTGATTACTTGTTTCGTGCGGTGGATTTCGTTCCTAATTTGTTTACATATGGTGGACTCCGCATGTTGCGACGATTGCTGAGCCTGGATTGGTGGATACCGAGGTGTGTGAGGAGAGCCTGTTGTGGCAGTGAATAAGTGGACTCTTAAATGTCGCTGTGGAGAAGAGGACGAAGGTACGTCGACGCATCAAGGCTTGCGAGGGAGTCGAGTCAGTTGTGTAAGTCATTTGTCATCCTTGTATAATTCCTTATAATAGTGAATTTGTGTGGTTGGGCCGTTCGGAAATTTTTCCATTTGGATTTTTCTCGTACATCGGGTGTTATGGTTGATTGATTTATTTTATCTCTGCTATCCTCTAGATGCATATTTTAGCGTAAGATAAAATTGATTAATTTTTTAACACAACAATTGGTTAATTGGTGCAAGTTTTATTTAAGTTAATTGTTTGAGTGTAATTTAATTTGAAAAATTAAAAATTGGTGTGTGAGTTTGCATGTCCATATAAAACCCTTTAGTTGCAATTTTTGCGCTCTGAAGTGGTATCAGAGAAGGTGTGTATAAGTTGCTTAGGCATGAATTCGAGCGGTTTTTATATGGAGGGCCAGTCTATGTCTAGGCCACCTTAGTTTAATGGGTCAAATTGTGTGTATTAGAAAGCGATGAGAGGGTAGTGAGGGTGTGGACTCCTGTGACACCCCGCATATTTTGGCAGTGGAGGTGGCTAGTCATTGCTCTTAGCCTACGCCCGACATAAGAAATTAAATACTATTCTTAGCATATGGCAAAAATGAGACATAAAAACTTTTTTCACAAGATAGTATTTAAAAAAAAATCCAACGAACAAAAACATCCACACAACAAAATCCATCACCATGCGAACTTCAATAAATAAATCTCAACTCCAAAAGATAAAGTAATACTCAAATGAATAATCAAACTACAATCTCTAACTTAAAGCCATAAACAATTGTGGAATCGAATGACCCATGAAAAATCCAAAAATGACTGTCTTATAATAAGTACGATTGGAAAGGAAAACAAAACTACTAAAACAATAAAAATTAACTCCAGCTGCAACTCCACGAATCTCTAATTAATCCTAGACAGGTACTCCAGCTACTAAAGCTAAACTGTTAGTCAATGTAATGGGTTAAAGCCCATGTACTCCTTCCAAATAGAATCCGTGAACTCATAAATAAGCATCATATGAGATAAATATCACAATAGAGTATTTTAAATTAAAAACGATATAGGAAGTTATGAGTAAAGTAAAACAATACTAACTACCCACATAAACTAAACCAACCCATTATCCAAGTTCAAATATGTTATTTCAACTTTAGTTATGTTTCAACTATTAACTTAGCTTAATGCAATTAACAAGTTATTATATTAAAGTGGCACCATCATAGACAACTGACCTTTCTATTGATCCTGCACATATTCGGAGACGCCTAAAATCTTAACACATCACAACCCCCACCCATCATTATAGCCAGACGACCCAATTTCGTTAGCTCTGCACATATTGGTGATGTTCCACACACGACACGTCACTATAGCCAGCCAACCCTATTTTGTTAGCCCTACATATATTGGCGGCGCCAACACATACCCACGTCATAATAGCCATCTAATCTAATAATCTTTAGTCTTATACATATTGGTAATGCCAAACCATGTTAATACCCGTTTATTATCTTAAGCATTAATTATTAAATCTTAATCAAGTTTCATGTATTTCAATTAGCCCCACACATAATTCGGGTATCACAACCTAAAACCATCTCTAGTCCCATACCTAGAGACCACCAAACCATAAGTATTATCTAGTCTATCGCCTAGGAAGAATACCTATAAAAAATTATCACCTAGTCTCGCACAAATACTAAAGGACTAACGTAACAGTGTACTATCCAGTCTCACCCATAAAAATACCTAACCGTACTCACTAATCTTATACCTAGAAAGTGATAACAACAACAAAGTCTACTTACTAGTCCATACCTAGCAAGCAACCTATAAAACAAGGGTTAAAGTATAACTTCTTAAAAAATCCTAACATTTTCGTGGTATCAATTTATTAACCCAACAAGCTCTACATAACGCATATTTATAATTCAAATTTACGATTTCTCAATTAATCCTACGAATCCAATTATATTATACTTACATCAATCTAATCATGTAATAACAAAGTTCTACAAACTAGTTACACAAGTTGTCAAATTTCATAATTCCAATACGAGTGATATTTTAACAATTCAACACATAATTAAAATCAAATATGCATATTAATAACCTTTTACAATAATTAATTGCGTTCTACAACATACGCACCAATATCATAATTTTACGAGTCAAAACATTACTCGAATTACATATTTTAATTTCTAGCATGCAATTTGTCCCAATAATCCACGATAACACGATACAACTAATCTAATCATGCGATATTTCAAGTCTTAAATGATATTCTCAGATTAAATAAAAACAGTCCCAAATTAGTCTCACTTTCCTAATTGATCTTTCTAATTATTTTTAAGAAAACCTGATTACTTAAGGTTTAGACAACATTTAAAATATATAACACTTAAGGGTAACAATAGAGATATTCATGCCTGAAAATAATTTGTCTAAAAAATATGAATATGCGATTACGTTCGTCTTGCGAAAATATAAAAGATTCGTTCTTGGAGGATCTTGAGAAAATTTGATCTTAGCCGTTAAAATTTGGGTTGAAATCTTGTTTTAAAAGAAATTTAGGTTTTATATAAGTGGGAGAGGAAATATTTAGGAAGCTACTACTTCAGAGGTGATTTAAAAGTGTTGAAGAAGTCTAAATCTCATCCATCATATAAAGGGTTTAAAGAAAAAATCCTAATAAAGCACAAACACACACATACACAAGTTAATAGTGGACGAACGGACCATCGGAATTCTCTGAAATTTTAATATCTTCTAGATGAAGATGAACCGAAGCCGCTGTCTAAAGATCAACTTGATCGAACATCGTTAAGGTCATTTGCATCATGTTTGAAAATCGAACCGTCAAATTTTCTTGAATTTTGGATATGTTCTTTCTGAAGACGAGATGAAATTGTGTAAAAAAAATAAACTCGATCGGACATCGTTAATGTCGTCTGTATCATATTTTGGATATCGGACCGTTGGATTTCTAATCATCCTTAGGTCGAATCCTCCCCCCTAAAAATGATTATTTCAAACATTAAATTAATTCCAATTCCAACTTTTTAAATAAAATCCAACATGAACATTTTCATAAAAACACAACTCATTAGAAACTTCCAATTTTAACTGTAAAAAAAATTTCGGTATCTCCCCAAATTTTAGGGTATTACAACTCCACCCACGACTCTTGTAGGTGAAAAACATCACTAAACCCGTTGAAAGTTGGAGTGAGGATGAGCATAAATTGTGTAACTATAATTCCCGTGGTTCATATGTCTTGTTTTGTGCGGTTACACTCGAGGAGTTTCCCCGAATTAGGACTTGTGAGATGTATAAAGAGGCTTAGGATATATGCAAACTCACTCATGAGGGAACACGTGTTGCTAAGGCTTCCAAACTCCAAAACATCCCCACTTAGTTTGAGACCATTAGGATGAAAATTTTGATATTGTTAACTCATCATTAAACCTGGGAGAGAGAATACCCTACACGAGAGTCGTCAAGAAAATCTTAAGGTCCTTATCTGAAAGATTTAATTCCAAAGTGATTGTTTTGAATTCTTTGGGTACGCATGATTGTATGAAACTTGAAGAGCTTTGAGGTGACCTTACAACCTATGAGTTTGAAATGTTTTCTTCCAAAAAGCCAAAAGTAGATAAGGGCATTGCTTTGAAATCTCGAAAGGAGGAAATACCGATTTCTGATGACGAGTCTGACATCGATTCCTATGATATGGCCATGTTTGCTAAGAACTTTAAGAGATTTATCAAGTTTGAAAAATAGAATTCTAAGTTTGGTGAATTTTTTTTTGAGAATAATAAGTTTAACAAAAGTGAAAAATTCCCTAAGAATCGTAATGAAAATTTGAAAAGGGATAAGTCGGATAGATGCTTTGGGTGTGAGGGTTATGGCCATGGCAAACTGAGTGTCCCACTAAGCTAAGGAAGAAGGGAAATAGCCCTAAGGCATACAATGCTACCTTTAGTGATAGTGAGTCGAAAGAGGAATTAGGTTCCCCCATTGAGCGCAACTACACAATGTTCGTGGAAGTCATGGGGCCTAAATGAAAAATCTTTCGATGAAGATAATTCTCTTCATGATGATTCCGCGACCAAGTTGCGTGAATTCCAAGTGAGTGGTAATGAATAAGAAGAAGAAAATGAAAAAGAGATCCGAGAATTGTATGCGGAGATGATGAAATTGAAAAAAGGAAAACTTAAAATTGGAAGCTAAGTTGAAATAACATGCCAAAGGAAATGGTGATTCAAAATTTATTGAGTATTTAAGGTCATGTGAAAAGACTCTTAAGGATAAGCTCGCTCTAGTTGAGGGGGAGAGAGATAACCTTCGGGGTTTGATGGATATTTTAAAGGACTCTCTAGTTTTTGACGAGTGTGTAAGGACAAATTTCCACTTAAGTCAATTTTTTATGTATTGGCTTAATTCCGAACAAAACTCTTTGAGCCATAGGATATAAGTTGTATTTGTGACCTTTTTGTTGAAGACGCAGCGTTCAAGTCGAAGAGATCACATCACTATGCCGTTTTTCGTGCCTCGTTTTTGTCATCAACGTTGCCAGGATCTCTCAGGTATTAATGGATATTTTATGTGAGCCTTGAATATTTAATACTGGGTGTTATAATCTTGTTAAACTATTTTTAAAATAACTTTATACTTTTTGTAGAAAAATATATTTTTTTCTCCAGGTTGTTAGAACGACTTTACTGTGTCGTTCGAACGAGATGTGGGCTTCGTTCAAATGACTTCTAATGAGGTACCTTTTTGGTCTTCCCTGACTTGTCATTAGAAGTCTTGTGTCTATCTCGTTCGAATGAGAAGACCGTTCCGTTTGAACGAGCTTGTATTTTCTTCGAACAATTGGAGAAGTTTTTTAAAATAACACTTTTTTCTTGGTAGTTTTCTCTCAACGCCCCACTACTCTTATCCACCCATTTACGGAGTAGGGGATTACGATTTTCAAAGTGACTTTTTCCATCCTTTCAAGAACAAACACTTTTCCAAAAAGTCCCTTGAGTTTTGTTAATCTTTCATGATTAATTTTCTAAAACAGAAACTCTAGATTACACCCAATTGGTTTTGATCCAAGTTTCAACATACATATATGTTTTGAGATCAAGTTTTGGCACCGGGTTTATCATTCTCTACATTATTGAGGATTGTTTCTTATGGAGGATTCCATGCTCGTTGGTTCTCATATGGTGGATTTCGTATATGTGATAGTAGCTGTGCCCCATCGACGGACTCCGAGACGTAGGTGGACTCCTGCGTTGTCACTAGGCAGAGGTTGAAAGAACGAAGAGCGTCAAGTCTTGCGAGGGCATCGAACGTTGTTTAAGTATTCCGTTGTGTCATTTTGTAATTCGGTACTTAGTGGACTCGTGGCTGGGCCATCCGAGGTTTTTCCCGTTATGAGTTTTCCTTTTACATCGCGGCGTTGTGGTTGCTTATTTCTTCTTGCTCATTCTCCCCTAGATGCATGCTTAGGTTGAAAAGGATTAAATTGGTTTAACCACAAAAATGGTTTAATTGGTTCTTAATTAATTTGGGTAATTTTATAATTTACCTTAATTCAATTTGGAATTAAGCTTGTTTAAATTTGGTTTGTATAAATTTGAACGTTAATTAAGTATTGTTTAAGAGAGGATTAATTTGAAGAAAGTAAAACTTGAATTTTTCGGGAACCATTGTCACACTTCCAAATTGGTATCAGAGCATATAAGCTGTATTTTCAAATTGGAATCAGAGAGGGTACATTAAGTTACCCTATAGATCCGTCACTACATGCTATTTTAGGGTGGTTTGTTTGTCCTTCTTTCATTATTTTCTTATTTCTCTCGATAGGGCATCACAGTGATAATTTGTCTGCTGTTTTAATGATGATGATGATTATGATATTCGAGAGGATTTAATGAGCTTCCTAGTCGTACTGAAAAGTTAACTCATTTGAATTTGAAGTTTTCAAAAAGAATAAAATTTCTTGAAAAAGACAATTTGTGTTTTAAATATGAAATTGAATTTTTGCAAACTGCTCAAACTCAAAGAGATCCTTCGTGAGAAGCTCATGGACACAATTCGTAATTTTAAAATGTTAGAACTGTCCAAGAAAGAGAGTGACGATAGAGTCCGATTTTTAAAGAATGAATTAGAGGACTCTAAAATTTCTAGGGTTAATTTTCGTTCCATTGAGGGTAATGTTGAATTAATTTATAATTTGAAGGCACGTGAAAAGACTCTTACGGATAAGTTCACTTACATTGAGGGGGGGGGGGGGGGGGGGAGATAACCTTCTAGGAATTATTGAATATATGAAGGAGTCCCTAAATTTTGAAGAGTCTAAGGTGTTTCTTGAGTCAAGAATTTTGAAGCTACAAAATGATCTAATAGACTCAAGTAGTGTTGGTAGTGGCTTCGATAATTCAAATGCTTTTGAGCCTAAATTTAAGGCCAACATTTTTTTTAAAGTGTAAAACGTTTCCCAGAATATTTAGACAAGGTCAACCCATAGGTAACATTCCTTGTGTTCACACATGTTCGCATTATGATAGTAAAGGTCACCTCAGAGCGTTCTTTTATGATCTTAGAAAAGGTCCTAGGAAGTCTAGATCAAGTGTCACAGTGGTTCCCATGACCCGATGCATTAGATATACATCTATTTGGATTAAGAAATCGATTTTGGAGACATTGAATGTTAGACTAGTTGATTCTCGCATGCTTGCACATGGCTCATCACATGCTATATCTTATAGGCGATTGCCTGTATGTTTACATCCACTAGCTTTTATACTTCATGATATATGTATTTGCTAGTGGCATGTGTTTTGAGTCTTTTGTATTTTGATTTTTCACTTATTGAGTCTTATTGAAAAATACAAAAAGATTTTGTATGTCCTTTGAGTTATTTTTCCTAAAGTGGTTTTAAAAACATAAAAACTCAATTTTTTTCCGTGTAGTTTAGTTTTACACACTTTATGTGGCATGTCGTTGTGTTTGAATCCTATATCACTCCTTATATCCATGTGGTTAGAACTTTTGGTTCTGAATTTCAATTAGTTCTTTGTCATGCCTGCATGAAGTAGTTTGACCTTGATTTACTTAATGGATTCTCTTTATATATGCCTCCTCTCACACATGCACGAGCTCTTTTGAACTTTAACTTCTCATGCTATATTTAAGCTAAGTGAGATGTTCTCCCTATCAATTTTGCCATCTACATGTTTTATGACTATGGGGGATTTGCGTATATAAGAACCGTTGTCGGTGAGCTTTATTTCAATTATATTGAAAATATATGAGGGTGCATGGGAAAGGACTACGAAAGGAGCAAATCTTCTTTGTGGGAAAGCCATCGTTGGCAAGAGTGTAATGAAAAGATTAAAGTCAATAAAAATAGAAAAATTGTCAAAGGCTAACATAGTTTAGTTTGTTTGATCTTTAAAAGAAATAACTTCAAAAGAATTGAGAAAAAGAAAAGAAAATATGTAATATTTTTATCTTTTATGGGTGATTAATTGAAGAGAAAAGAGTTTTCTCAATGAATCCTAGTTATGCTTATTTTGTCATGACGCTGTTGATTTGTAGAATCATCAAAATTCTAGGCTTGTGTACATTGAGCTTGTTTGTTATTTGAGTTCACTTTATCTTATCACATGATGCTAAATCTAAGTTTGAGAAAGTTTTGCAATCGAATAGAACTCCTTGAACATGTTTAAGTGATTTTGTGTAGAACACTATCTACATAAGCATGGATATAACATGTAGAAAAATCACTTTATATTTATGTAGAACACTATCTACATAAGCATGGATATATTTATTGTAGAAAAATATTTTTTTTCTCCAGGTCGTTAGAACAACTTTACAGTGTTGTTTAAACGAGATTTGATCTTTGTTTGAGTGACTTCTAATGTGGTTCCTTTTAGTTTGCCCTGTCTTGTCGATAGAAGTCTCGTTTCTATCTCGTTTGAACGAGAAGGCTGTGTCGTTTGTACAAGCCTGTATTTAGTTTGCCATGTCTTGGAATTTTTATCTTAACTCCCCATTACTCCTACCCATCCATTTAAGGAGTACGTGATTGCAGTTTTCAAAGTGACTTTTTCCATGCTTTTAAGAGCAAACACTCTTCCAAAAAGTTCCTTGAGTTTTGTTAATCTTTCATGATTAATTTTCCAAAACAAAACTCTTGATCATACCCAATTTGTTTTGATCCAAGTTTCAACATACATATATGTTTTGAGATCATGTTTTGGCACCGGGTTTATCCTTCTCTACATTATTAAGAATTATTTCTTCTAGAGGATTTCGTGCTCGTTGGTTCTCATACAGTGGACTCCTTATGCGTGACGGTTGCTGTGCCCCATCAGGTGGAATTTGAGACGTAGGAGTACTCCTACATTGTCATTAGGCAGAGGTTAAAGGAATGAAGAGCGTCACGGCTTGAGAGGGCATCGAGTCGTTGTGTAAGTATTCTGCTGTGTCCTTTAGTAATTTCGTACTTAGTGGACTTGTGGCTGGGTCATCCGAGATTTTTTATGTTGTGAGTTTTCCTCGAACATCGCGACATTGTGGTTGCTTATGTTATCTTGCTCATTCTCACCTAGATGCATGCTTAGGTTAAAAAGGATAAAATTGGTTTAACCACAAAAATGATTTAATTGGTGCTTAATTAATTTTGGGTAATTTTATAGAATACTTTAATTCAGTTTGGAATTAAGTTTGTATAAATTTGAACGTTAATTACGTCTTGTTTATGAGAAGATTAATTTTAAGAAATTAAAACTTGATTTTTAGGGAACCATCGTCCCACTTTTAGAGTGTCATAACTTGCTTGAGTCTAAGATTGAGGATTTAAAGGAGAGATTGTGAGACTCAAGTCATGTCAAGGTTGATTTGGATTCTAGGTCGGAAAAGTTGGATAAGATGTTAGGACTCGTCCAAATCAAGCATGAAAATTTTGGAATTGGATTTGATGATCCAAATACTTCAACTACTAAAATCCAAGACCAATAGCTTGGGAGGCCCCCCCAACCAATTCCAAGGATGTTAGAAAAAGGTCAAGCCAAAGATAACATTCATAATGTCTACATGTGCACACACTGCCGTAGGAAGGGTCACCTTAGGAAGTTTTGCTTTGATCTTCAAAAAGGTCCTAGAAGGTCTAAGTCAACTGCCACCAAGGTTACCAAAATCGAAAAGCGTCATGTCACACCTATGTGGGTTAGGAAATTAGATCTGGAGGCACTTAATGTTACGCTTGTTGATACTTGCATGCTCACATATGATTCTTCACGTGATATATCTTATGATTGATTGTGTTCACATATTTTCATACACTAGATTTTATTGTTCATGATATATGTTAAAGCTATCTGTATCTATATAATACACTAAAATGCTATACAAAGCATTTAAGACTTCTCTTTAACAACGTTATCCACGTAGGATTGAAACGCTCTACATGAGTTTTAATGTGAAACCCATTGAGCCATCCACGTCATCTATGTATGTTTCTGCTCCTGCTCAATTTCATCCCATCTCTTTGATTTCCAATGAATGGTATTCAATTAATAAATAATTTCTCTTCAATGACATCGATGGCTAACCCTCATTACAAGAGTTCTGAAATTTCTCTTTAGATGCCTCAAAGGCCATCATGAATTATGACGACTATTTGTCTATCTCAATTATAAAACCAAAAGTCTCCTTCTATCACATCACCTCTTCATCACCTTATGTAGTAAAGGATACGTTGTTACTCAAGAGATAGAAATGGATCACATTGCAGCAGTTGAGGAACATCATCTGTTCAAGACCGTGTCAATTTCATCTATCAAAAACTAAACGAGGTAAACTCAATCGCTAAAACCCAACTTTCATCTGTTCAATACCATGTCAATTTCACTCTCCAACAACCGTACTTCAATTGAGCCTACTAGTGCTTTGATAAGAGGAGAAAGTAGGAAGAGATAGGTATGAGATGGCCATGTTTCAGGAACGGTTGAACATCACACTAATGGTTTGCCAAGACAAATTTGAGACGGCTAAGCTCCAACAAATCAAAATTGATGCCATGAGGGATATGGTGTTGTGTGTTAAACCAAAAATCATAGCTGACTCCAATAAATCAAAGAAGAAACAAGACATGTTATTTATTTTCAGTTATACATAAAGCCACTCCATTTGTTGATCTGAAAAGAAACGATTCTCACTCTATACTTGTTTCTCTTTTGGTTTGGAAACTCAAAATCTCTCTCTCTCGCCTTATTTTTTTTGGTATTTTAGAGTTATTGCATTATTCGTTCTCTTATGTTTTTTCTTAAGGTTCAGATTAAACTATTGGAAGCATGTGTCCTATTAAAGTTTTTGGGTTCAATGTAACTTTGTTGTGATTCTTGAATTTCTGAAACTATTGTAAATGGTAGAGTTGCATTAAATAAATTTTTTTGGCACTAACTATATATGTTAATCTATTAAATAACTTTTTGGGTGTTGAATTATTTTTTTTCGTGTTACCATTATAATTCAAGAATTTCCCTTATGTTATGCACCCTTTGTTTTTCATTTATTTAGACTCAGCATTGTGTGTAGAATATAAGATATGAAATATTTTATGTATTCTGGTTGGCAGAAAGGTTAGGAGAGTGTTTTACTTTATTTTGAGATGAATTTGTGTGATTTTGATAATTTGTTCCATCTTTTCGTTTTATAACATTCTCATTTTTGGGACATTTCCTTTTACATTTTAATCAATTTTATTTGGTTTATAGAGTAATTTTTAACCTACTAATTTGTGATTTTGATCTTCAAATGTTTGGTGGATGCTTTTGTTCATATATTTTTGTCCCTTTCATGTTGTTTTTACGATTGGAATTTTATCATTTGATTTGGCTTTATTACTTTGGCAGGCCAAGATGGAGTTATTTTTGCTACTTGGCACATTAATATAATTTTTTGGGCAATTATATCAAAAGTCTCTTGACATTTCATAATAACAACCCACATATCTTGAAACTAAGTATGTATATAAGGAAAAAATTATTATAATTTAAGAGTATGATACCTTGCCATTGAAATGGTAATTTTTTTCTCATAAAAATATGTATATTTTTAACCACGCGTACACAATCGTCTTGGCCGCGCATCGCGTGGGTTTACAACTAGTGATGTTTAAAAACTCAAAAAGATTTTTATTTTGTGTAGTTAGGTTTTACACATTTTGTATGGCATATCGGTGTGTTTGAATCCCATTCCCTCCATGTTTCCATGTGGATAGGATGTTTGATTATGATTTTAATGCTTTGGATTTTTCTTAATCATGCTTTCATGGAGTTGTTTGAAATTAATTTGCTTAATGGATTCACTTTGCATATGCCTCTGCACACACTTGCACGAGTTCTTTTGAATTTTAACTTCACATGTCATATGACCTAAGAGAGGTGTTCTCCTATCAATTTTGTCATATTTTATTATCTAATTGACTATTGAGGTTTTCTCATGTAAGATCAATTGTCTGTGAGTTTATTGTTTTATTGAAAAGATGAGTGTGCAAGGGAAAGGGATACTAAAGGAGTAAATCTCATTTGAGTGAAAGGCCAAGAGACTAAAAGAAAAAGAGGCAATAGAAAAGAAAATATTGCCAAGGCCAAAATTTGCATTGATTCTTCAAAACTGGTATCTTTAGAGAGAGAGAGAGAGAGAGAGAGAAAGAGAGAGAGAGAGAATTGAATATCTATAATTTTGGGAGTGATATAGGTTGAAGATCGATGGATTTGCACAATGAGTCCTAGTTAATTCATGTTTGACACTGTTGATTTGAGAATCATCAACATTTTATAGGCTAGTGTGAATTGTGCTTGTTTGGCCATTATGAGTTCTATTTATCTATCATTATGAGGCTAAATCTTTGATTGATAAAGTTAATGCATTCAAATAGAAATCCTTGGATATATTTTGAGTGATTGGGTCACAATTATTTTATTTCTAGTTCAAGCCCATTCACTCCGCACCATATGTTTGTTTAGACATATTTATGCTATAAGAGTGTGGAAAGCTAATTTTGTTTTGTGTATTTTTGGTGTTTATACCTATATATTCGTATTCGTCATTGGAATATTTTCATATTTATATATATGGTATGCTTGTTTTGAGTCTTTGCGTTTTCATTTAATCAATGTTTTCTACATTCTTCATTGTTAAATTAAACTGGCAGGTCATAATGATCTTATTGGCATCTTTTATTGCATGTTTCAAATGATATCTGATGTTTCAAGTTGTGCATCAAAATTGGTATCATAGGCTTCATTGTTTGGATTATTTTGCCAAGTGTGTTTAATTGTCGTTGGTATATTTTCATATCACATGTTTCAAAATTGGTATCATATGTTTCAAATGATATCTCACGTATTATGATATATTTTTCTTTCCTTTATGTTTATATGTTTTACATTCTGCAAGAGAAATGGTTTATATCGTGTACCTTTATTCTTTGCTTAATCCTGAACAAAAAGGGGGATCAATGGTATCTAACGCTTTAAATCAGGGGGATATTTTTACCTTAGGGGGGAGATGTACTATATTAGGTGGATATTATTAGACAAAAGGGGAGTTTTTTTTATATGTGAATTTACATTGTTATATATTCTCTTTGCATCTGAAAGTTGTGTTTAACTGTGCATGCTTGCAAAGATATGGAAAAGTTTTTACAAGAGAAAAACTACCCAGTGTGTGTGTCTGTTAAGTGTATGTACTTTTTCCTTCTGGGGTTAGGCTTAAGTCTTTAGATGAGCTTGACGAGCAATAGATTTTTTTAGGGTTTGTCCCGAAATAGCGAAAGGGGGAAATTTTTAAGGACAAATTTTTGATAGAGTCAATTTGTATGTAATTGCACTACACCAAATCCGGTGAATGGTCACGGATTTTGGCCCTGACCAAGCCTGTGGGTCGCGGACCATGTCCGTGACTAAATTGAGCATGACCATTTCCATGGGTTTCAGGCCAAATTCGTGACCAAACAGGTAGTCACGAACTTTGTCATCACAGAGGATGGTGGCGGACAAGGGCCATGACTATGGCGTGATGAGGTGTTCAGCTGGTCACGACTATAGGCTGTGACCCCATTTAAATCGCGGCAAAAAATAGTTGGTCACGGATATAAGCCATGACCCATTTAAACCGCGACGAAGAAAAAATGATGGTCATGGTTATAGGCTTTGACCCCATTTAAACTGAGACGAAAAAAAAGATGGTCACGACTATAGGCCGTGACCCAATTTAAATTGTAACGAAATAAAAAGCTGGTCACGACTATAGGTCGTGACCCCATTTAAATCGTGATAAAAAAATGGTCACACCAAAGAATCGAAGCCAAAAAAACTTATGACAACTGGTCACGGCTAATGGTCATGACCCTATTTATCTGCGATAAAAAAATGGTAACACCAATGAATCGAAACTAAAAAAAATCACGAGACACCTATTTATCTATAATATAAAATACGAGTTGTTTGGGTCCTATCCTCAAACCAGAAGTCCCGCGACTGTACGATCGATTGCTTCGTATTACGTTGGACGCGCATGAGGTGTTCGTACCACTTGTGATGCCATTAGGGGGCCACTGGGGGGCCCCTCCGAGACACATTTTCAACTCTAAGTGTGCCTGTGTTCGAATTTGGTGTTCTATCCTCAAACCGGGATTTTCGTGACTGTGCGGATGGTTACTACGTGTTACGTTGGATGGGCACAAGTTGGTCGTGCCACTCATGGTGCCATTTGGGGGCCGCTAGGTGTGACCGTCCTCCCCCCTCCCCACAACACGTTTTCAAGCCTATGTGTGACTGTGTTCGAATTAGGTGTCCTATGCTCAAACCCATACTTCTAAAACTGTACAAGTAGCTAAGTCTTACGTTGGATGCGCACAAAGTGTTTGTGCCACACGCATTTCTGTTTGGGAGACGCTGGGAGTTCCCGCCCCCGCGATACATTTTTAAGCCGAATTGTGTTCGAATTTGGTGTCTTATACTCAAACAGGGAGTCCCGCAACTGCGTGATCGGTTGCTTTGTGTTAAGTTGGACGTAAATGAGATGTTCGTGCCACTCACCGTGCTATTTGTGGGACGCTGGGGGTGCCCCCCTGCAGTATGTTTCAAGCCTAAGTGTGCCTGTATTCGAATTTAGTGTTCTATCCCCAAACCGGGAGTCCCGCGATTGCACAATCGGTTGCTATGTGTTACGTTGGACACGTACGAGGTGTTTATACCATTAGCTGTGCCATTTGGGGACCGCTGGGGGTGCCTGCCCCTTGCGACATGATTTCAAGCCTAAGTGTGCTTGTGTTCGAATTCGGTGTCCTATCCTCAAACTGAGAGTCCAACGACTGTGCGACCGATTGCTACGTATTGTGTTGGATGCACACGAGGTGTTCATTCCACTTGCGGTGCCGTTTGGGGACCGCTGGGGGTGACCTACTCCCATGAAACATTTTCAAGTCTAAGTGTGTTCAAATTTGGTGTCCTATCCCCAAATCGGGAGTCCCACGACTGTGCGATTGATTGCTATGTGTTATGTTGGACGCACACAAGGTGTTAGTGCCACTTGCGGTGCCGTTTGGAGCTGTCGGTGTTCTTGCCACCCCATAACACATTTTGAAGCCTAAGTGTGTTCAAATTCAGTGCCTTATCCTCAAACCGAAAGTCCCACGACTGCGCGATCGATTGCTACATGTTACATTGGATGCGCACAAGGTGTTCATGCCACTCACAATGCCATTTGGTGGCTACTGGGGGTGCCCACCCCCCGCAGCACGTTTTCAAGCCTAAGAATACCTGTGTTCGAATTTGGTGTCCTATCCTTAAATCGAGAGTTTCATGACTGCGCGGTCGGTTTTAATGTGTTACTTTGGATATGCACGAGGTGTTCGTACCACTTGCGATAATGTTTGGGGGATTCTGGGGGTGCCCACCCCTCGGGGCACGTTTTAAAGCCTAATTGTGCTTGTGTTCAATTTTTGTGTCCTATCCTACAATCGGGAGTCCTGTGACTGTGCGAACGGTTGCTACGTGTTACTTGGATGCACACGAGGCGTTCGTGTCACCCACGATGTCGTTTGGCGTGCTCTCCCCATGGCACATTTTTAAGCCAAAATGTGTTCGAATTTGGTGTTCGATCCTCAAATCGGGAGTCCGCAACTATACGACTGATTGCAACGTGTTACGTTTGAGGTGAAAGAGGTGTTCGTTCCACTCACGGTGTTGTTTGGGCGCTGTTAGGGGTGCCCACTCCCCCGCAACACGTTTTCAGGCCTAAGTATATCTGTGTTTGAATTGAATGCCCTATCCTCAAATAGGAAGTCCCGCGACTGTGCGACTGGTTGCTACGTGTTACGTTGGAAGTGCACGAGGTGTTCGTGCCAGTCCCGATACCTTTTGGGTACTGTTGGGGATTCCCGTCCCCCCACGACACATTTTCAAGCCTAAGTGTAACTGTGTCTGAATTCGGTGTCCTCTCCTCAAATTGGGAGTCCGACGACTGCGCAGTCAATTGATACGTGTTACAATGATGCATATGAAGTGTTCATGCCACTCGTGGTGTCATTTGGGGGCCGCTGGGGGTGCCCGCCCCTTCGTGGCATGTTTTTAAGCCTTAGTGTGTTCGAATTCGGTGTCCTATCCTCAAATCGGGAGTCTCGCGACTACACAACCGGTTGCTACGTATTACGTTGGATGCGTACGACGTTTTCATACCACTCATGGTGCCTTAGCAGATGTTGGGTGTGCCCCCCGGCACGTTTTCAAGCCCAAGTGTGTTTGAATTCAGTGTCCTATCCTCAAAATGAGATTTCCTCGACTGCATTATCGGTTGTTACGTGTTAAGTTGGATGAGCATGGGGTGTTCGTGCCACACATGGTGCCATTTGGGGCCTGCTGGGGTGACCGTCTCCCGGTGGAACATTTTCAAGCCTAATTGTGCCTGTGCTCAAATTCGGTGTCCTATTCTTAAATTAAGAGTTCTGTGTAACACCCCGCCTAATTAAATACCGGGTGATCAGTCCTTTATTAAATTAAAAACTAAGTGAACGGTTGGTGCATTCTTAGCATCACTGTCGCAAAATAATATTTCCAATTTGAACACCCTAAATAATTAAGCTAAGTGTCAAAACCATTTAAAACCTCATTTTTCCTTTATTAAATACCAATATGAAAACCTTTTTAATAATAAAAGTTTAAGAGACATAAATAAAAGGATTACAATAACTACACCACCATTTAAACCATCTAGATAAACCAAACCAAGTTATGAACTATAAATGAAATCATTCTGACAAGAGTTAACTCCCGAGGAGTACTGAATGTTGGAAATATCACAAATATCTGACAAATCCAACTGGAATAGGAAATTGGGTGACACATGCCCTAACTATGAAGATCTAAAGTAGGAATTGATTCAATGAAGAAGTCGTCTAAAGCAAGGGCCTGCAACTCCCACATAAGCTGCAGCACGTCCAATCCAAAGAACCTAAGCATGACACCCCTGTGGCTGAGCACCTGTAATACATACATATATATACAAGAGAGAAAGAAATGACAGAAAATGGGTAAGAGCCCGAGTGTAAAACAATTTTAAATAGTTTATCAAGTATTTAAAATTCTTACCGGCTAATCTCACAACCATGTTAGTATGCGACACTCTCTTGAGAATCCTCACCTCTAATTTAGTGTGCACCCCTAACGTACCTCTGGGACATCCTAGTTATAGTTCCCACGCTAACTAGATTAACCACATGTATCCATTCTTTATAGCCTGAATTATTCCCACGTATTAACCTTATAATACATATAATGATGTTATAAACATATATATATCCATTTAGATTCAACATGGATAAGTCCCTTATTAATTCAATTCAACTAAGTGTTTTCATACATAACTATCTTACATTTCTACTTTAGCCACATAGTAGATATCATCACATGTATATATATATATGTTCACTATTTTATATATATACTATACTGCACCCCGAGACACAGTTGCGGTGCTGCATTACTCTGCTATCTTGTCCCAATACACCACGTCGCTGTATAGGGGAATATAGGATAGGTAAAGATTCCTCGAACCACAAATATCAAATCACAAATAATGGAGGCGAACATAGTCCTAAGCATTTGGGCTACGCACATACCTATGCACCCAAATGACCATTCTATAACATTGTTCTCACTAATGGTAATCGACCTAAGTCCTATGTCCTTGACTGATAAGTCAAAAATCCCATGGATTCATCAGGATATGACTGTCCTCACGCACAAACCTCCCATCGATAGCAAGTAAGCTAGGTATGTCATACATATATACATAATATATGAACAATCACAAAGTCATACATATAAATATTCATATTTTCCAAATTAGGTTCGCCCACGACCCATAATTGTTATTATCCATTCTCAACACAAATTTTTCTCAATTATTTCTAATAATGGATTCATCTCTTTTATTCTTATTTATTATTTACTTCGTTCTTACTTCTCAACTCTCTAAGTATTCTTTCTCACTAAGTATAAATTTCAGTAGGTATACCCTCACTTACCTTCTAGTCTAAATCTTTCATGAGTCTCAATCTTTTAGTAAACATACGCACAATTACCAAAGTATAAATAACTCCCCGTTAACCCAAAATTTCATCTCATATTAATTTCACTCAACGGAGTCTACTTAGACCCTATTGATCATCTTCATAACCCATTATACTCTATCAATGATAATCAAGGGTTCCTAAGCATTTTAACCGGACTAAAAAAAAAGGGGAAAAATATGCAATTTTCCAGGAGGGGTCGATCGATCGAGGAATGGGGTCGATCGATCAATTGTCGCTCGATCGATGCTCTTGGTAGATCAATCGATCAAGCAGTTCTTGCCCAGTTTGCTGCAAATTTCAACCTACGGGTTCAATCATTCTAACCCCTCCAAACCTCTATAATTTCATCCCAAACTCCCATCAAAGTTAACCAAACGTATAAGCAATGTATATAAACAAGTTCTAACGTAACGACATCAATAAATCCTCAATGAATCAATCAAAAAAAGGGTTAAACCTCAAATTTCATTATAAACCAAATTTTTGATGAATAATCACAACCTCTATTTAAGTCCAGACTTTCTTCCCAAATATCATATTAAACTTGTGGTTAATCCTCTACATATGATCCAGATTTTAGTCTACATGGATTCTCCCTACAACACATATAAATTCTCTTCCAAAACATATAATTCTTTAATTAAAACTTATGATTTTCATTCCTAGACTAACATGGAAGGTATATTAACTTGGAAATTAGCAAGATAGATACTTGACTGGGATTCAAGGATACGATTTGTTGATGAAAATTATACGGATGCATTCCTCGTCATGCGATCTACGTTTTAATGGCGGTGGCGGTGCAATCGGGTGAGTTCTAGACCTTGAATTGCTTGAAAAACTCTTCACCTTCTTCTCAAATCTCTTCACCTTCTTCTATAATCACTTCACCTACTTTTCTAATGGCTGGCTTAGGCTTTGTGTTTGTTAACCCCAAGAGACAACTCTAAATGGCTAATAAATACTAAGAAAATTCGTGGGTTTAATCACCTAAAAATACTAAATGTCTAAAATACCCTCCCGGGGTGTCAATTAGGCCTAAAAACGTCCCGAAACCCAAACTAAACCCCCGAGTACACTTTTTTGACTATCTCGACCCTTCCGGACACTTTGGCGCACTCAAAACAACTATATGGATGACTTGTAATTTATTCACATTAATAGTAATAATAATAATAATAATAATAATAATAATAATAATAATAATAATAATAATAATAATAATAATAATAATTTAGTCCTGACACGACACAGGCGCGTCCCGAATTAAATTTCCATAATTGCCATTTTATTCACTCGTGATAATTTTAATAAAATCAATTTCATATATTAATTTACTCATCGAGCAATATTCAACCAATTTCCAATAATTACTAACTCATATCATGCTAGTAAATTTAAAAAAATTAATTTTCGGATTAATATTAAATTAATACCTCAAATTAAATTTAATAAATTCCCAATTTTAAAAGCCATAAAAATACGGGGTATTACATACTTCCCCCCTAATAACGAAATTTTATCCCGAAATTCGGAAAAATAAAGCGTAACTGGTACGGACAACTCCGAGTATTAATTTCACATCTCATGTAATTTTAGTCGTACCACCCATACAGAACATTACCGAATACCCCAACTAATGTTATACTCCAAGCCTTACCATTTAGTTTAAATTATCTTGAGTTAAACTTTACCCAAATCCGTACTATACCATCATTATGGAAAAATTATGGGGAGTAACGATCCTACGTCATCAAAGAACTAAATCTGGAAGTCACAACTTCTACTTTCATTAACCTGAAGAATACTTACTATGACACAAATATGGAAAATACAACAATCAAACCATCAAGGGCGCCCATACACCCAATGTGTGTGCATTCCATCATAAGGTCTAAATGAATGTGATTTCTCTGTAAGGTTACTCTTAATTACTGACTACCTAGTTTATAATCCGTATTTCTATGATTTCTACATTATCATTTGGCGATTTCATTTGCCTCAAATCATGCTACAACTCATAACTCTCTGATTAATATAAATATATACATATAATGGCAAAGTTTATAAACTCATATTCTAAAGGCCTAACTTACTTCGACTCCCAACGTTCTTTAGTTTCATGCGTGGGGTGTCTCGCAGGGCGAAATCCAAATAAGGAACCTCCTCGATACACTACTACCTATAATAGTTGGTCATCGAAACTCCTCAGGTCCTTAGTCTATAGTATATAACATTCCAACAAGTTTTATCTATTTATAAAAGTCTACTTATTCACTCTCTTGTCAAAGACAATACACTGGCTATAACGATCATTCTTAGTCTCATATACAACAAGTCAATCCATGCCGATAATCACATCCTTCTCGGACATGTCTATAATACGTAAATCCCCGATAAAATTAAACTCACGTTATGATATATAAAAATAATAATAGGCATCCCAATACCCATCATTGAGTCTACATAAATAATAGTGCCAATGGCCAAGTCTAGTAACCCTATGGTCCACACAATTCTAATAGCTACAATTGAATGTGAGGTCCTAATGACAATCATTATGCGCCCCATAATTCCATAGATAGAAAACGTACCCTCATTCGTGGGCGGTGGTTGTTGACTCCCACTATTATAACTTTGCTCCGATGAGTCAAGAAAAATTTTATCCCAAATTTTCAGTTCTAGTTAACCACACTCCACTATATGTCCAACCCTTTGAATATATTTCTTTCGTTGGGTAACACACCCAATTCCCGCATTTCTAGAACCTCTACTGACGAATCTCCTTAATTTTCCATTTGACCCTCTCCCAAGCGTACTAAGTTGGGTGAGTCTAATTTGGAATCACCTTCGACTATAGCAGCGATTGGAATTTGTAGGCTGCGTCCTAACTATCTTTACAATCCTGGCCTCTCGTGCCATAATAGGGGTGACCTAGACTACGGTCATCATCCTCGAACATACTTCATAACCTCCTAAGTGCGACCTCCGCTATCTGTCCAATGGCCCTCATCTGCCATACTTCTTATACGAACACGTTCGAACGCAAATATGATTCACTAATATATACGTTATTGCAGGAGAACGAAATCTCACCAAAGAAATAAACAATCCTAAACATAGGCTCTATATCAAAGAAAGCTACGCTGGAAGAATAATAAGCCGCACAGATCCTAAAGGACACTAGAACCTGATGCTCTGATACCACCTGTAACACCCCACCTAATTAAATACCGGGTGATCAGTCCTTTATTAAATTAAAAACTAGGTGAATGGTTGATTCATTCTCAGCATCACTGTCGCAAAATAATTTTTCCAATTTGAACACCCTAAATAATTAAGCTAAGTGTCAAAACCATTTAAAACCTCATTTTTCCTTTATTAAATACCAATATGAAAACCTTTTTAATAATAAAAGTTTAAGAGTCACATAAATAAAAGGATAACAATAACTACACTACCATTTAAACCATCTAGATAAACCAAACCAAGTTATGAACTATAAATGAAATCATTCTGACAAGAGTTAACTCCCGAGGAGTACTGAATGTTGGAAATATCACAAATCTCTGACAAATCCAACTGGAATAGGAAATCGGGTGACACATGCCCTAACTATGAAGATCTAACGTAGGAACTGATTCAATGATGAAGTCGTCTAAAGCAAGGGCCTGCAACTCCCACATAAGCTGCAGCACGTCCAATCCAAAGAACCTAAGCATGACGCCCCTATGACTGAGCACCTGTAATACATACATATATATACAAGAGAGAAAGAAATGACAGAAAACGGGTCAGAGCCCGAGTGTAAAACAGTTCAAAATAATTTAGCAAGTATTTAAAATGCTTACCGGCTAATATCACAACCATGTTAGTATGCGACACTCTCTTGAGAATCCTCACCTCTTATCTAGTCTGCACCCCTAACGTACCTCTAGGACATCCTAGTTATAGTGACCACGCTAACTAGATTAACCACATGTATCACCTTATAATACATATAATGATGTTATAAACATATATATATATATATCCATTTAGATTCAACATGGATAATTCCATTATTAATTCACTTCAACTAAGTGTTTTCATACATAACTATCTTACATTTCTACTTTAGCCACATAGTAGATATCATCACATGTATATATATATATATATATATATATATATATATATATATATATATATGTTCACTATTTTATATATATACTATACTGCACCCCGAGACACAGCTGCGGTGCTGCATTACTCTGCTATCTTGTCCCAATACACCATGTCGCTGTATAGGGGACTATAGGTTCGGTAAAGATTCCTCGAACCACAAATATCAAATCACAAATAATGGAGGCGAACATAATCCTAAGCCTTTGGGCTATGCACATACCTACGCATCCAAATGACCGTTCTATACCATTGTTCTCACTAATGGTAATTGACCTAAGTCCTATGTCCTTGAGTGACAAGTCAAAAATCCCATGGATTCATCAGGATATTACTGTCCTCACGCGCAAACCTCCCATCGATAGCAAGTAAGCTAGGTATGTCATACACAGATACATAATATATGCACAATCACAAAGTCATACATATAAATATTCATATTTTTCAAATTAGGTTCGCCCACGACCCATAATTGTTATTATCCATTCTCAACACAAATTTTTCTCAATTATTTCTCATAATGGATTCATCTATTTTATTCTCATTTATTATTTACTTCGTTCTTACTTATCATCTCTCGAAGTATTATTTCTCACTAAGTATAAATTTCAGTAGGTATACCCTCACTTACCTTCTAGTCTAAATCTTTCACGAGTCTCAATCTTTTAGTAAACGTACGCACAATTCCCAAAGTATAAATAACTCCCCGTTAACCCAAAATTTCGTCTCATATTAATTTCATTCAACGGAGTCTACTTAGACCCTATTGGTCATCTTCATAACCCATTATACTCTATCAATGATAATCAAGGGTTCCTAAGCATTTTAACTGGACTAAACAAAAAGGGGAAAAATATGCAGTTTTCCAGGAGGGGTCGATCGATCAAGCAGTTCTTGCCCAGTTTACTGCAAATTTCAACCTACGGGTTCAATCATTTTAACCCCTCCAAACCTCTATAATTTCATACCAAACTCCCGCCAAAGTTAACCAAACGTATAAGCAATGTATATAAACAAGTTCTAACGTAACGACATCAATAAATCCTCAATGAATCAATCAAAAAAAGGGTTAAACCTCAGATTTCTTTATAAACCAAATTTTTGCATGAATAATCACAACCTCTGTTTAAGTCCAGATTTTATTCCCAACTATCATATTAAACTTGTGGTTAATCCTCTACATATGATCCAGATTTTATTCTACATGGATTCTCCCTACAACACATATAAGTTCTCTTCCAAAACATATAATTCTTCAATTAAAACTTATGATTTTCATTCCTAGACTAACATGGAAGGTATATTAACTTGGAAATTAGCAAGATAGATACTTGCCTCGGATTCAAGGATACGATTTGTTGATGAAAATTATATGGATGCGTTCCTCGTCATGCGATCTACGTTTTGATGTTGGTGGCAGTGCAATCGGGTGAGTTCTAGGCCTTGAATTGCTTGAAAAACTCTTCACCTTCTTCTCAAATCTCTTCACCTTCTTCTCTAATCACTTCACCTTCTTCTCTAATGGCTGGCTTAGGCTTTGTGTTTGTTAACCCCAAGAGACAACTCTAAATGGCTAATAAATACTAAGAAAATTCGTGGGTTTAATTACCTAAAAATACCAAATGTCTAAATTACCCTCCCGGGGTGTCAATTAGGCCTAAAAATGCCTCGAGACCCAAACTAAACCCCCGAGTACACTTTTTTGACTATCTCGATCCTTCCAGACACATTGGCGCGCTCAAAACGACTATACGGATGACTTGTAATTTATTCACATTAATAATAATAATTTAGTCCTGACACGACACAGGCGCGTCCCGAATTAAATTTCCATAATTGCCATTTTATTCACTCGTGACAATTTTAATAAATTCAATCTCATATATTAATTTACTTATCCAGTAATATTCAACAAATTTCCAATAATTACTAACTCACATCATGCTAGTAAATATAAAAAAGATTAATTTTCGAATTAATATTAAATTAATACCTCAAATTAAATTTAATAAATCCCCAATTTTAAAAGCCATAAAAATACGGGGTATTACATTCCGTAACTACGTCGTCGATTTCTACGTGTTACGTTGGACACGCACCAGATGTTCCACTCGCAGTTTCGTACGGGGACGCTGATGGTGCCCGCCCCCCTGTGGAATGTTTTCAAGCCAAAGTGTGTTTGAATTTGATGCCCTATCATCAAATCGAGAGTCTCATGACTGTGCGACTGGTTGCTACGTGTTATATTGGATGCGCACGAGGTGTTTGTACCACTTGCGGTGCCGTTTAAGGGCTGCTAGGTGTACCCAGCCCCCACGACACATTTTCAAGAGTAAACGTTCTTGTGTTCAAATTAGGTATCCTATCCTACAACGGAGAGTCCCGTGATTGCACGATAAATTTTTACGTATTATGTTGGACGCGCACTAGGTGTTCGTACTACTGGCGGTGTCGTATGGGGAACGCAGGTGGTGCCCGCCCCCCCATGGCACGGTTTCAAGTTAAAATGTGTTCAAATTCGGCGTCCTATCCTTAAATAGAGAGCCTCTCGACTGCGCGACTAGTTGCTACGTGTTATGTTGGACGCGCACGAGGTGTTTGTTCCACTCACGGTGCCGTTTCGAGGCCTCTAGGGGTGCCCCCTCCCCCGCGGATCGTTTTCAAGCTTAAGTGTGTTTGTGTTTGAATTCGGTGTTCTATCCTCAAATCGAGAGTCCCGGGATTATGCGACCGATTACTACGTGTTACATTGCATGCGCACGAGGTGTTCGTGCTGCTTGCGATGCCATTTGGGGGCCACTGTGGTGCTCGGCCCCGCAACACATTTTCAAGCCAAAGTGTCCCTGTGTTCGAATTCAGTGTCCTATCCTCAAACTGGGAGTCCTGCGAATAATGTGTTATGTTGGACGCGCACGAGGTGTTTTGCCACTCGCGGTGCCATTTGGGGGTGCCCCCTGCGACACTTTTTCAAGTCAAGTGTGCATACGTTCGAATTTGCTGTCCTATACTCAAATTGAGAGTCCCACGACTACGCGATCGATTGCTACGTGTTACGTTCACTACACCAAAACTGGCGATTTGTCATGGCCAAAATCCCTGACCAAAGCTGTGGGTCGCGGACTTGGGCCGTGACCATTTCGGGCGTGACCATTTTCGTGGGCGGCCCAAGTCCGTGACCAAAAAATGGTCATGGCAGAGAGGGGTCACTGCAGATGGTCGCGGACTTAGGCCGTGACCCATGTCGTGATGGGTCGCGACCCTCATCCGTGACCCATAACCGTGACAAATTGGTCGCGGCCAAAGTCCGCGACCCACGACCGTGACAAAAAATAAAAAAAATTAGTCGCGGCCCTCATTCGTGACCCACGATTGTGATTAATTGGTCACGGCCAAAGTCCGCGACTCACGATCGTGACAAAAAAAGAAAAAAAATTGGTCGCGGTCCTCATCCGT
Organism: Sambucus nigra; assembly: GCA_949130495.1. Taxonomy (NCBI): domain Eukaryota; kingdom Viridiplantae; phylum Streptophyta; class Magnoliopsida; order Dipsacales; family Adoxaceae; genus Sambucus; species Sambucus nigra. The sequence continues at coordinate 68,674,146 of OX422223.1, read as the reverse complement.
GACCCCAAACCGTGACAAATTGGTCGCGACCAAAGTCCGCGACCCACAACCGTGACAAAAAAAATAAAAAAAAATGGTCGCGGCCCAAGTCCGTGATCCACAACCGTGGCGAAAAAAATAAAAATGGTCATGGACAAAGTCCATGACCATATTTAACTATAATTTAAAAAAAATGTATTTTTTTGGTCCAATCCTAAAATTGGGGGTCCTGTGAGTGCACCGTCAGTTACTACGTGTAACGTTGGACGCGTACGAGGTGTTACAAATATTTATTATTAGCAAAACAATAAAAACAATCACAAATTGCGAATCGAGAACGTTGTTAATAAACAAATATATATACAAACTTTAAAATATTACGCGTCTTAATAATTCACAGACCAAAAAAAAATTGGGCAAAGTTTTCTCTATTTTCTTGACATTTCAAAGCCCGTAAATGTAAAATCTGCTTATTATAAAGTCCAGACGGCCATAAAATTCAACAATCAAATTATAAAAGCCCGCACGACCATAAAACTAAACAATAAAAGCCCTCACGGCTGTAACACATAAAAAACAAAATCCTGAATGTCCACAAGATATAAACAATCTTCATGTTGTAAACCATTGCCTCCTTCATTTGTTCCGCGTGCAAAAATCTTACAAATGATAGGATATATAAAAAAAATATCAGTAACCAAGTAGTTTTACAAAAAAATTAATCAAGCTGAAAAATTGCATATATGAGTTAATATTATCAACATATCAATATTTTTATGCCTAAGTCTAGAAATATGCAAATTACCATCGTATTCTCAAATCGGGAGTCCCGTGGCTGCGTGGTCAGTTCCTATGAGTTACATTGGTCCTGTGGGAGGTGTTGGTGCCACCTACGGGGATGTTTTGGGGATGTTTCGAGTTTTCACCCTCTAACGCCATGTTTTTAAGCCTAAGTATAGAAATATGTAAATTATCATCGTATTCTCAAATCGGGAGACCCGCGGCTATGAGGTCAGTTCCTACGAGTTACATTGATCCCATGGAAGATGTTGGTGCCACCCACGGGGCCGTTCGGGGGTTGTTTCGAGTTTTCACCCTCTAACGCCATGTTTTGCTTAAGTCTAGAAATATGCAAATTATCGTCGTATTCTCAAACCGGAAGTCTCGCGGCTGCGCGGTTAGTTCCTACGAGTTACATTGGTCCCGTGCGCGGTCACTTTTAATATTTTTGGAAGCGTATTTTACAAATTCATAAACGCCCTTTACATAATTATTTGATATCCGGTTAGTCTCTCCCATCCACTCTTTGTATTGTGGGAAATCCATGTAATAATCTTCAAATTTCAGTCCCGTGGTAATAGGTTAAAAAATATTATTACAACTAAAACAAAAAGAATATTCTTACGACTGAAACAAAAAAATATCATTACAAACGAAACAAAACCAATATTCTTACAACTGAAACAAAAAAAATATCATTCCAACTGAAGCAAAACCAATATTCTTACAACTAAAACAAAAACAAATTATTACAACTGAAACGAAAGAAAATATTATTAAATCTTGGCCAACAGATAAACTGGCCAAGTAGTAAAAGATTTTGCATAATTCCTCAATTCCACCCCATCCCCGCTGTTAACGTACACAGGTACATCTCCGCAGCCGTTGTATATTTCATCGACCATTATTTTAGCCTCACCCTTCTCCAAAGGTCGGTGATGTACTAGAGTTCCAGGAACCGTGGAGATGAGTATGCACACGCCAACAAACCTCGAATTGCTCATGTTCTTGATATAGTACTCTTCGCCATAGTCACTGTGAGTTGTTGACGATGATTCGAGCCCCGTGATTGTCGGAGGTGGAGGGGAGGGGAATGTTGGAGGATGAGGAATTTTAAAGGGGAATGTTGGAGGGGAAGGATGTGTGAAACGTTGAGTAGGAGTAGGGTAAGGGTAACCTTGAGGAGGCATTGGGGGCCTATAACTTTCAAAAAAGTTCACAAGTTTCCCAATTTGATTTGTCAATAATCACAGGGTATTTTTAATCTCATGGACATCCCCATCGGTCTTCAACTGGTTCTCCTTTTGGGATGAGATACAATTCTTGACCGAAGAAAGCTCGTACACAAGAGGTGCAATGTGTTGAAGTTTTGTTTTTGGCATATGTGAGCCAACACCTCTCTTCCTCCCCCTTTTGTCCTTTCCAAAGGTCTGTGTCAGGGCATCATTTTCAAGGTCATCAATAGGGCTCGAATCGGATTGACTGCTGATGGCCTCTATTGATTCCAGTGTCTTAGCCAAGTGCGACGGGAATTTATTATCTTTGTCCCGTCGATCATGAAGGAATAAGTTGGACCAATTTGGGTTTTTACCGGCATCCGGACCATCTTTTGTCCTACTCTCCCATTCATTTTTCAAATCCTCATATGATTTGGATCCCAACCTATGGATATCAGTTTTTTCTTCCATATTTTTTTTGTTTTGATCCCTCTGGACCAACTTTTTTTCCTTCGCCTCATTCTCCAAAAACTTATTCCACTGATCCAATGGTATTTCAACATTGGGAGGCACTCTCTCTTTCAAAGCCAAAATATCTGAGCTCGCTGCCTCTTTCGGGAAATGTTTCTTCTGAAGGTTTCTCCTGTATATCCTCAATCCTTCAGCAACCCGAGATAGAACCTTATTCTTGGAACGGTCAGGAAATGAGAAATGCTTGCAAAGTTGGTCATGTATGTCATCTTTGACAGCTTGATCAACAAGGTTCCAATTGTCTGGTCCACCGACTCCCACGTTCATTTTTCCCAGTGATAAACATCGGGATTTAAAGTTCATCACGTCATTCCTATCACCCATTGGGTTATTCTCGAGAAGGGAGAAGACAATAGGATTCTTTTCATTTGAGCGGGAGGCATCAGGAGTGATGGATGGGGGTGTTAAAGCAATGAGTGTACTGGATTGGGGCGTAGGAGCACTTGGAGTTGGACTTAGTGAGGAGTGAACCATTGGCGGAGTTGTGAATTGCTCAGCCATTGGTGTTGAGAATTCGGGTTCTGCACGAGATGGTGAACCTCGTTGTGGTGTCACCTCGGCACTTGGTACCCTTGGGTTGTTTCTTCTCGACATTATCTACAAAAATTAAAAAATATAAGTGACTAAATAATTATAGTAATATGAAATTATAACTAATTAATCAAGCTTAATTAGTTATATATATATAGATAGATAGATACCTTTTCAAAGTAAGACTTTAGAATAAGTTCAATGTGTCTGATCTCCATCCATTCGGCATTAGTTTTTAAGAACCTATGAATTTTTGCACGTGGCCAACTAGTAGGAAGGATATCTATGATTGATGTGTAGATGTCAGTGACATGAACTCGGAATCAACTATTTCTTAACTTGTTGGCAAGATTCAATTTTACATGCATGTGGCGCGAGACATCACAGTCTATGTCAATGCTCTCGGTACGTAGTTGTATCCATAACGGGAGGATTTTTTTTCCGCCTTCTCCAACAACGTAACCAAGGTCAGGGCTATGTCAGGATTATCTGTGTGAAATATATTTTGTATAACGTCATCCCAGTTTTCTGGTAGAGAAAATAGAATACGATTGAACAAGTAATCTTGCTGGATATCAAATCCATGATTTACAAGGTAGTTAAATTGTTCGATTTTTTTATTTCCGTACCTATAAATAGGAGTACCCTTTATATGACGCACACTAATAAAAGAGTTATGTGTGCGGTCTAATTGCAACCTCTCCCACTCTTGTTGACAGTAATTATCACCATGCCTCATTTTTCCTGAGAAAAGTATATGAGGGCATGAATACGAGTCCTACTATTAAGGTTTGGGTTTGAAAGTTATGAGAGTTTAAAAGTATATGTGAAATCCCAACAACAACCCGCCGTAATTGTTTATAACACATATTGTAGTACTTACACACATATTGTAGTGCAAAAAATCACGACATGCATATAACCCCTAATATAATATGATGGCATGCATATAACCCCCAATAAAATCACGACAAGGTGGATGTAAATTTTTTTACTCATTAAAAATCCATTTAATTATATTTTGTCAAAAAAATGCACACACATACAATCTAGGTTTATTGGCATAATCTATACAAACACACACATACAATCTAGGGTTTATTGACATAATATATACATACACACACATACTATTTAGGCTTTACTAAACCCTAATATTATTTAGGGTTTACACACATACAATCTATGCATACACACATATACTATTTAGGGTTTACACACATACAATCTATACATACACACACATACAATATAGGGTTTATTGACATAAACATACATATACATATAAATTTATACACACACACATATATAAACATAAATCTATACATACACACACATACACACATACAAACGTAAATCTACACATACATACACAAAAATTAGGGCTTTAGATAGAAATCACGAAATCCAAATGAAATTAAAATGAATCAATACATGCCAGGGTTAATCCAAATGCAAAATCGCCAAAATCTAACTCAAAATCGACAAAATCGTTTAACCCTTACAACGGCCAACTCTAACTCCAAATGAAATAAGAAAGCAGTGGAGGGACTTTTTTTTTAAGACTTGGAACTGGTAACGACCAACAGCCGTGACCCCATACACGCGGCCCTTAAAACTATCGTTAGGCAGAGTTGGGTTCTCCAGACCTGGTCACGGCCTAGAGCCGTGACCCACAATGCGAGACCCTTTTCCATGCTTGATTGAGGTATGGTCACGGCCCATAGCCGTGACCCATAGCAAGAAATGGTCACGACACATAGCCGTGACCCTAAATCTGTGATGCACGACCCTTCTACATCAACTCTAGTGCCTGAATGAGGGATGGTCACGGCCCATAGCCGTGACCCACACCCAGAAATGGTCACGACCCTAATCCGTGACCCTCAATGTGTGTACTCTCTTCTTCGTCATGCCATGGGTCACGGACTTGGGCCGTGACCAATCCGCGACCAAGCTTGGAGGGAATTTTGGCGCGAGTTTGGCGCTAAGATGGTCATGACCTGGTCACGGACCAAGTGCGCGACCACTGTTGTCACGGACTTGGTATGTGACCACTTCTAGAGCATCGATAATTTAGTGTGATAATAAATATGGTCACGCCAAATATTGAGTGGGTCACGGTCCAAGTCCGCGACTAGCTGGTCGCGGACTTGGGTCGTGACCCACTGGGCGTGACCATTCGCAGGATTTGGTGTAGTGCGTTGGATGCGCACGAGGTGTTCATACCACTCGCGGTGTTGTTTAGGGGCCGCTGGGAGTGCCCGCCCCCACGACATGTTTTCAAGCCTAAGTGTGTATGTGTTATGTTGGATGCACATGCAGTGTTCTATCACTGGCAGTGATGTTTGGAGGCTATTAGGGGTGCTCTCCCCATCGTAGCACGTTTTCAAGCCTAAGTGTGCATGTCTTTGAATTTGGGGTCCTATCAGCAACACAAGAAAAAACCTTATTCTTGGAATGAGTGTGAAATGATAAATGCTTGTAGAGTTGATCATATATGTCAGCTTTGATAGCTTGATCAACAAGGTTCAGTTGTCTGGTCCCCGACTCCCACGTTGATTTTTCCTAGTGACAAACACTGGGATTTAAAGTTTATAAGGTCATTACTATCACCCATCGGGTTATTTCTGAGAAGGTAGAATCCAATGGGCTTCTTTTCATATAAACGGGAGTTATCGAGAGCGCTGGATGGGGGCATTGGAGCGACAACAGTGCTGGATTGGGGTGTTGGAGCACTTGGAGTTGGACTTGGTGTGTAGTGAACTATTGATGGAGTTGTGAATTGCTCAGCCATTGGTGTTAGGAATTTGGGTTGTGCACGAGATGAGGAACCTTGTTGGGGTGTCACCTCGTAACTTGGTACCTTTTGATTGTTTCCTCCCGACATTATCTTTAAAAATGAAAAACCATAAGCGACTACATAATTATAATAATATTAAATTATAACTAATTAATCAATCTCATGACTATATATATATATATATATATATATATATATATATATATACCGTCTCAGAGTAAGAATTTGGAATGTGTTCAATGTGTCTGATCTCCATCCATTCGGTATTAGTTTCTAAAAACCTATGAATTTTTACACATGCCAACTTGAGGGAAGGGTATCCATGATTGATGTGTAGATATCCTTGACATGAACTCATAATCCTATCTTTTTCAACTTGATGGAAAGATTTAATTTTATGTGCATATGGGGCGAGACATCACAATCTATGTCAATGCTCTATATAAACAGTTATATCCCTAATGGGTGGATTTTCTTCTGCATTCTCCAACAACGCGAGCAAGGTAAGGGCTATGTCAGGATCATGTGTGTGAAATATATTCTGTAAAGCATCATCCCAACTTTCTGGTAGGGAAAATAGAATAGGATCAAATAGGTACTCTTGCTGGAGATTCACTCCACGATTTACAAGGTAGTTAAATTGTTCAATCTTTTTATTTCCATACTTATAAATGGGAGTACCCCTTATATGACGCTCACTAATAAACGAGTTATATTTGTGGTCAAATTGCAACCTCTCACACTCTGGTTGCTAATGATTATCACCGTGCCTCATTTTTCTAAGAAAAGTATACGAGGGCGTGAATATAAGTCATACAATTAATGACTATAATTAATTAATAACTATTAATTCAAACATCTATTATATACCTCTAAAACGATAGATTAGAGGTTTTAATGGTCATTAATGCAACTCCAATTAAAAATAAAACTCCACAGACCTTGGAAGCCAAAAGATACTCCCACCTATTGAGTTCTCCCTCCCCAAAACCTTGGTTAGCTTGTTTGTGCTTCAGATCAGTCTAACTTCCGTTCTTTCCCCTTCTCTCTCCCATGTATATATATAATCTGAATCATCAAGTTGTTCTTCAAGGAGTCAATGTCATTTCTTATTCTTCTTCTCCAACGTCGGGGTCTTCTCATTCAACGAATCAACGTCATTTCTTCAACAAATCAGCATCGGGATAATGTTCTTCTTCTTCAGCTCCGGGGTCTTCTTCTTCTTCTTCATCGCCGGAGTACTGCTCGAATCTAAATTTGATGAGACTTCTCCAGCGCCGACGGGGTACTTCTTCAACGATTTCGTGTTGATTTCTTTTATGAGATTTTGTATTGATTAAGTGGACTGTAATATTTTTACTGAGATTTTGTATTATTTAACTCCGAGGTTTAGATCCATGTATTATTTAAGTGGACTGTACAGTTTTGTGGAGGTGCTGAAGTGGTTAAAACTTTTTAATTTTTTCACCTCTCACATTATCTGTATTGATTTTTTCACCTTCTCACCTTTCTTTGTTAAGATTTCGTGTATTATTTCACTTGCTCACATTATCTATACTGATTTGTTTTTTTTATAAAATCTGGGTCTCGAAATTTTATTTAATGTTAGAAAGTTAGCCATTTTTAACCTATTCACATATATCCACATATGGGGTTTTCATTGTTTTTGGGCTTATTCCAAAAACGATGTGGAAGTTGTAAGACTTAGAAATTGATATTGGTACTTAGAAATTGATTTTATTTATTATATAACATTAGTTTAAAAAAACATGTTAAATTGTAATTTATGTTATGCATAGACCAAAACAAATTATCAAGTTCATATAAATTCTAATTCAATAAAAAAAAAATCCACCCAAAAGGGTAAAAAGTCTAACATGATAAATAACTATTTTTGTGAAAAAATTAAATAAAAAACTATTGTTGTCATATATAATAATAAAAAAGGATCCATTCAAGTAATTTAAAAAACTGTTTTTGTTATTTAAAAGAAATAGTTGGACACATCTTTTTTTTATAAACTATATTCTTATAAAACATGGTTCTATAAAAAAATTAATAACATATTTATAAAACGCCCGCGCATCGCGTGGGGTACCTGCTAGTATGAGGAATAATGATATATTAGTTTGATTAAGGTTTTAATTCAACACTACCCTTCTCTTAACCCCTTGCATTTTGGATCTCACCGATGTGAATCTCAAACAACAACCCGACGTACGTGTTAAGACACATTTTGCTAGGGTTTGTTATGAGAGAGTTCAAAAGTATATGTGTATTATCAATCCAAGAAATCTAACATAGTATCCAATGACCAAACCAACAACCAATAGTTATCCCGTATTCCTTCTATCATCTACGTGATAAAACACATACCCATAATCACAATAGCTCACTATAGTAGGTTCATTTCTCATCAAACATACACATTAAGATTTTATGGATGATAAATTCATTAACGACACAGTTATTAATGTGCACACATGTTTGCGATTCATATTTAAAGTAAAGAATTACAGAATTGCTAAAATTTGTTGATAATTTATATGTTTAGCATTGGTAAAATAATTAATTTTATGTTTATCATTGCCAACAATTTAACCAACAATATACCTAAAAAACCCATCATATCAAGTTAACTAATGTATATGTCTAGCATTGTAAAATGAACACAAGAGAAGAATTTTTTTTTGGTAACTTATATAATAAAATTTTCAAATTACCCAATTTTAAACCTTTATCGAGTTTGAAATCGCTTAGTTTAAAAAAATCAAATACACACACATATATCTAGTTTGAAATAAAACAAATCAAATACACACACATATACACATCCATACCTAGGTACACACATATACACATTGTCAACACACGAACGCAATACACACAATACACATATACACACACAAAAACATATAATATACACACACATCACCCATATACACACATATACACAAAAATACATACATATATACAAAATATTAGGGTTTAAGTGTTACCTTTGAGATTGAGGGAGAGATTGAATGAAAAATTTGAGGGAAATCGCTAAAATTACCGGAGAGAAAAATGGTTTTACGGGTTTGGACGCACGAGTGAAAATGAAATTTGGGCGGGCAGGTTTTAGTATAAGGACGCTAGTCATGTCCTAGAGCAGTGACCTATCGCCATGACCCATTAAATTTTAACAAGTCAGCACCGTGATCAAGTGTCGGGAAGGATATTATCACTGCCTCTAGCAGTGACCCGCACACATGAATAATTTGATATGGTCATGGCCCAAAGCCATGACCCACTGTGTGTGTATTGTGGCCTTGGGCCATGCACACAGCCACGGCCTTAATTTGTGACCCCTCCGTGATCACACTTTGAGGGAAATTTGACGCGAATTTGTGCCATAATGGTCACACTATGGTCACAACTATGGTCCTTGAACCACAGTTGTTAGAGATTTGGTTCGTGACCACTTCCAAGAGCATCCATGACAAAACTGGGTCATGGAGTTGGTCACGCCAAAGGTTGATAAGGTCATGGCTCTGGGTCATGACCAGTCACGAATTTGGGTCGTGACCCTCAAGCCATGACCACTTACAGGATTTGGTGTGGTGCTGGATTAATTTCATTTGGAAAAAACCGCTTAAGTCATGGGTTAGGACTTGTGTTGGTTTATCCTTAAAAGTCTGTGACATGTTTGATTGAAGACCATAGCAACCAAGTTAAAACGTCTACATTATTGTGCCATGTTTCATGCCACATTTCATATTCATCATTCATGGAATCTGAAGAGGTATGCATGCATCTTAGTTTGATTCCTGGATATCAATTGGGTGTTGTTTTTAAATTTGATTAAGGCCAATTTTCCTAAAACAAATTTTAAAAGAAAATATTTTTTTGTGAACCGTTGTTCGAATGAGATTTTCTTCATGTTCAAACAAAATGATTCATTCGAACGAGGTTTAAATTAGTTTAATCGAGAATACTATTTTCGTTCGAACGAGCTTTGAATGAATATTGAAAGAGGTAGTTTTGTTTCACATAAAATTTCATTAAAAGGTCATTTGATCCTCGCTCATTCGAACAAGATTATTTTCATTCAAATCAGATTGCATAACTCGTTCAAATGAGCGAACTTAGTGTTTTCGTTCGAACGAGTTTGCCTCGATTTTTATGTCGCCTCAGAGAAAACATTGGCATCAATTTGTAATAAGAGGTTTATGCAAAAATATTTTCTAAAGACATACATAGAACCTCCTAAGCCCTAGTTTCATCTAATTAGTTTGAGATCGGAATTTCAATATTTTATGCTAGTTTGAGATCTCTAGTTTTTTAAGAACCAAGGTTTATACTCGATATCTTGTTGAGTACTTTTTACATGGGTGTATTTTTTGCCTGATTTGTTTACATACGGTGGACTCCATGTGTTGTGACGGTTGTTGAGCCAAGATCGGTGGATACTGAGGCATGTGAGGATCACACATTATGGAAGTGCATATGTGAACTCCTACGTGTCGCTATGGAGGATAGGTCAAAGGAACAAAGATGCGTTAAGGCTTGCGATGGAGTCAAGTCAATCGTGTAAGTCATCTGTCATCCTTATGTAATTCCCTATCAAAGTGAATTTACGTGGCTAGGGCGTTGTAGTTGATTGATTTATTTTATCTTTTCTGTAACCTAGATATATGTTTTAGGTTAAGATAAAATTCGTTAATTATTTAGCACAATAATCGATTAATTGGTGCAAGTTTTAATTGGGTTATTTGGTTAAGTTTAATTCAGTTTGAAAAAATAAAAATTGGTGTGTGAGTTTGTCTGTCCATATAAAACCCTTTAGTTACATTTTTTGTTCTTTCATCGACACGACCACATTTCCGTGACCATTTTCGATTTTTGTTGTAGCGCAAAATATATTCCCAAACGACGTTGGGGACCCATTTTGGCACGTTGTGGTGGGGGTATGGGCATATCCACTACATAACCAAATATATATATATACACACACCCTGGGGTATGCCCGTGCCTGAAGGCACGACGAAGACTTCCAAGAAATTGCTTCGACTAAAATTTGTCATCATATAATTTATTATAAAACACAAAAATGTGTACACGGTTTAGAAAATTTGGACAAAATTTCCCTATTTATAGGACTATTAACATGTTTAATAAATTTGGTCTATTTATAAAACACTAATAGAGTAAAGATTCCCACACTCCTTAACATGAATAAAACTTGTTATAACATGGTTTAAAATTATAATACTATTTAATCTAATTGCATTCAATTAATAAATAGAAAAGATAATGCAATTAACTTGTGTTAGGAAAATACAAACTCTCAAATATTAAAGTAAAAGAGACAAGATAAATCTTAATAAACATATGATACATTGTGCTTTTAAATTCAAATAAAAGTAAAGAAAGAAATGAACCTACAAATACAAACTGAAAACCCAATGGTAAAAATAAGTTGATCATTATACAGATTATAGGATTAAAAATTGATTTGATTGCATTCGCTAGGAGCTTGACGTACACAAATACCTCTTAATTTTTGTCAATTTGTTGTCAAAGAACCAACAAATATAAAACCCACACATATTTTTAACCATAATTTAAAAACTAATGATGTGAAATTGTAATTAGGGTAGTAGATTTTTTATTTAGATCATAAAAATGAAAAATAAAACAGATGGTATACCTTATATGACATGTATTATGATCAATCCAAGAAGGATATTACAAAACATAACACTCAATAAATTTTGACATATGAACAACATAAATTTGATCATATATAAATGAAGTCTACAACAAAAAACCTTCACTAATCTTTTAGAGATTTTTTTTAGATAAACATAAAAGGAAATCTACAACTAAAAATCTTCTTGGCGTGAATAATAAATTTTCGAGTAGCATAATTTTCAGAATGTGAAAAATTAATGTTTGTTTTCGATCACCCCATCTTGTAATGATGGTCTTGCCATGCATCAAATATGACAAAATATCTGCGAGGCTAGATAATAATACAAAAAGCTTCTAAATTTGAAACTTGATTTATTCTGTCAAAAACTTTAATAAAAAAGAATGAAACATCAATATATAACTTATATTTAGAAAAACGTTTTAATCAAATGAAATTGTATTTAATATGACAGAATGATATTAACTAATATATTAAAGATGCACTAATAAATATGGATTAGGGAGAATTGTGATAGTGTGTCGACTAGGCAAGATGGATCTTATAAATGGTAAACCTGAAATAAAATGAGTATGTTCACAAATTTTTGGTAGAATTCTAATAAAGATAATTAAAAACCATTGAATAAAGGATCAATTACCAAAAAGTCCCTCAAATATTTTTTAATATACATTTAGTCTAAGCCTTCTTATTTTATTCCCAAAAGTCCCTCGAATACTCATTTAACCAATATTTTTGTTATTTTTAAAGGTCCGTACTAGCGGCACACATTGAGTGTTCTTACGTGGTGAAAGACTTTTTGTAGAAAAATAAAAAAGTTTTGACTAAACGTGTATTAAAAAATGTTTGAAGAACTATTTGGTATATGCCCCTTCAATAAATGGGTAAAGCAAAAAGGATTTGGCCAATTGTATTATTATGATATTAAATGCGAATTACATAACAACCACAAATATATGTGTTAATACTATACAACCAACATTTGGAATAGAATACAAAATGAAATTACTTCAACATGTATTTTTTAACTTGAAAAAAGTACACTTGGTTAGGCATCCAATTAATTTATTCCTATAACGCGAGTTCCCTCCATGCATTCACAATTGTGGCCTTGTTTGCAGGAATGAAAGACTAAATCAAAAGTTAAAAAAAATCAAACCCAATAATTATTTTCATAAATTATGAGGGGGGAAATTTCTGAAAATCGAAAGACTAAATCAACAAAAAAAGAAATAAAAAAGTTTAAAGAGAGAGAGAAGGAGAGGGAAAAAAAAGAAACCCATATTTACAATATACATGATGGCCAAAGATCTGAAAATGAATATGAAAACTCTTAAAACAAACCCAAACATTCTGAAATGAAAATGAAAACCAATAAATAAACAACTAAACATACATATTAACCTAAACCCCGATAAAAGTAAAAGCCTAATGAACATACCAGAGAGGTGAATCCACAAAATATAAGAAATCCCCCAATACAACATATAGTATACTCTCTTTGGGGATGAACTCCATCAAGGGCCTTATAGGTTAAATCTACAAAAATGAACCATAACAGAGAGTTCAAGGCGCTAAACAAAAAAATTCAAAATATGTCCCCAAGCTCGGGGAAGAAGTAATAAACAATTTTCAAATAAAAGCAAAAAATTAATTGTATTTTAAATGAACCATCCATCCACCCACACCCAATATAGAAGGGACTGGCTTCGGGTTAGACTCACCTCCTCATTTTTATGGATCGATGCCACTGGATGGGGAGAAAAGATGGGTGATAGAGATCCTTCTATTCATTTTTGTGGCCAACCCCATTTAGTGGAGTTTTAAATCTCTGGATGTATCTACTTGTATTTTAATTGTATTTTCTTGAAACCCATCTTCTTGAACACAAAGCTCTGGACATACTGATTTGCACAGTGTACTTCTTGAATACCCATGTGCCTCCTTAAATCCCTAAAAATAACATCGACTCCCATAAACCTTTTTCTTGAGATTCGCTCCATGAGGAAATGTGCGCTGATCTTGATAACCTAGCTAATTGACAACCCACATAAACCCGAGTCTAAAACCCATCTTCCCTATACCTTATACCTCACCTAAGCTATACGACCAACCAAAATAGGTAGCCAAACTGGCCCACTTGCTGTACTCCAAACCCACTCGGACTAAACCACAAACCCAATAAATAAAAAACACATCATCCCTCTCTCCTCGGTCTCACATTTAGTTTCCCATTATCCCATTTTCTCATGAAAAATACCCCACACCATTTACACCATATACGTGACAATCATCAGTCAACATGGAAAGTCTTCCTAAACATCATCCAACTCTCGCAAGTTGCTAGAACCCGAATTGTTGCTTCTCGTAGGGCTGATATTTTGAATAGATAAACCATGATATTTTGAATACACAACTGAGAGGGAGAGGGAGAACATAATACCTATAGAATTCTTGCACCGAATAATGTTTAGTGTATATCTATATTTACAAACCAAAATCTACAAAACAAAACATAAAGACCAAAATAAATACAATGTTACCCTCTTAGTTGACCTTCAAATTCAGAAGTAATAAGCATCTTTTGCATTTAAAAAAACATACCCTAAGCTTGGCAGCGACAGAATGTGTGGAAGAGATGAGAGAGAATTCTGTGTATTCAATGTATTTTGTGTGGTTGGAGAGTGAGGATTGTTTTAACCTGAGAGAGAGAGAGAGAGAGAGATGTGTATTGTAAAAGTGGGAGGAGAGTGGCAACACTTTACTCTCTTACCCTTGTTTTTGAATTTAAAATAAAGGGGAAATAAATTGGAGTGCGTCAAAAGAGGGGGAACCCAAATGATTGAGGGGCAAAATAGGTACTGCCGAAAAAATTCATATAGATGACATCATAAACTAAGTTTGTGAAATTCATAAGTTTTGTAACTTATATATATATATATATATATTTGACTGACATCTTCAAACAAGTTGAGAGGGTGAAAATGAGTGATAAGGATTTAGATTGAGATTATTTAATTTAGCAGTGTGTAGGATGGCATGTCCCCAAGTAGAGACTAGGAGTTTGGATTGCATAAGCAAAGGTCATCCAATAAGTTGCAAATGTTTAATTCAAGACTCAACTAATCCATTTTGAGTGTTGACGTGAGGGTCTGTGTGCTCAACATTAAATCCTCGTGATAAGAAATAATCAAATAAAGTTTTATAAGTAAATTCTCCTTCATTATCTAAATGGATAGATTTAATGTGTTAATAAAGAAAATGTTCTCTAAGTTTACTGATTTGAGCAAATGATTTTGCAAAAGTCAAATTTTGAGTAGATAATAAATAAACATGTGACCAACGAGTGGATGCATCAATTAAATCCATAAAATATTTAAAAGGTCTACTAAAGGAGTGGATGGGACCATAAATATCCCCTTGAATTTTTTTATAAAAAAGACTGTGACTCAGAAGCTACTTTAAGAAAAAATGTCTTATAATTAATTTACCTTAAGAAGAAGGGGTGTAAAAATGATAACTAGGTAAGTGTAAGATGTGGCTTCTTGGAATACGATTAGTATCAAGCGAGGCGTAACCCCTTATCAAGATCATGATTAATGCCCAAGACTATATTTAATAATGACGATATAGGGATTAAGAGAGAATAATATTCAACACCCAAGATTGTATTAAATGAGGTCTTTTACACCATAAATGCACCGTGAATACAATTAATAAATGGAACCAACATGTAACTTGGTCGGAGGGAGAAATATCAAGCACTCTTTTCATAATAAAGGCAAGGTAGGAACTTCAGGATCAGTTAATGCTCAATGATAGTGGTATCAATGGAAACAAAAGGGATTGTTCGGGCAATAATTATTCTCAAAAAATCTCTCGTGTATGAAGAAAATCCAATAACAATTCTAGGTTTAAATTGCTGTCCATGTAAAATATTTGGTTGGTCTATTTATATAGAGGTTGGGTTACTTGAGTAACCTTACTGGAATTAAATACGATTGACTAGAAATAAATGCCGAAGTACAATGGCATTAGTGGCAAAGATATTGCATTAAATGTATGGGATATTATGTTTTGGCGAGAAACTAAACCACCAATTAGAAGTGTGGTGGCATTAATGGGGATGTGACATGGCAGCTCAAAGGCTTACCTTAGAACGGCTATAAACTCAGACTTGGTTGACAAGGTCTGTCATCTTAAGGACAAATCTCACTTGAGTGCTGTAACTTTGAGTCCTTAAATGCCAGATGTTATGACATCATAAAGTGGTAAATAGTGATCCTCACTAGACGTGTGGTCACATAAATCAAAGAGATGGTACATGGAGTTGAGGTTACTCGGTTGGAAGTAGCTCGAACACTTAAGTGTGATGTTTGTTGGCTGGAAACTATCTCTAGGAAATTTATCTGAGGTTGGGGTCCCTCGAGGAGGTTCGCCAAGTATGATGACTCCAGCGACTATTTGTGCTATATGAAGTTTTTGCCCAAGTGTCTCAAGAGGGTTAGATATTGCATTCCCAACGTTTCCATGATCCTAATCCTCGAAACAAAATCCTTGCGAGGTTCCCAAGAGAATGTCATTCGATAGAGAATGTAAGCTATCCCTTGCCCTTTTACGCATCGTCCCTCAAGGGTATCGAAAGTCCTCACCTGCATTACAAGGTAAATTGTTCAACATGTAAAATAAAAGATTAAATACATCATGTTTCCTATTACAAGTATTTTCACTCGAGTAATCTTGGTCTTCATGGGAAGTCCTTCGAGAAGTCTATGTGGAGGGTCTTTATGGCAGGTCGTTCAAGAGGTCTTTGTATGCATTCTTTAATTAGTCATTTGCTAAGTATATAATCATCTTGTCTAATTAACCTTTGGTGAGTATTCCCCCTACAGTAAGGTAAGTTGTTTGTTTGATGACGCATTTGGGTTAATTATGTTTAGACGTAACATATTTGATCCATGGTGACCCAAACGGTCATGCCACAATATCAAAATATTACGATCATTGAGCTTTCGATTCATGACAATGTGTGATTCTACAATAATAATTATTTTATGGTATAACCCGATGGATGACGCAGGAAGTTTATCTAGTGTCATCTTTCGACTTTCAACAATAGAAGTAATGCAAATAAACTCTTTGTCCCCTTCATTACACATTTTTATATGAGAGGCCATTAATGTGTAATTGCTACTCAAAACCTAACAGTGAGTTAGTGGATCATCTTTTCTCTAAAGTTGAGATAAGTATCAAAGTGTGGGGATACTTCAATGGTATCATGGGGGTTGACTACTGCCCTTCTACCATTAGAGCAAGGTTAATTTACTGGTGGTCAGAGGCCTCTAACCGTGTTGAAGGTAATTTACGGTATACAATTCCTTTATTTATCTGTTGGTTCTTGTGGTTTTCGAGGAAGAAGGTGATATATGAAGGTAAATCTCACTATCATTATAAAATTATTATAGATTTTTGTGATATGTGTAGGATTAACATCTACGCTATGCCTGATGTTCCAAATTGTATTATTCTTCAAAGGATGCCTACTTTTATAGTAAAAGTAGGTAGACAAAAGAATCAATTTTCAGTCTATTGTATATCTCCTCCAATGGGTACTTTGAAGGTCAACGTTGATGGCTATGCTAAAAGGAATCCAGGGGAAAGTGGGGTTGGTGCTATTCTCAAGAATCATAACTCTAAAATGGTTATGGCCTTCTACTATTTTAAAAAATGTACGAACACCAAATCTGAAGCCAAAGCCTTTTGTGATGGATTAAAAATGTGTAAATTCTTGAAATATTACCATATTATAGTTGAATATGATTATAAAATTATGGAGAATATATTAAATGTCATACATGACCCTCCTTAGTCCATTATTGTGATCATCAACAACATATTGAAGATTTGTAGTTTAATGCGAGTTATTTTTACGCACATGTTTAGATAAGGGAATATGCCATCACATTTTCTGGATAATTTGGGTTTCATGCTCAAATCGAATCATAACTCCCATCTGACTTTTGATTTTCCTAAGGACATTAAAGATTTTATGGTCATGGAAAATGGAGACTCCCTTACTTTAGCCATGTGTAATTTTTCTTGGTTTAGTCTCTTGTTCTTGGGGTTTTCTTTATTTGTGAGCCACCTAGGGGAGCTTTACCCACTATATATATATATATATATATATAAAATTTAAAAAAACCCAGTCTTTTGCTTTAATATTTGTCCATAAAAATCATGGCATCGGGAAAATATAGTTATAACATAAATGTCATCCTCATAATTAGGATTGAATAAAATCGAGTGTGGAGATTATATACCAACATAAGGATTGAGTTAGTGTATCACTATCAACATTCAAGTAAGGGAATTATTCATGCTTGGACCATAATAAAGAGATTATAGATCTTTCTAATAGCATTCAAATGATCACCATACATTAATTCATAGAGTCTACAAATGTATATGAATCTGTAATCAACTTTATCTATGGTAATACTAATTTAATTAATTCCCATGAATCAAACTAATATTTACCCTTACGGCTTTCATAATTAAAGTTGACATATAATATACTTTAGAAAATTATATGTGAATTATACCATTATTCTAACATTCATATAACCCTAGATATCACTATCATGAAAATTCGATTAAAATTACATATTTTTTCTAAATTACCATTTAAGTATTTTTGTATTCTATTTTTACAAATCCCACATATGAAATATATACTCCTAATTATCTCTAATTCCTTTTAATTGTTAACATTAGGATGAGGTAGAAATTATTATTTAATTACATACAAGCGGAGGAGTAAAATCTTAACTTGCATTTTTGAATGTGGAATTTTAGATTTTGATAATTTTTACACCATGTTAACACAAACCAATGGAAAGTTTCCACATAAAATATAAATAGACAAAATAGCCGAATTATAACATGAAAATACCAAATAATTGGCAACATGCATGCGTGACAAGTGTAAGGACATATTTTCATAGGTCCGTTATCAATTTGTTATGTCATATACCGCTACACCGTCGAAGGGCATTCAAAAGACATCTACATCAAAGACGGATCCAAATTATTCAAGTTCTTCATCATTTAAGACTCCGCAAAGTTTACTTTGGTAAGGTTATGTTTTAAATACCTTTACTTTTCACTTAGAGCTTTTGGGAGATTTTTACAAAATATTTTCTAAGTGTTGGAGCGGACTTTTTCGTCAAATATTAAGAATGAGTATTTTTTCTAAGCTTTGAACCGGACCTCGATTTTGACGCCCAGGTCGTTCACACGAGATCAGCATCTCGTTAGAATGAGATTGGAAGTTGTGCGATGTCGTTTGAACGACATGCGTACTTCGTTCGAGCAACATATGCTTCTCGTTCAAACGAGCTCGGATTTTGAGGCGGTGCATTTTTGTATAAATACTCATTAAATGGTAACGTTTTCATTAAGAAGTCCATACATTTTCCACAACAGAAACACTGCCAAAGAAGTATTCTTTAGGCTTCTTCTTTTAGGGTTTTAATCCCTTTTTGTTTACAATTCACAAAACTCACATCTTGCTTTAGTGAATTAGTTTGGTGTTCAAGAACACAACTTTTGCCCTTGTTTATTATTTATGGGGAGAGATCTACAACCGACAGCTGCATGCTATTGTGAAGGGAGTCCTTATGAAGATTTCAGACTGCGTGTCTAGGATTGCGGTCCTTGTGGTATAGCTGCGCGTGAACCACTACAGATTTCTAGCCGTTGCTTTGAAGGTTTGATGAAGACACCGTGCGTTACTCTTGTGGGCTATGCAAGTTGGTATGTAAGTCAATGGTCTTGTAAACTTTTCAAAGTTCTAAAAATAAAAGGTTTTCACCTGCGGGGATTTTTCCTTAAGCTTGTGTCGCATGCTTTATTTATTTTATGGTTTGACACACGCACACACGCAGTTGAATGACTTGGGGCTGATTTATTTTGGTTTAAAAATAGACACTAATTAAATAAGTGTGCCAACGTAGAAAGTTACGAATTTAAATCAATTATCACACAATCGCACTTTTCAAATTGGCATCAGAGCGGGTTACGCTAATTTTTCGCGTATTCCTATTTTTCGCAAAATCGTGTGATATTGATTTTTTTTTGAAATATCAGTTTTGTGAAAAATCGCATTTTTTCTATGGAGCACTTCTATAATAAGATTCCTATTTTTGACGGGTCTAATTATGCCTATTGGAAAGCTCGCACGAAATCTGGTTTAAAAGCCATTAACGAGCGTGTTTGGTACCTTTGCGAAAATGGGTGGACTCCTCCCACGGTCACCGTTGATAATATCTCCTCTTTAAAACCTGTGCTAGCCTGGACTGAAGATGATCATAAAATGTCTATATAATTCACGTGGGTTGAGTGCTATTTCTGGAGTGATCACTCCTGATGAGTTTCGCCGAATTATGACGTGCACCACGTCTAAAGAGGCTTGGGATGTTTTGAAATTGACACATGAGGGTACGAACGCGGTTAAAGAACCTAAGTTACAAAATTTAGCCACCCAATTTGAGACTATCACCATGTCTGAATCTGAATGCTTTGATGATATTTATGCACGTTTGTCGAACATTATTAACACCAGTTTTAATTTGGGTGAGGTGATTGATAACACGCGTGTCGTTAAAAAGATTTTGAGATCTCTCCCAAAACGCTTTATTCCTAAAGTCACTGTTCTGAACTCTTTGGGAAATTTGAAATCACTTAAGTTAGAAGAACTTGTAGGAGATCTTCAAACCTATGAGATTGACATGTTTCCCAAAACCATTAAGGCTAAGGATAATGGCATTGCTTTAAAGACTCATAGTAAGAAAAAGAAAGAAAAAGTTTGTGAGTCCGATTCTGAGGGAGACTTTGATTTTAATGATATGGCCTTGTTTGCGAAAAATTTTAAAAATTTCTCAACATGAACAAAAATAATTCTTCCAACAAAAAGAATTTTTTTGAGAAAAATAAAAAGAAAAAAAAGGCCAAAGAAAGCGGTGAGAGAGAAAAAGAGAATGACTCAGATGAGGAGTGTGAGGAAGATCTTGAGAACGTGACGTGTTTTGAATGTGGGGGTAAGGGACATAAGTCGTTTGAGTGTCTAACATGGCTTAGAAAGAAAAGGAAGAAAGTAGCCATGCCTGCCACACTTAGTGATAGTGAGGGTGATGAGGGAGATGAGTCCGATAAAGGTTTAGCACATGGGATGGTTGTCGCTTTTTCTAGTCGTGTGAGCACACCCACTTTGTCTCACGAGAGTGCACACGAGAACGATGATAGTGATTTGTGTTCTTCGAGTGAGGATGAGAGCGAGGAAGAAAGTGGAGATGAAAGTGAGCTCCAAAAAGCTTTTAGAGATTTGTACACCGAGACCTTGAAAACAAAGAAGTATAATCGTGATTTAGGTCGTCGGGTTTTAGATTTGTAGAGAGAGAAGGAGGTTTTGAGAAAGGAGAATTGTGATTTGACCGACACGTTGTCTAGTCTGACGACACGTGTATCCCAACTCGAGAGTGATCTCGAACGTGCCAGGGAGGTCAAAGTCATTTTTGAGAACGCACCTAAGAAGGTTGAAAAGGTGGTTCTTAAGGGTAAAGGTGAGAAATTAGGAATAAGTCTTGACGATGCTTCTATTTCCCAATTAGCACCCGAGACGGTTCCCACTTTAGTGATGGATTCACATGAGTCTCACCCTCACCCACCTAGGCATCCCATTACTATTAGGAAAGTGCGTCCTAGAGTTTTTGAGAGAGTTGTTTCGAGGCCTATTTATGTTTTCTCACATTGCAAAAGGAGAGGACACCTTAGGGAATTTTTCTTTAAGTTGGGGTATGTGTCACATTTTTCTTCTACACGTTTTTTTGATACACATGCACCCACACATGATTCTTTACATGCTCCCGGAGACTATATGAGAGAGTTTGCACATTTAGGTGAGCAAGTTAAGTTTTTAGTCAAAACTTCACAAGAATTGATGGAGGTTTTTCATAAGTTGTCTCCACCTTTGGAAAACCCCTCCGCACCTAATGATTGAGGTTTGACTTGTTTACTAGCATAGGGTGATTTTCATGATGTCATTGTTTGCCTATTGCTAGTATCTATCATTTTTGTATAAATTTTTTCTTTTGAAAAATTTAGAAAAATACAAAAAGATTTTATTTTGATAAAATTTTTAGAAAAATCCAAAAATATTTTTGTATTTTGTTTGCACCATTTATGAATGGACACTTAGGATGACCGAGTCATAACATCATTCCATTATTTTCATGTACTATTTGATAGTGTTTTGAGACAATAGGTCAATTCATCCATGTGCTTTATAATGTTTGGAGTCATTAAGATGTAATTAAATGTTACTTCCTACATGTTTGACTCATGTTTCCTTTATTACACACATGCACGGATTTGTTCGATTATTGTGCTTGTCTTATCACATGTTGGTTGAGTGTTTTCAATTCAATCCTGTCCTTAAAACGAACCAAGCACGATAAATTTTGATATGGAAATTGTGCATTTAAGAACCGTTTTGTGAGTTTGTGTGCTTTGTTTAAAAAACGGGGAAGGGTTACGAAAGGTTAATTTTGCCTTTGCGAATACTAAGCCACCGTTAAATTGGACCTAAAAAATGGAGGAATTTTATTATTTGGGGTCCAAAGAGGTTTAAAAGAGCCAAAAAATTTAAAGGCAAGAAAAAGGAAATTCATGCCAAAAAGGGGCCATTTTAGGTTTGTGCACCAATTCTCCAAATTTTGAGAATTTATATTACCTCTAAAACAAAATATATTTGAGGGAGTTTGGTTGGAGAATTTAAATGGGTTTGCACGTCCTTGAAATTCTTGAAAATGCGCTATATAGTTTTGGACGTTATTGGGGTGGAAATAATTTTGACTTTGATTTGTTGATTTGTATAAGACGATGTCATCTAAATTCAACAAATTTTTTACACATAAGGATTCTTTTGATGTTCATTCATTAGAGGTACACATATTCATCGTGCACATATGATTGATTGAGTTGATTTACCTATCGAATGTGTTCACACCCATTCACTTCGTTTCCACGACTTGGTTGTTTGAGTTTAAATCCATGGTGTGTTTTTTGTATCATATTTTTCAAAGTGGTATCTTATTTTTGTATGAAAAATTAAAAAATCCAAAAATAGTTTGATCTTTGTTTGCTATGCATTTTGCTATTCATGACTTGCTATGCATTTTGCTATCCAAAAATGCATATATTTGAGCATATATTTGCTATCCAAAAAATCCAAAACATGGATACTCCTTTGCATGCGCGTAGCTTGATCTTTGTTTGCTATGCATTTTGTTGTGACCCTCCATGTTTTGATTTTTTTCTTCTTATCTGTCTATTTGGGGACATCATAAAATAGGGGAGAAAGAATTATCATGTTATGGGGGAGTTTTTGCATTATGAGGGAAATTTAATTATTAATGCTTTATTCTTATATCATTTCAAACTCGATGCGTCACAAAGGTTTTTGCTTTTTCTCATGTGTGTAGGTACAAAGATTGATGATCATGATGTTGCACACCCTGATGAGAAAGGCTTTGAGATTTGACGAAGATTATTGAAGAACAGTTTTGAAGTCTTGAAAATTTATTCATGGGAGGTTAGATTTGTATAGGCAATTTGGTATTTGATAATTTGGATTTTTTATGTATGTACCAGCATAGACATAGGGGGAGATTTGTAAGGACATATTTTCATAGGTCCGTTATCAATTTGTTATGTCATATACCGCTACACCGTCGAAGGGCATTCAAGAGACATCTACATCAAAGACGGATCCGAATTATTCAAGTTCTTCATCATTCAAGACTCCGCGAAGTTTACTTTGGTAAGGTTATGTTTTAAATACCTTTAGTTTTCACTTAGAGCTTTTGGGAGATTTTTACAAAATATTTTCTAAGTGTTGGAGCGGACTTTTTCGTCAAATATTGAGCATGAGTATTTTTTCTAAGCTTTGAAGCGGACCTCGATTTTGATGCCCAGGTCGTTCGGGCGAGATCAGCATCTCGTTCGAACGATATTGGAAGTCGCACAATGTCGTTTGAACGACATGCGTACTTCGTTCGAGCGACATATGCTTCTCGTTCGAACGACCTCGGATTTCGAGGCGATGCATTTTTGTATAAATACTCATTAAATGGTAACATTTTCATTAAGAAGTCCATACGTTTTCCAGAACAGAAACACTGCCAAAGCAGTATTCTTTAGGCTTCTTCTTTTAGGGTTTTAATCCCTTTTTGTTTACAATTCACAAAACTCCCATCTTGCTTTAGTGAATTGTTTTGGTGTTCAAGAACACAACTTTTGCCCTTGTTTATTCTTTGTAGGGAGATATCTACAACCGACAGCTGCGTGCTATTATGGAGGGAGTCCTTGTGAAGATTTTAGACTGCATGTCTAGGATTGCGGTCCTTGTGGTATAGCTGCACGTGAACCACTGAAGATTTCTAGCCATTGCTTTGAAGGTTTGACGAAGACACCGTGCGTTACTCTTGTGGGCTATGCAAGTTGGTATGTAAGTCAATGGTCTTGTAAACTTTTCAAAGTTCTAGAAATAAAAGGTTTTGCCCTGCGGGGATTTTTCATTAAGCTTGTGTCGCATGCTTTATTTATTTTATGGTTTGACACACGCAGTTGACTGACTTGGGGCTGATTTATTTTTGTTTAAAAATAGACACTAATTAAATAAGTGTGCCAACGTAGAAAGTTGCGAATTTAAATCAATTATCACACAGTCGCACTTTTCAACAAGTATCACAAATTGGGACACATTATTAAAAATTCGAACAAACTACAATTCAAATTGGAGCATTAGTACACCAAAGTGGGAAAAAACTCAAATAGGTAACTAACCAGCCATTAGTTGCCAATGGTCAGTCATGTTGCATGACATGATACACTATAAATAAGCAACGAACCCAATAAGGAAGACAAGACTCCCTCACCAAAAATGCATTTACATTAATTTTATCTTCTTTTACTTTTCTTTTCCTTTCGTTTTCCTTTCTTTCTTTTCTTTACACCATTTCTTTCAATCCACAGTAGATTGTAAGGTAGTTTGTAAACTTTTCTTTAAAATTATTTTTAAAGTTTCTTGACTTCACATTTGTTGTCATTTACTTTCTTTCTTTACATATCCTTAGTGTAATTATTTGCTTTACACACACTTTACTTTCATGCCATCCTTTACTTTAATCGCATTTTCTTTTCTTTTATTTACAAATATTTATTTTCCTTTTCATTCATACAATATATTATTTTTGTTATAGTTATTTAGCCCAACTTAATACTTACATCAAGGTCTTCCCTAAAGTAAGCATAAGTCATCTTAATTGAGGTATCAAACGCAACACAATCGCCTGATATTTTCACTAGGCTAAGAATTTTGGTTGCTAAGAATTTTACCTGGTACCCTCATAACCCCAGTTGATCACCAAGTCAAGTGAAAAATTAATCCAAACATATTTCTAGCAAGCTAGGTGGGACATCAGTCTTGTTTTGGGGTTACAAATGGCTAGATATGTCGAAGAGGGGATATAACGAAAAAAGTTGTTAAACTTGGCTCAACTAACCAACATATTACCAATTCATAGCAGATAAGGGTTGAGATAAGCCAAGATTTAGGACAAATTGCTCACAGTCAAGATTTAAACATTCCAATGGCTCTAAGGGCCAATAATATTCCAAACACATGAACAAAAGGTTTACTAATGTACATGCAAGACCAATTGACCAGTTAACTAAACCTACTTTTTGATCATTTTAGAAACATGGTACAAAACATTAACACTATGATTACCACTGTGATTAGAAAATTTGCTTTACCTAACGGTGTGACTGGTGTTAATACAACTACACAACCTAACCCCTACCATCCTGTTTATTATATACCTAACAAAGGCAAAATCAATTTCATAAATAACATAAGGATGATAGGATACCCTAATACAACTGGTTTAGGCATCAGTAACACAATAGAGGGTTTAGGACTATCAAATACTTATCAACAAATGGGTTATAATAACCGAATGGAGAGAATCTCCCCCTAGAGGTAAGAAGAGCCATAACACATAAAACGATGACAACTTAGGCTTCCTAGGAGCTTTGAATTATGGTATTATAAATAATCTAGTGTTCGAACAAGAACTCAGAGGATTAGGGACCCCTAGGATATTTGATAGACAAATCCCTCAAGTATCATAACTAATGGCTTACTAAACATAACAGGCCGTGCCTCCATAAATTCCACCTTTCTTACAACTAACTTATTTGGTAAACTAAGTAACTGCCCCAAAAAATAGGCAACTACTCGGGGGATTTAGGAGGAATGAGATTGTGGACTTGATACATGAAATGTGTGTACCAATAGCTAGGGGGTTCATACCCCATTTGATAGAAATATATATCCAGAATGGATAGATTGGATTGAACTTTCTAAAGGATTTAAATTTCCAACCATTACTCTCTTCTCAGGGGATGTGAGTAAGTTTAAAGTGGAATATGTTTCTCGATTCACTAGTCAACGTGTTGATATTGGAATAAATAATTACTTAAGGCTATGTATATTTTCTAGTTCCCTTACAGATGCAACCTTTGCGTGGTTAATAAGTTTGCCACCAAATTATGTTCAAAATTGACTACAATTGGAAGACATGTTCGACTCACAGTTCTTCAAAATTGAACTAGAGGTTTTCTTGGTTGATTTGGCAAGGTTAACTCAAAAACCTTATTAAAAGTTTACTACATTCGTAAACAGATTCAAAAGGGCTAGGAATGAGTGCAAAACAGTCTTGCCTGAGTCAAAATTTATAAAATTAGCACAAATGGTTTAGAGTTAAGGCTTCGAAAGAAGTTTGATGCCACTAAATTTAGAGATTTGGTAGAATTAACTATAAGGTATACAGACATGGAGATTTTCTAGAAGAAGATCATGAGAGAAACACGTTTTCTTTCAAAGCATATTATAAGGATCATAACTTTGAAATTTATTCTTCTAAAATTATAAAACCACTATAACTTGTGAACCTTTAGTTCGAAAGGATACAATAGTGGAATCCTTTGCACCAAAGTCAATGGGAATGATAAAAGTACTCTTTTGAAATTACTAAGACTGATGAGATCTTTGAGTTTCTCTTAAAGACTAAAATGTTAAAACCGTTCGATGATGCTAAAAATACACATAAAGAAAAAATTATTATAAATATCACAATGTGTTTTATCATTCAACAAATGGCTGCTTTATATTTCCTGATAAGGTACAAGAGTTGATCATGTGGTGTAAATATCAAATTTCCTACAAAAGAGGAGAGGACAATGGGGTAACTGAATACCCTTTCCACAAAGTCAAATAATTATGGATCATTATGCAATCAATTCAACTGCCTAAAAACAAAGGGCATGTGGAGTTAGGAATGAAGACTAAGGATAAACCTAAGGATATGAAGCCTAAAATAACTAAAGATCTAGATCAAAAGGTGATGAAATAGCTATGTATCAGATGTGGGGAACACTATGCTGAAATGTGCCAATTGGTGTATTCGTAAGGAAAATATTAGCAGAAAGAGAACAAAAAAAATGGGAGTAATGGTAATATAAACAAAACCCCAATATTCCAAAATCAAGATTAGGTTAAAAGAAATCCCTTTGTGAAAGTAGGACCATTTTGTTTTCATTTTCATCCCCAAGGGAATGCTAAGATACGAAAGAGTAACCAATACATCAGACCTGGCTTCTAAGAGCCCAAATCTCATTAGCACAGGGGAAATTCAAGGCCAATAAAGGTCCCAAAGTTTGTCCCAATGATTAAAGGTATACCTGAATAGTTTATGATCCAAGACCTAAAGGTTGCACAAAAATTCAATGATATGCCAAAGAAACCAAAAACAATCAAATGTAATTAGGTAGTTCCTGGCATGTTGCATGTGCTGCAGCAACCTATGTCAACGAGAAGATAACTTGAGGTGTCAATCTCTAGAACTCAAAAAAGAAGGAACCAAAGGAATTACATGGCCTAAAAGTAAGCCTATGAGTTTATATGAACTAGTGGATCCAAAGGTTTTGCTTCTTTGTCCTCGGAGCCAAACCAAAGGTTTTATAGGTAACTAGAGAGGAGTCAAAGTTCTTTCGACTTGCTAGTAGAAAGGCTAAAGGAATTTATGAAGACTATGATCATGGATGAAGGACCTTCATCTGAGGAAAGATCTTGGAATGAAAAGGAAAATGAATAAATGATGGAAGCTAATGCCATAACACTTGTTTAAGATATTGAACAACAACCATTCATTTGTTTTGATTCTCTACCTCAACAAGTTCTACTTAATATTATTGTGATCCTCCCCAAGAGGTTAAAAGTTGAAGAAGGTCACGAGGAACCTTCCATGGAAGTGGATGGAGAAGAAGAGTAAGAGGTAGATATTTTTTTTATCTATTTATCTCTGCACTTGACATTGTATATGGGTTGGAAGAACCTACACAACATATGACTAACCACATAAAAACTTTTTTTATATAAATTCTTGGATAAATGGTGTCCTTACCATTAAAATATTAATAGATAATGGTGAAGTTGTTAATTTAATGTCACTTTCCATGTTATCATAAATTAATAAACAAAATGCTAAATTGGTTAAGACTCAGATTATTATCTCTAGTTTTGATGGTGATAAGAAGTCTACCAAAGGTGTAATACCCATTGATATTGATACAAACACTTGAAAGTATAAAACTTATTTCTTTATTATTGAAGGCATACCAAATTTTAATACATTACTAGGTAGCGATTAGATCCATTATAACAAATGTATTCTTTCTTCAATTCATCAATTTTTTTTTATGAAAGAGGATAGGCGTGTCGAAGAAGTGGAAGCTGATCCACTACCTTTTCATGCTAGTTCCAACTATGTTGAAGCAGAGCTCTACAAGAGAATATGGGGCTAGTAAAGGATGAGGCTTTGGTGCCAGAGGGAATCAAAAGGTTTAGTCTCAGAAGAATGTTGAAATGATCTACTTTTTGGCTTAATGGGGCCAACGAATAAAATAGTTGTTTAATGGATAACACACCAATTGACATTTAACGAGTCAATGAAATCTTCACCATGGTTTTGTATAGATTTGAAGATTTAGAATTGAGCACCAGACTTGGTAAAGAAAATGTAATGACCTGCATCTTGATATATAATTCCAAATTTAAACTTGCATTATTTATTTCTCAAAATGACATTTTTATTAAAAAAAGTCAATAAGTAAATAATATATTTAAATTACCCAGCATACATTTGTTATATATAAAGTTATACATGTA
Organism: Sambucus nigra; assembly: GCA_949130495.1. Taxonomy (NCBI): domain Eukaryota; kingdom Viridiplantae; phylum Streptophyta; class Magnoliopsida; order Dipsacales; family Adoxaceae; genus Sambucus; species Sambucus nigra. The sequence goes on along the minus strand of OX422223.1, from coordinate 68,645,260 downwards.
TTATTATTGGATAGGATTATTATAAATATTTTAACCAAGTTACTTTAAAAATGAAAACTCAAATTTAGTTTTAAAAAATAAAATGTAAGTCTTGCATGTGAAAAACTCAAGAGGTTTAAAGTGTAATTCCTAAAGTTAAAACTTAAGGGGAGAATAATAAAAATACCCAAAGCCTTACCCACCCCTTTCTTATTTTTCTATTAGTTGGTTGTTAAGTGGAAATAAAGAGAAAAACAAAATGAAAAAAAAACCTCACACGTAAGGATTCCACACCACAAAACCAATTACTAGAGCTATGTTTTTTCCGAACTTTTTCAATTTTTTCGATTTTCGATCCGATTTTTTTCGAATTTGGAATGAAATTTTAGTTTGCCGATTTTCGATTTCCAATTTTTTCGAAAAAAATAGGATCGAAAATAATTCTGAATTTTTGATTTTTTTGATCCAATTTTTTCGAAACTATGCCGATCCGATTTTTTTGATTTTTTTCAAAAATATTTTTCGATTTTCGATTTTTTCGATTTCTTTTCCTATTTTTTGAAAGTTTTCCATAGCCCACATCGGTTGGGAGAGGGAGAGAGCTCCAAAATATGCTCTATAAAAGGAGAGTATCCTCCCAACTTCTACACAAATGAAAAAATGGGCCAAATGGTCATGTATTTACATGTTGGGTTAAGCCATTTTCTTTGTTTATTTAAAATGAGAATTTCGAGTAATAAAAAATCCATAATTTATTTTTTTTGAAAATTTGGAATTTTCGAAATTTTTGGATTTTTAATATATATTATGAATTTTGATTTTTGTCGATTTTCTGATTTTTCCGAATTCGATTTTTTTTTTATATTTTTCAAAAAAATCGGAATAGTTATTTTATTTCCAAAAAAATCAATTTTTTTCGAAGAGGCTTTTTCTGATCCGATCCGTCCGAAACACCGCCCTACGAATTACACTCGTGTATCCTCTATAGCCTCATGAAGTAAGAAAAACAAAAAGAAAAGAAAAGTATAAAAACCAAACCTTCTCCTATAATAAGCCACGATCAGAAAAGGTAACCAAAAACACAAAACATAACTTACCTAATTCTACCACAAGTGAAACCCCATGAAAATAGGACACATTTAAACCTTCATCTTCCTCCTAAAAAACACAGAACCTCCATAAGAGGAGAGATCAACCAGGTATGTCTTCCTCTTTAAGTTTTTTTACCCATATGTGTGTGTGTGTATATATATATATATATATATATAAATGGCGGTAGAGTTGTATATATATAAGGTTGGTCGTATACTCGTGTGTGGACCAGTCCCCATTTTAAGAGTGTGGGCTAGACATATGTCACTTGACGATGAGCCTAAAAATTATGGTCAAAATTATAGGCACACTCTCTCTCTTTTCTGAGGTCACCGCCAGGTGACACATGTTCGGTCCGCACTCTTAAATTACCGACTAGTCCGCACAAGAGCAGTACTAGTCATATAAACTTTCATTCAAAAGGAAATTTTAAACAGTTATGAAGTTTTTAAACTTTCATTTAAAACCAATATATATATATGGACAACCTTATATATATACAACTTTACCTCCATATATATATATATATACAGTCCTTCTCTTGTCTGGACCGATCCGCATTTTAAGAGTGCAGACTGGACATGTGTCACCTGACGGTGAGCCCAATAAAGAGACAGAGTGTGCCTCTAATTTAGGCGATAATTTCTGAGCTCACCGCCTGGTAATACGTGTCCGGTCAGCACTCTTAAAATGCAGATTGGTCCGCATTTTAAGAATGAGGAACGAACATGTGTCACCGGCGGTGAGCCCAGAAAAGAGAGTGAGTATGACTAAAATTTAGCTGATAATTTCTAGGCTTATCGCAGGGTGACACATGTCCGGTCCGCACTCTTAAAATGCGGACTGGTCCGCACAAGAGCAGTACTATATATATATATACACGGCAACTATTTTTTTGTCAAATCTTTGTGCTTTCATGGAGGTTATGTTATTAAAACTTTGGTTTAAGAACAATATGGATTTTTATCTAAATTGGGTTTATACTTAAACCAAAGTTTTAATAACATAACCTCCATAAAAGTACAAAGCTTTGACAAAAAAATAGTTTCCATGTATATATATATATATATATATATATATATATATATAGGAGAAGGCTCACCTACATCATGCTCTATACATCATCCATGCATCACGCTTAATTACAAGCCCTAAAAAACTTTTTTTTTCAAATTTTATATTTTTCCCTTGAAATTAACCTTCTAATCAACCCATATGCAAAAATTTAGGTCAAAATATATTTTGTAACTATTTTTAAAAAATCCACAAAAAACTGCTAAAAATACCTTATTTATAAGGGTCTGCGCCAGCAGTTTTTTGTGAATTTTTTAAAAATAGCTACAAAATGTATTTTGACCTAATTTTTTTCATATGTGTTGATTGGAAGGTTAATTTCAAGGGAAAAATATAAAATTTGAAAAAAATATTTTCTAGGCCTAGAATTAGGTGTGATGTATGGTGTGATGTATAGTACATGATGTAGGTGAGCCTTCCTCTCTCTCTCTATATATATAATGCTCTTGTGCTAACCAGTTCGAATTTTAAGAGTGCGGACAGGACATGCGTCACCTGATGGTGAGCCTACAAATTATCATCAAAATTATAGGCACTCTCTCTCTCTCTCTTTTGGGCTCATCGTCAGGTGACACATGTTAGGTATATATATATATGTGTGTGTGTGTGTGTGTGTGTGTATGTGTTATTATATTATTATGTAAGTGATTCTTTTTTAATAACTTTAGTTTAAACAACTATGGGAGGTTGGTAGTTTAAATAGCTATGGTGTGTTTTTATAAAGGTTATAGTTTATGCATATACATATATACGATGTGTGTTTATATGTATGTGTGTGCGCGTGCGTTGCTGTGTGTGTTTAGTGTTTGCTGGGGTGTATGTGTGAGGGTATATATATATATATATATATGCTGGTTAGATTGAAAAGGAACACAAGTTAATTTCATATATGTGTATGTGCGCGTGTGTTACCCAAATAAGAAAAAAAAAAGAGTTTTATTGTGTAAAGGCCATCTTATTAGTCATAAAAAATGTTATGTCATGCATAGATAATCGGAGGAAATACCGTTAGTTTTAAAAACCCAATGATGAAATTGCAAATACGCATTAATAAGCCAATATTGTCATCTTCAAAAATTCATATATTTCAAACCATTGCTCAGAAAAATAAATGGAATGTATCGTTGGATTCTTATCGTCGAAACAAATATTTTAGTTTATAAACATTTTATAATTGGAACTATTTTTAGCGACACTAAAATCTGGTTATGGCATCAATTATGGACCCCGAACACTAGTTAAATTGACCATTTTATCCTATAACGCTTGTACTATAAGTTTTCCACATTACTTAACTTATTTTAACAAAAACACCAATACTCATTTATAAACAATTATTCTATGATATTTTCCCAAAACATATTTTTATGAATTATATCATTGTATAAAAACTGTAATGTGACACCCCACCTAATACAATACCGGGTGATCAGTCCTATATCAAATTAAAACATGAGTCTCATTTGGTTCATTATTAGCATCACGGTCGAAAACTTTATTAAAACTTACTAACCACTTAGTATTCCAAAAAGCTGGTGCCAAATTTTATCTTTATTAATCCAAAACAAAATAAGTACGGAAATAAAAATAAAACATCCAATGATGATAGAACCAATCATCACATAATAAAAAGTCTTGTTGAATAAACCATCGTCTAAATCCAAACCAATGTAAAACAGATAATAAATCCCATATAATCAGAAAGGAAAATAACTAGATAAAACTGAGAGAAACATGCTCGAAGTAACTGATGTGAATCCCTACATTAGGAATAGAAAAGACAGAAGCGCCTATCCAAATCCTGCATGTACTGCAGCTACGAATCCCTGGAATGAATTTAGGCCCGGCGTCCCTGTGGCTGGACACCTAAAAGGTTTTCAAAAATATTTGATAGGAAGGGTTAGAACCCAAAACATTTTAAAAATATTTAGCAAGTGATTCAATTGCAGAAATTTAAAAATGCATGAATGCTCTTCATATTTAGGCTAGTGTCGCACTCCCTTGATGATAGAGTCACCCCTCAACTAATGTGCACACCTAACACTTTCTTTATATCCCACCTAGTCCTCTACCCCGTAACTAGATACTTGGCATAATACTCTCCTAACTTACTACTCCAACCCGAGAATTTCTAAAATAAGATATATACATAAGTTATTCATCACTTTAACTTAAATAATTATCTCCCCTTTAAGTCCATATAACATTTACAGTAGTTATATATTTAATACAATTTACTCCATATATTTAATTACCCATATATAACTATTTCTCACATTATATACGTAATACCATATTACGACATTCACACATATGTCGAATATATTAATAGTCCATCCTCCCGAGTAATAACTCACTGGATATATTCTCTAAAGTTCTATCAAACCAGGGTACTCTAAAGTGCTATCATATTTCCTTCCCGAAAGTTAGATAATCCCCTCACCCATATAATGGACGCTATGACTTGGGGATATACTCACCCTACTCCTCAAGCTAGGGGATTCACCCACATCGCGCAACCTCCCTCGATAGCACTGGAGTATATGAATTAAATAAATATCTAATCACCAATATTTAAGCACACACAATATATATACTATCACACTACCATATATATACGTTAAGTTTAATCTCGGCTTTACCATGTACAATGTCCATAACACTTAGCCTAAAACATTCCCAAGTCTATGGTCCGACTTTAATTTAATTAATTTACTCATTAATTAATTTATTACCTTCACGGGTCTATGTTCCGACTCTAAATTAAGCTATCCCTCACAATAGTTAATTAAATACCTTGGCGTCAGTCAACCAATATACCCGAACTCGCTCACTTTGCCCGATTATTATACAGAATTCAATTGCCCAAATTCCCTTAATAAGTTTGACACACACTTAATTAATTCCAACTTTAATGTCTCTCTCACATTAAATCTAAAACAACCTTACATTGTTTGATCTTAAAATTCTAAACCATCCCATATTTAAGACGCTTCCTTATTGTACCTAATTCTCCCTTAAATTCCCACCCAGGTCGATCATTACAGTAAAAACAAAAAATGGGTTGAATTTTGCCATATCGTTCGAACGAGAAATGGTTTCGTTCGAGCGACTAGTGATGTCATTTGAACAACAGTCACTATCGTTCGAACCAGAGTCCTGGTCGTTCGAACGACCTTTAACTTTTCCCTCTTTTCGTCCAGAATCAATGCTCTGCCATTAACAAAACCTTAAAAACTTTTCTTACCCAGAAACCAACCCAGAATTTACACAGTAAGTTCTACGAATTAATACAAATCCCAAAATCTTGAATTCCCTATTTATATCACCAATTGTAATTAAGGACATGAATCTAAATGATTTTTCCAAAACTATTGCAATCAAAAGATCTATAATCTTACAAATTCTTCACAGTATAATATGGATCATAGGCCCTATCACATCAATCACCAAAACTTGATTCGTAACATCCACAAATTTGAAAACCCAATTTGTATCAACCCAACCGAAAATCATGTGTTTAACACCTACCATGATATGAATTGAAATCAGAAAATTATATAAAAGCAAGTTTAACCACTTGCCTTATGATTCATAGAGTCTGATTAATCCTTTGGTGCAGGGGTTTGCTTTGTTGAAGAACACCTCCCTTGTTCTTCCATTTTGGCTCCAAAGAGTTCTCTATTTTGTTCCTCTACGTTGTTAGATTTCTCTTAATTGTGTTATGGATGCCCACAACTCCCAAGCTTAGGTTTTTATCTCCAAATCTCGTCTTAAGTCATATGGGCCTAATTAAAATGGCCCGAATACTCCAGTGGGGGTCTGGTTATGCCCAAAAATACCCCGTGACCCATCTACCACCCCCGGATACACTTTTTCGACTTTCTCGACCCATCCGAACTCAACTGTGCACTCAAAATTGACATTCAAATTAATTTACAATATCCTTATCTCACACTTTAATTCGTCTATACCCGACTCCCGATTGAGATAAATAAATACCACGTCACTAATACACATTATGAAATATTTAAATTATTACTATTCACTTAGTAATTAAATTTCATAAATATTAACCATTTACTCTCCGATTAATATTACCATAATTAATTCAATTAAATTACGAAGCACAAATAATTTAAAAATTTTCCCGAATTAATTAAATATTTAAATACACAAAAATACGCGGTGTTACATGTAAGTTCGTTCCTACATGAAACTATATATACATATTGGATCAATACTCGAATACTCATGTCAGTTCTATTCAATTTCGAACTAAACAATGAATACGAAAAGCTTCTATCATAGTATGGGAATGGCAACTAGACTAGTACATATCTACTTTGTAATTATCCGTAGTGACATTTACATTAAATCACAACCAAGGACATCGAATGCAACTCGAACCAAGTCAGTTAAAATCCCAAGGGATTTTGGCAGGTGATTTGTTATTCAATATTATTTCTCATAATGCTTTTGTGTATGCCTATTGTTGATATCATTATGTGATAATCCCAGTTTATCTTATTTTCATTGATGAACTCATTTGAGTAATTCAAAACATTTACGTTACAATTTCTTTTTATTTTAAAACCCTATATTGATATTTATGCAATGATATCATTTAATCTTATTCACTGAAATTGTTCTATTATAGCATATATTATAACTAGAGAATGATATATCATTATACACATGTCAGTATTATTTGGATTGTAGGACTCAAGGTTTTTGAGTGCCAAGTTTTTTTCTACCATTTGGAATGCCTGTTATTGGCTTAACACTATTACTTAATCTCGAGTTATTTGGATTTATTATCTCCAATTATTTTGTATTGATATATTTCCAGCTAATTGGATTGATTTTATGTATGTATGTCTATTGTCCTAAAGCCTCTAAACGGATAATTATGGGTTCTCTCTATACTACTCTAAAATGATTTACAAGCATTTAAGAGACCTGATCCCCCGAACTATCCACGTAAGAATGCAAATAATTCCCCCTATCCCTGTAAGATGCCCATGTCAGATGCTCTACTCACAGATTCAATATATAATTCAAATCTAGCATTTTACAACCTTAATAGACTATTCAGATCCAACCCTCTTCATCTCCAATCGTACATATCTCCATTACCTCGACATTAATAGACTATTCAGCTCCAGCCTTCTTCATCTCCAATCGCCCATTCAGCTCCCAAATTATCTCCATTACATCGACAACTATTGCGTATCAATTAAGAGTTTCCAGCAGCATAGTTGATAATGGGATCTGTAAAGGTATTTGGGATATGTATTTATGTAACACCCCACATATTCTGACGTCGTCCTCCCGCCAAACTATGTCAGGTATCACTAAATTAAATATCATTCTCAACATGTGACAAAAGTATGAGACAATTAAAACTTTTTCTACAAAATATAATACGCAATTTAATCCAACAAATATAAGCATTCATCCAAAGAAAATCCAACACCATGATAAATCCAAAATTATAATCAAACTCTAAGTGATAGATAATACTCAAAATGAAATAATCCAACTACCAATCCTGATTGAAAATCCATAAACAATTTTGGAACTGATTGGCCCACCAAATCCATAAATGAAAGTCTCATAATAAAAATGGCAGAATAAAAATAAATCAAACTACTACTACAGAAACAAAATTATATCTCTAGTTGCAGCCCAAAGATCTCCAATCCATCCTATGCATCTACTCCAATAACTATGCCTAAAATGTTAGTCAACGCAATGGGTCAGAGCCCACCGCATGAATACCAGTTACTCCTCCCAATTAGAATTCGTAAACCCAGACATAATCATTATACATGATAAATATCACAATAGAGCATTTTATCTTAAACACGATATATTTTAACATGCGAGTAAAATAAATTAACACTACCTACTCACATAACTAGGCCATCCCAATATTTAAGTCCAATTATAATGTTACAACATAATTTTAACTTCTATAATTTAATTAAATTAATTCAACTAATTTTATTTATGCGACAACAATATATCCAGTTCAACCTATTACGAGTCCAACACATATTCCTGGCACGTCCAAAGTTTGACACCACACACATTCCCCTCACTATAGCCAGTTCGCCCAATTTCGTTGGTCCTGCACATATTGGTGATGTTCCACACACTACACGCCACTATAGCCCGTTCACCCAATTTCGTTAGACCTGGACATATTGCTGATGCCAACACATACCCACATCACTATAGACAATTCTCTCCTTATTGTTATCCCTTCACATATTGGTGACGAAAATTCATTTAAAAAGTCATTTATTATCTTTGGCATTAATTCCTGATTTTATCAAGTTCATTATTTTCTAATAGCCCCACCCTTTATTCGAGCGTTACATCATCAAACCATCCCTAGTTCCATACCTAGAGATATTCACAACCAATAGTATATCCTAGCCTATCATTTAGGAAGAATACCTATTACAATTACCACCTAGCCTCGTACCTAGGCTATCGGAACAACAAAAAAGTCTACTACTTAGCCCCACCCCGAAAATACCCATCCGTAAAATCCTACACTAACTAGTACCACAACTAGAATGTTTTAACAAGTCCCACCTACTAGTCTCATACCTAGCAAGCAACCTAAATATAAGGTGAAGGCAACACTACCCCAAATATCCCGTCATCCACGTGGTGTCAAAAATCGACAAAATAATGATCACATAAGGCATATTTTCATCCTATCAAGACTAAAGAAAATAGGGGATATGTAATAATTTAACTTCATAGCAAGATTACTGTTTACCCAAATTATGTCTGTTTTTATTATAATATTAATTAAAAAAAAATATTTTTCAACAACTTATATAATTTCATCCACATGCATATTTCGGGGGCATACAACAATAATTTCTATTTTACAAGCAACACATAAATAACATGATTTTACGAGTTAAATTCAATTTATAAAGTTCATATAATTTATTCTAATATGTGAACGCCCATATATTATAACTGAATCCCAACCTCAAATCTAAGCATGCAAGAGTTTTTAGCCTTAATTCGTATTAGAGTTTTGAATAAAAATAATTCCAACTTTTGTTTAACTTTTCCTAATTAGTCTCTCTAATATATTATAAGAAAATAATGAATATAGAGTGTTTAGGCAAACATTTAAAACGCATAATACTAAAGGGAAATAACAGAAGTATTAACGTCTGTAAAGAAGTCGGCTTGAAAATCTTATTACACGGCTACGCTTCCCTCACAAAAATAGCAAAGACACATTCTTGGTTGTTCTTGAGAAAACTTGATTTAGATCTTCAAAACTTGGGTTGAAAGTTGTGTTTAATGGGGTTTAGGTTTTGTAGATGAGAAGAGATAATGGTTTGAGAGGCTACTATTTTTTGAGAAGGGTTAAAAGTGTTTTAAAAAGACTAAACCTGTCCATTATATGTCGTAGCAGAAGGTGAGCCTAAGCTTCTATCCTAAAATAAGCTCAATCGGACGTTGTTAAGATCGGCTGCATCACGTTTTAGAGATCAGGCCATCGAATTTCCTTGAATTTTGGACATGTTTTAGTTGAAGGCGAGACAAAGCCTGTAAGAAAAATGAACTCGATCGGACATTGTTAAGGTTATCTTCATAATGTTTTGGAGATCGAAGAGTCGAATTTCTTATCCTCCTTAAGTCAGATCCTCCCCTCATTTTTATATAAAAATTCACAATTTCCAAGTTTTAATCCTAATTTAAATTCCACTTAAAACCTGTTTATATATAAAAATAAATATTTTTACAAACCAAAATTAAATAGATTCCAAAAATATTTGTTCCAAAATTTTTAACTAAACAAAGATTTTTACGACTAAAAAAATCACAAGGTGTTACAATTTATTATCGTGGAAATCAATGGTATTTCCATACAATTGTGAAGAAACCTCTGCTGGGATTATCACATTTTATTAAAGGAACCTCTACTGGTGCATCTGATCAAGTATTTATACCATTTCTTTTCATCTCTCTTGCAATGTGTTAAATTTTCATTGATATTATGAATTCATACATCTATATAAGTTGTAATGTTTAAAGATTTGTTCAAGAACACAAGATCATTTCATTTTAATGTGGGAATTTATTTTCTATGTATTTGAGAAGACAAAAGATTTTGCCCTATATAAATAGTGCCCAATATATGTTTGATGAACTGTGTAAAAGAAAAGGTATATATCTTTGAGAAGACACCTTTATATACATCTTTAATTTGAATTTATGTTATTGTCATTTTGGAAAAAAAAGAATTGAACGTAAATTTTTTTGGGTGGTGCAAAATATACACTGATTGATATCCTGGGTTCTAAATGCAGTGTACAATTAATAGTGTTATTCTGAAAATATGTTTGTTGATATCATCATTATAATCTGTTTGAGGCTTAGGATAGTCTAATACCTAAAAATTTAAATGACTGAAATTTAAATAGAGTGTTCCAAAGTGTTTGATGGAACTTTAAAGGCTTAGGATGGGTTGCTTTTAAAAAACTTAATCAAATTCATAGTCCTTGGGAACTATTATTAATCGTTCACACCATACTTCATCCTCACCTAATCAATCGTGTCAATGAACAAATAATTCTTTACAGCCTTATATTAAAAGTGGATGTTCTAACTTTTTATGTCTTTGTTCATATGTGAAATAAAGTGGAAAACATGAAATATGCATTGTTTAATTTCTCTTTACATTTTGTTGATACCATCACATGTATTCTATTTAGGGTAATTGTGAAAAAATATCACACTATGTTTTGAGGTCCATCTAGGTTGCTAAAGAAGAAATGTTACCAACACTTATGCCATTACAAAATATAGTCTACTTACATGTAACAAGTTAGTCACGCTTAAAAGAAGTTGAATAAAATTAAATAATAGATTCAATTATGATATTCGTAACACAATTTCAAATGTTCATTTTCATAAAATTATGTAATTGAAGATTATTTATTCAACCATAAAAAGAGAAATTACAACTCTTGTTAGAGCTTCAACTCAATGGTCATTTGAAGTTAGACGAACATGAAGAAATTTTTTAAACATGGAGAAAATTTGTTTTGGAATAGTACGAGGCTATTTTGCAAGTAGAACAAAAAATTAAAATTCAAAGGTGAAGAGTGTTTTATTTCTTTATAGCACCGTTACTTGCACTACATGTTATGACCAGAAATACACTTCTCAACGAATGGACCAAATCAATTCTTCACACATGAGACGTTTAGAACATTTCTCATATTCATCTAGCACTTATAATTGATATGAAAATGTTCTAGTTTATTTTGATCGATTTTAAAAATATTTTTAGAGTTATTTTTGTTAATTTTTTTTATTTTGTAGTAGTTATTTAGTAAATGTGTTATAAAGGCAGTAAAATAGGACCTTGGATAATGTGATCTCAACAATATTTTTTGTGTGTATTACTACTTCAGAGTTTTATTCATTTTGTGCAGTTGAATTATCCCTGAACTCCCTCATTACCTCCAATTGACAATTCATGTAATCGTGAATATTATACTTCAGTTTCTTGTAGTTAATATTATACTCCTTCCTACTCATGCCTTAATTTATTTTGTTCTATGATATTGCGGAACATCAATTACATACCATTAGTAGGCCCTTTGTATTTGAATTCAATTATCATAGTTTATCTTAGAAACAACAAATTTTATTGAAAATGATTTGTTGCTGTTAATAAAAGTTACGAAAACTATACGTTTACATAGGCATGTGCCATTGTTCACCGTATTTGCATTAGAGGATGATCAAATTGTGGATAATGTTATATCAATGATTCATACTTTGTTTATCATCTCTTTGGTAATAGCGATTTATTTAACAAGACTATGTTTCCCCTGCCACTGTCCATGCGCTTACTGAAAACACTACACTACCTCCCACCCCAACCCAGATTTCGCATTTGTTGAAATTTCCACATGACATGTTGCAATGCATAAATAACCTTTGCCAACGAAAATACTACTACATATCTCGCTGAGAAGGCTATTGATATCCATTAGCGAGTGTGCCTTCAAATGTGTTGGACAAATCGGCCCACTGTTTATGATAGGATAACTCCCATTTAAATTATTTTCAATACTACAAACTAAACTCATATATTATTTTTCTATCCATTTTCTTTTCTAATTTGGCATGGAAGTATATACATGTATACTTTTCTTTGACATGGGAATCTATGTCATTTCTATTGCTGTTCAATTTTCGTATTTTAATACGTAATTTAAGAAGAGAGTTGCACTGAGTAATTACGCTAATTGCTTTGTTTCCCAATTACTCTTCCTCTTGCTGATCGACATCGTAATCAGTTTGATCACATAAGAACACCCCTAACCTATATAAACAACTTTAGCAGCCTCATTAGGAATAGGGACGACAATAGGGATTGAAACATCAATGACATAAGTATAATTAACACCCGAAACTTTGGATAATTGTGAAAATTTTAACCATATGAATGTTTATATCATAACCAAGTGACGTGTTGGATTATCTCCAATAAGGGAAAAAACCTTATGGGTTAAGACGTGTCCAAAATCTCTCTAGATGATCAAGAATCATTCAAAAATCGGTCAAACAACTGTAAAAAAATTAACAAGCACAAGTAAACAAGATTGGTCAATTATAAAAATAAATCGGCCTAAGACTGAACAAAATGCGAAAATTTTACGACCTACCAGTTGCTATTTTTTTGTGGGAACCCTGACCCCGTCGTTCTTTTCGTTGTTAACTCAATTAGAGATAGGGTTATGTCTGCTTTCATAGCATTGTTACCAACATATATAGGGAAGTTGATAATGGCTTTATTTCCACCATCAATTTTATTTCATATTTTATACATTTGAAATATGAACTCAATGATTGAATTAAATGGTTGTATTGTACTGTTTATCGGAGTAATGGTGTGATCCATGTGTTTTTTAAATTTAAAATTGGTGTGAGGTTTTCATCAATATCCGTGTTTTAATAAATGTTCACAACTCTTCATGTTTTTCCTAATGTACGAATTGTTTATGCCCATCACAATTTTATTCATAATTCTTTTCATTTTAATTTGATTATTTAAGCATTTTGTCTCCTTCACATATTCAAGGACATAGATGTGACACCTCTTTCAATTAATTACCGGGTGATCAGTCCTTTATTACATTAGAAAGGATTTCTTATTTGGTTCATTCTTAGCATCACTATCGAAAACTTTATTAATTACTAATCACCTATTAGTTAATTAAGACGGTACCAAATTTTATCTTTCATTAACATAAACCACATGCGTAAGTAAGCTAAATTAAATCACTCTCGCAGATATATATAAGTCTGAATCGTCATATGTTAGATAAATAATAAATACTGAATAAAGCATCGATTTCAAAACAATTATACAAATCATAAGTTTACAAAAAATAAACTAAATCCAAATACATTGTCTGATAAGTAAAACCGAGAGAGTGTATCTGAGGGGGAAACACGCCCAAATGAAATACTGTATAGTAACTCCTAATCTAAGAATGAATAACTAAAGAGTCTACACAAAATCCTACAATGCCTCCACAAGAACTGTAGCTACGCATCCCTAGAAAGAATCATTAAGTTAGGCGTCGTTGTGGCTGGACACTTAAAATGTTTTAAAAATGTATTCGACAAGTGTTAGAGCCCAATACCTTTGAAAATATTTAGCAAGCATTTATTACTATTTAAAAGACATTATTGGATACACATGTTAGTTCAGCATACACTCTCTCGAGTTTCTCACCTCTCCACTATAGTGAACACCTAACGTCTTATACTTAGCCCACCTAGATGTACTACCCAAGATAACTAGACATAAGTATATAACTTAACTATCATAGGCTTGGCTCCCCCGTACCGCCCAAACAGTATGCTATCGTAACACTATATATTAACATTTCTTGTATGTAATTCCCAAATCATAATTAACAATTCACGCATATTATTATTAAATCATTTCATTAAGTTTCTCTACTTAAATCATCTTTAGATACACACCATCTAACTTTTCTACCATCGCACAAAATTAGGTTAATCACACAAGTGCGTGTGTGTGTGTGTGTGTGTATATATATAGCATCCACCGGACGGATATCGCGATGCATGCAAACTCTGCTATCATGTCCATGTACATCTCGTACTAAATTGAGGACTATTGGTATGGAATGTATCTTCGAACCCTAAGTCAAATAACACACAATGGAGGCGGACATAGTTATAAGCCTTTGGGATATGCACATACCGAACGTACCTAAATGACATGCCAGTATCACTATTGTACACACTAAATAGTAATCGACCCTCAGTTCCATATCCTGGGGCACATATCCAAACCTTGCTAAAATCGCCAAGGTGGGATCGCCCACTGCGCATAACCTCCATGATAGCAAGTAGTGTTATGTTCTCACACATAGTCAAGTACATGATAGGCATTCACACAACCAATATATATATATATATATATATATATATATATATATATATATATATATATATATATATATATATATATATATATATATATATATATATATCTTCAGTAGGTATACACACAACCAATAATATTACACGTACGTAGTATTTATGTCTCTCGAATACTCAACATACATTCAAATCAGAATTTGCATTCTCTTCGTATTTACTGAGAATTATTTTATACATGAAGGGTCCTAGTTACCCCTTAAGTTATTTCAGTAGCTAATACACTCCTACACTACTGGTCTAGGTCATAGGTTCACTCACACTCACCGTGACCTGTTCTAACTCTCGTAAATTCATTTAATATCAAATTATGCTCGATACGTCGTAGCTTCAATTTTCTCATTTTGGCTAAGCCTCAACCCTACCATAGGCCTACTGTAATTTATAATATCCCTCACTATACTCAAAAGATACCCCCAAAGTCCCCCAATTAATTATTCACAAATTCGGGGATTAAATCAAAGGAACTTAGCAAAACTGGGTAACCGAATCGATTTGGATAATAGGCCTAATCGATTCGCTTATTGAATTGATTTGCTCTTTGAGCCGAATCGATTAAAAAATGTGCAAGTCATCTCCTTCGTTTAACTATCACGTTTTCACCATTTTTATTCATCGTAACCTCCATGAATCACACCCAAACTCCAACATGATTCAACCCAACATGAAATAAGAGTATATCAATAATTCCTAACAAATTAAAACATTAAATCCATACAAATTCTACCCAAGAATGGATTAAAACCCAAATTTCTACCAAAATCCTAGTTCATGTGTTCTTCATGCATATACAATCATTTACCCATATTTCTCTCATGTTAATCATTGTACATACTCTAATTTCAAATTATCTACACACATGGATTAATTCTACATGCATTCCTACCCAGAATCATGAGTTATATTCCTCTAAATCCCAAGAACATAATTGAAATCATGAAATTGAAAACCCTACACTACATGGGTATTATAACTTCTTTAAAAAATGGAAGATAAAAACTGGCCTTATATTTGTAGGCCTAATTTTGTTAATTAGTGATGGAGTTGATCTTCCCTTGCTTCGATCACGATTTCAGCAACAGTAGTGAAAGAAAGCGGTATGGAAAGCCTAGAGTTCTTATCTTCTTCCTCTCATATGGCCTCTTATCTCTCAAGTTTGTGGTAACCCTAGCCTCTAATTCCAATAGGATGATATAACACTTAAAATTTCGTAGCTTACTCAACCCTAGTCTACCAAATGACGAAAACACCCTCATATGGTGCTGCGTTGGTCTAAAATTGCCTCGAGACCCAAATAATACACCCGAGTATACTATTTTGACTATTTTGTCCCTTTTGGAATCAACCGTCACCTCAAGATTGCTATCCGAGTCACTCTACTTAAATTCTCTATCTCAACCTCAAATTAGTCTACACGTGACTCCCGATTGAGATATAATATATTTACGTCCATATCACTCTCTACGATGTATATTAATTTCCATAATATTATTTACTAACATACTTTGTAAATTTATTTCATAATATTAATCATTACCTCTCCCGATTAATATTTAATAACCTCATAAATATTTAATTCAATTAAATTACGACAGACATGTAATTTAAAATAAACAGAATTAATTAAATTCCATATACTCGGAAATATAGGGTATTACATACTTCCCCCCTTACAAACAAATTTCCTTCTCGAAATTAGGAGGTACCTGCATTGAATAACTCTAGATATTACTCTCGCATTTCATTTTCCTGCTCCCATATCGACTCGTCAACATTATGGTGCCCCCACTGAACTCGAACCAAAGGTACCACCTTAGATCGCAACTTATGCTCACTACGATCAAGTATTGCCACTGGTCTCTCCTCGTATGAGATATCTGGCTGTAAGTCAATTTCCTCTAACAAAACGTGCCAAAATATTCTCTCTCTCTCCTCTGTTACCTCTTCAGTGACGAGACCTGAAATACATCGTGAATTCACTCTAGATGCTCTGGTGTGCCCAGCCTATACACTACTGGTCCCACTTTCTCTATAATAAGGAAAGATCCCACATACCTTGGTGTCAATTTCCCTTTATTCCTGAATCTCACGACCCCCTTTATGGGAGATACTCGTACCAACACTTGGTCACCTATCTCTAACTCTACGTGCCTTCTGTCTGACTTGGCATAACTCCTCTGCCTATCTTGAGCTATACGAATGCGTCCTTGAATCAACTTGATTTTGACATTAGTATCCTAAATCATCTCTGTCCCTAATAATTTGTTATCCCCTACCTCTAACCAATAAGCGAGCAAATGACAAGGCCATCCATAAAGTGCCTCCAATCCCCATCCTTTGGTATATGAGTCTCCCTTTGAAGTGTGGTCCTCCCTCTGAGATGATCGTGTAAGACTATGTACCCTCAACTATTAACAGGCGCACTCTGTCTTAATAAAAATGTTCTCCAGTCTGAGCTTTCATTATCCGCATCATAATCTCCGGAGTGATATCCAACACTGACATGCAAGCTCTGGAGATATCATCATCATGTCAAAGCTTACTACAGCGCATTTGTCACCATGTTAGCCTTACCAGGTTGATACTGAATCTCAAACTAGTAATTCTTCATGGACTCTAACTATCTCCTCTATATCATATTTAGATCTTTTTGTGTGATCAGATAGTAAAAGGGATTTGTGATTCGTAAATAAGGTAACACGCTTGATTAAATAAATTTACCCTATATTTGTCATACATTCCATGTTGGTCAACCAATCTCACCACTCAAAGGGAAAACTTGGTCCCTATTATGATGTTGGTAACCCATCACTGACTTTATCAGTTTGCCTCTTCCTATTATCATTAAAATTCTAGGTCTCGTAAAATTTTTGGTTGCTCATCTTGAACTAATTCTCTCTCTCTCTCTCTCTCTCTCTCTCTCTCTCTCTTATATATATATATATATATACATATTCCTCACTTATTTTTGGGTATGCCAAAATTGTTGAATCCTCCTTTTGGCCAGGAAGATCCCTTTCCTGTATTACTCTAGTATTTAAATATATCTCTCTTGCAATAGCTCCCATTGTTGTACATATATCCAAAATGTCTTTATCCTTGAGAAGTTCCAGTCTCCCTCACTATCCTAATTCTGCCATTAACTTACTCACACGCATGCCTTCGACATATACCTTTCCACATCTTCTCTTCGTGAATGATACTAAAGATTCAACTCACTAAGGTGCCCATACACCTTATGTTCTGCGCATTTCTACACAATTATACTGAACGTGATATACTTGTCTTAACCTAAGCTTTACATACTTGGAATGATTATACCGTAAGGGTATACTCAATTACCCTACTAATCGTAACTTAGTTGTTCTCTAGATTTCCCCACCGGCCTGCTTGCGGTGTAAACATCCCACAATGGTTCTCACACCAATACTACTCGGCTCTACTGGCCTTAAATCATGGCATAAATTAACTCTCAGTTATAACTACATATATGTGTAATAACTAAGGTCCTAAAATCACATCCTAATGATCACACATCTCCCAATTTTTGACGTTCGCTAAGGTTAATGCGTGGGATGTCTCACAAGAGAAATCCAAACAAGGAACCGCCGGATACACTACCACCTAATTGTCGATCATCGAGATTCGTAGGCCCTTAGAACATAACCTGTACCCCCAAATCCCTGTCTCCTGACATAAAATTATACTCGTCCACTCCCATATCACTAAAGATGACATACAACATGACGCTTTTGCTATCACTAAGTCCTTAGAGCTAAATCAATAACGAGCTAAATCTCCCCGCTCGACATTAAACCTAATATACCCTGAATCACATCAATAAATGTCCTATACTCATCGAGATAAACTATAACAATAAAAAAATACTCTCGAAAGTCTCTTTTACAATCATATTTATACAAGCTCGATCCTCTTTCAGGTGATACTGTGAAAAATACCTCCTATCCAGGAACAATGAACACAATAGTCTCACTAGATCAGTCTACTCTCGCTCAACCCATCGCCAACCAGTCAAAACTCGGGATAATAATATACTCGTATAACTGATTTCTCTATAACTTTCAAAACCATTAAAATATATTCTCTTAGTGTTCACACCTTCTCCCCTACAGGTGAAACCAAAGAGTATCTCTATCCAATTGTAAATAATTGTATAGTAAAAAGCTAATACTTCCAACGCACCCACTAGACCTGACTCTCTCGCAAATTTTAGTGTCAATCATCATAAATTTTGACGTACTTATATCATTCAAAATTTTCACCATTTCCCCAAGGATACAGTAATTATCAAAATATCGTACCTTTAAATGCTGGTGGTACCTACGTGGCCCATAACATGACTGCATATCGATCGTTATAAGCATGTTTATATGATAGTTGCTCCTGCTACTGTGGAGCTGGTGTTGTAGGGGGTAATTTCACCTGCTTTGGTATCTCACCCTCCTATGTGCACTCTCTCTTTTGGTGACCCGCCTCCCCATATATAAAATAACAACCACCGAAGCCCTTTGGTTTTTGGCCCTACTAGTCCTCTCGAGGATGACCCTGGGGCTAACCCATGTATTGTTGCAATGGTTGTACTTCTAAGATTCCATCCTATAGTTTCACCTTATCTCTTTTTGGGCCTTCCATCTTCTTGTGGACTTTCTCCCCACATGAGAAATAGTGGCTCGAGTGATCTCGTTGTCTCTAGCCCCGGTCATGCTAGTCTATCTTATTATTCCCTTGGCCATGGATGCCCCAAGGATCTTATCGTTGCTGCTTAGGTGTTGTACCACCACTCCTACCTCCGATCCCGACTGACTGGATAATTTACCTTGTTCTTTTTCTCCCTATTAGCTGGACATGGAGATCACGGTAATGCAATAATACGATTGTAACTATTTCTTCCACAATGCCTGCCACCTCTCTGACTATCACCATTCCGTGTGGTATCTGAGATACCTTTCGATCTTGGCCAGTGTTAAACCCTCCAGTGGTGCTAGTCTTTCGTTCTCTCCTAAGTGACATCTAGAACTAGATCGATTTGTATGAGATCATGATCAATACAAAAATTAATAGCAGAAATACAAAATCTTCTAACACGTAAAGATGGATCCAACAGTCCTAATATTAAGGCTCTATATCAAAGAACACTACGATAAAGTCGTTGTAAGCAGTACAGATCCTAAGGATAGTAAAACTTTGTAGAGGGGGCCTGAAGGTAATCCTGGGATTAGGGATAATCCACCAATTAGCAACAGTGTTCTGAGGATAAGCTCGGCGAGGCAGCTCAAGCGAAGTAGCTCAACGAGTCAGCTCAGCGTGAAAGCTTGGCGTGGCAACTCGTACTTTAGCTTATTGTTTCTTTGTCATATTATGGCTTTGTTTATATTGACTACGAGTTGTAACAACTGTAATGATTGTAACGAGAATAATGAATGGGTGTGAGGTCGAACGGTACTCGCGAGAGACCAGGCTTGGCAGGGCCTGGGAGAGCTTTTATGCTCTATCGAACAACCTCACCGTGGGAACTTTAGAGGGACTTGGTTTGGAGGATTGAGAAGTGGGGCACCGTTGGGGCTTGTCCTGACCATCTTAGATACACCTGGTAAAACACCGAAAGATCTTCACCGTGGAACCTAGAGCAAAGTAGCTTCGAGTTCCATCGGGAGCTTTGCTGTGAACCAAACAACCCTCTACTTTATGTCCCATTTATTGTAGGTGATGTCACTAGCCAACTAGACAAACGTCAAGTGTGCACTTGAGTAAACCACCTAGGTGTTTGGGGCTGTCAGACGGTTGGTAAGCAACCTCTGTGGCAACAGCCCCCTGACACACAGTGGTTAGGCAAAAGGCATGTCTTGGTATTTAATGTTTATGACGTAAAGACAACTAGTGCATCAGAAATTTAATGCTGGTGACATAAGGTATGAGGGAGGTCTTTCACAGGCATTAATGACTTAGCTGCCTCGGGGGTGGTGTGGGGGCTATTTAAAGCCTCAACCACCTCCAAGGAAGAGGATCGATAAAAAGTTCTAAAAAGAGTTCTTTTGGAGATATCCCTCTAAGAGTTTGAGAAATTATTTACTAGAGAGAGTTATTGAAAAAACCAGAGAGTTCTGCCACCCACCATTTTGTCATTTATTACGAAGCTTTTAATACACGACAGAGATTCTTGAGAGTGTTTAGTGTGTTTGCCTGCCTACCAAGGTGTATCTAGGGTGATTACTTCTCTCTCCCTCTAGCGAATTTATTTCTGAGTTCTTTATTATATTGTGAGTTATACACGAGAGATTTGTGAGTATAAGCTGGGTTCCATACATTCCAAACTGTTCTTTGTGTCTTGTGGCTAAATCACTAGTGTTTACTGACTAACCTTGTCATCACCATACTCAAAAGGGGTTACGCCTCCATCTTATCTAAACTACCCTCTTACAAACTTTAAGCTCTGATGCCATCTAAGACACCCTGCACAATTAATTATCGAGTGATCAGTCCTTTATTACATTAAAACTGGATTCCTCATTTGGTTCATTCTTAGCATCACTGTAAAAAACTTTAGTAATTACTAATCACCTATTAGTTAATTAAACCGGTGCCAAATTTTATCTTTCATTAACATAAACCACATTCAGAAGTAAGCTAAATTAAATCATTCACACAAATATAGAGAAGTCCAAATCATCATAAAATAGATAAATAATAAATACCGAATAAACCATGGGTTCCAAAACAATTATACAAACAATAAATTTACTAAAAAGAAACTAAATCCAAATGTCGTATGATAAATAAAACTGGGTGAGTGTATTTGAAGTGTCTACAAAAAATCCTAATTTAGGAATGAATAACTTAAGTGTCTGCACAAAATTCTGCAATGCCTCCATTAGAGCTGCAGCTACGCATTCCTGGAAAGAATCATCAAGCTGGGCGTCCTTGTGGCTAGACACCTGAAATATTTTAAAATTATTTTTGACATAGGTCAGAGCCAAAACCTTTGAAGACATTTAGAAAGCATTTATCACAATTTAAAATCAGTTATTAGATACACATGTTAGTTTAGCGTACACACTCTTGAGTTCGTCACCTCTCCACTATAGTGCACACCTAACGCCTTCTACTTGGCCCACTTAGCTGTACTACTGAAGCTAACTAGACGTAAGTATATAACTTATCTATCATAGGTTTGGCTCCCAGTACCGCCCATATAGTACGATATCGTAACACTGAATATTAGCATTTCTCGTATGTAATTCCCAAATCATAATTAACAATTCACGCATGTTATTATTAAACCATTTCATTACGTTTATCTACTTAAATCATCTTTAGATACACACCATCTAAATTTTCTACCATCGCACAAAATTAGGTTAATCACACAAGTTTATATATATACTACGACATTGACAGGATGGATACCGCGATGCATGATTACTTTGCTATCTTGTCCATGTACCTGTCATACTAAATTGAGGACTATTGATTTGGAATGTCTCCTCCAACCCTAAATCAAATAACACATAATGGAGGCGAACATAATTCTAAGACTTTGGGATATGCACATATGTAACGTACCCAAACGACATGTCGATATCACTATTGTACACACGAAATAGTAATCCTCCCTAAGTTCCATGTCCTGGGGCACACATCCAAACCTCGTTGAAATTGCTAAGGTGGGATCGCCCTCTATGCATAACCTCTAGGATAGAAAGCATCGATATGTTCACACGTATATTTAAGTACATAATAGGCATTCACACAACCTATATTTGTATCTCTTCTGTAGGAATAGACACAACAAATAATATTACTCGTACCTAGTGTATATGTCTCTCCAATACTCAATGTATATTTAAATCACAATTTACGTTCTCTTCGTATTTACCAAGAATTATTCTCTAACCGAAGGGTTCTAGTTACCCTTTAAGTTATTTCAGTAGCTAATACACTCTTACACTACATGTATAAGTCATAGGTTCACTCACACTCACCCTGACCTGTTCTAAATCTCACAAATTCATTTAATATCAAATTATGCCCGATACTTCCTAATTTTAATTCTCTCATTTGTCTATGCCTTAACTCTACCATAGGCCTACTGCAATTTATTATATCCCTAGTTATACTTTAAACATGCCCCCAAAAGTACCCCCCATTAATTATTCACAAATTCGGGGCTAAAATAAAAGGAACTCGTCAAAACTAGGTAACCGAATCGATTCGATGAAGAGGCCGAATCGATTATCTTATCGAATCAATTTTCTTTTCGAGCCGAATCGATTCAATATTGTGCATGTCGTCTCCTTCGTTTAATTGTCACATTTTCACCATTTTTATTCATAGTAAACTCCTTGCATCACACCCAAACTCTAACATGATTCAACCCAGCATCATACAAGAGTATATCAACAATTTCTAACAAATTAAAACAAGAGATCCATATGAATTTTACCCAAGAACGATTTAAAACCCAAATTTCTACCAAAAGCCTAGCTCATGTGTTCTTCATGCATGTATAATCATTTACCCAGGTTTCTTTCATGTTCATCTTTATACGTACTCAAATTTAAAATTATTTATATACATGGATTCATTCTACATGAATTCCTACCCAGACCATGAGTTTTATTCCTCTAAATCCCAAGAACATAATTGTAATCATGAAATTAAAACCCTACACTACATGAGTATTATAACTTCTTCAAAAACATGAAAGATAAACACTTGCCTTATATTTATAGGTATGATTTCGTTAATTAATGAGAGTTGATGTTCCATTGCTCCGATCACGATTTCGGCAACGGTGGTGAAAGAAAATGGTATGGAAATCCTAGAGTTCTTATCTTCTTCCTCTCCCATGGCCTCTTCTCTCTAAATTTTGTGGTAAACCTAGCCTCTAACTCCTAAAGGCTGATATAACACTTAGAGTTTTGTAGCTTCCTCAACCCTAGTCTACCAAATGACCGAAACACCCTCATATGGTGTCGGGTTAGTCTATAATTGTCCCAGAACCCAAACAATACACCCGAGTATACTATTCCGACCCTTTCAGAGTCAACCGTGACTACGAGATCATTATCCCAGTCACTCTACTCAAATTCTCTATCTCGACCTCAAATTAGTCTATACGCGACTCCCGGCTGAGATATAATATAATTACGTCCATATCACTCGCTACAACGTATATTAATTTTCACAATTTATTTACTACACACTTAGTAAATTTATTTCTTAATATTAATCATTACCTCTCCCGATTAATATTTATTAACCTCATAAATATTTAATTCAATTAAATTACGACACACGAGTAATTTAAAATAAATCATTTTAATTAAATTCCATATACTCGTAAATACGAGGTATTACAATATTGTATGGATATAATGAACACATCCTTCTCCCTATGTAAAAATATTTTCCCATTTATGTCCCAAACCAACTGTGTTATTCCATAACTACGAATATTCTGTCTATATTACTATTTCAGCTACAACTAATTAAAATATAATTTTATTTTTAGTGATATTCCTCTTTGTATGGATAATTCAGATTGTAATGGTAAAATTCAACTCTATTCTATTTAGTTCTCAAATTATTTTGTTTTATGATTTTACTGAACATCAATTATGAGATTGAGTTCTAAAATATATTGTTGGCATACATATCCTATTAGTCATTCTAATAATTTGGCTCTTTTTGCTTAGTTTTATGTTCATAATATTCAAAATTAATAGTTTTCATATACTAAGCATTCCATCCCTTTTTATATTCTAACACATTGCTGATCAAATTAAGTGAATTTATGAACTTAAGGAAGAAAGTCCTTGATAGTTAGATGTAATTGAGGAAGCAAAAATATAATTAAAAAATGACACAAAAAATTTAGGCATACGAAATTGTAAAACCTGCTCTATTTGGCCTATTACTAGAAGATATTTGTTGTTGTTTTAGGGTTGAAGGTGTGACACCCCTCCTAATTAAATACCAGGTGATCAGTCCTTTATTAAATTAAAATCAAGGTAAATGGTTGGTTCATTCTTAGCATCACTGTCATAAAATAAACTTTCCAATTTAAACTCCCTACATAATTAAGCTAAGTGTCAAAAAAAATTAAACCTTATTTCTATTTTATTTAATTCCATTAAGAAAACCTTTTCAATAATTAATAGTTTACGAACCATATAAATGTTAAAGATGGCAAGGAGCACAGAAGAATTTAACCATTCAGATAAACAATTACCAAGTCTAAAAACTACAAATGAAATCATCCTGACACGAATTACATCCCAAAGAGTACCAAACACTGAAAAATAAATGAATAAAAATCTCTGACAATCCAACTGAATAAGGAAACGGGCAACACATGCCCTAACTAATCAGAAATATAATAAGAGTGGAGTCAATCGACGAGGTCCTCTAAGTAATGGCCTGCAACTCCTACTTAAGATGCAGCGCGTCCGTTCCAAGAAATCTAAGCATGACGCCCTTGTGGCTGGGCACCTGTAATATATACATATATATACAAGAAAAGAGAAATAACAGGAAACGGGTCAGAGCCCGAGTGTAAAACAGTTTAAAAATAGTTTATCAAGTATCTAAAAAGCTTATCGGCTAATGTAAGAACCATATTAGTAAGCGACACTCTCTTGAGAAATTCTCACCTCTCCTCTAGTGTGCACGCCTACCATACTAATAATCTCTGAAGTTTATTCTAGCTTAACTTTCCCATAAGATTTCACTCCGATGAATACTATTGCTAAGATATTTAATTTCTTAAAGTTAAGCTCTCTCATATATCTTATGTTATTTAAAGTAACCCAATGATGTCACAAAGTTCTCAAACACTTATTATAAAGTTGGAGTATGTATTCATTACTTAACTACTTTGATGCACAGTAGAAAGTTCCCACACTTATATATATATATAAGTCACACATATAATATATATACTATCTGCAACCCACATAAAATCTATGGTGCTGGCATACTCTGCTATCAAGTCCCCGTATCACTCGTACTAAGGGAAACACTAGTTCGGAATCACTCTCGAACTGTATTAACACAAAACACATACAATTGGAGGCGAAGTATAGTTCCAAGTCACTAAGAGGTCAGCACATACCCTCATGTCTCGTAGGACCATATGACTATCACTCAAATAGCCTGTATCAAGGATACTATCTTCTAGGGTACGAGTCGATATCCTCCATAAAGGCCCAATCGAGATAAGAATGTCCCGGTGCAGAAACCCTCGTGATAGCAAGTAGCTCGGGTATGATTTTTACAAAGGTATATAATATATGCACAATCATACAGCTATATATATATATATATATATATATACTCACATTTCTAAATTAGGTGCGCCCACGACCCTTAATTATAATTATCCGTCCTTAAGACATTTCACTCGATTATTTCGCATAACGGACTCGTCACTTTTTCTTCTTTTATACAAGTTAATCCATACTTACTTCTCATATCTCAAAGTATTCTATCACCCGAAGTACAATTTCAGTAGGTACTCTCACTTACCTTATGGTCTAACTCCCTCACGATCTCGATCTTTTATTAAACGCACGCATGATTTCGTCTACATATGAATAACCCCTCGTTAACCCGTAATCTCATCCTACATTAAATTTCACTCAACGCGGTCTACCTAGACTTTACTGATCTTCTCTATATACCATTATGTTCTAACAATAGAAATTAAGGGTTTCTACACATTTTAACCGGATTAAACAAATAGAAGAAAAATATGCAATTTTCCAGGAGGGGTCGATCGATCGATGTAAGGGGGTCGATCGATCGATCGATCGTCGATCGATAGATGTTCTTGATCGATCGATCGATCAAGCAGTTATGGTGAAACCTGCTCTTTTCTAGTTACGGGTTTACCTCTACAACCTCAACCAAATCTCCATTAACGATTCCCAAACTCCCAATTAATAATACTACAAGTACCATATACCTAACTACATGATTTTCTACGTAAAACATGTCCGAATTCATCAAGTATCAAGATTTAATGGGGTAAAATTCACATAAACTACAAGAACCATTCTTTCAATTCTTTCCTGGATGTCTTGATTCTAAACCCATACAAATTCGTGGCTTATCCTCTACATGTGATTTAGATGTCCAGAATATGTCTACTTCCTCTACAACATATGATTTGAAATCTCTAAAAATATAATTTCTTTCATGAAACATGTTCTAAACAATCCTTGACTAACATATGATTTGGGTTTTTGATTTGTGGATGAAAGAGGTAAAGTTGCGTTCCTCGTCGCGCGATCTACGCTTTGGTGGTGGTGGCGGTGCAAACTGGTGAGTCTTTGGCCTTGAGTTGCTTGGAAAGCTCTCCAATTCCTTCTCTAATGACCGTTCTTTGATTTTATATTTGTTAACCCTAGAAGATAACTCCTAAAGGCTGATATATCCTTAGGAAATTCGTGGGTTTAATTATCCAAAAATGTAAAATGTCTAAAATACCCTCCCGAGATGTCAATGGGGCTTAAAAACTCACCGGGACCCAAACTAAACCTCCGGGTACATTATTTTGACTATCTCGACCCTTCCGGACACATTGGCACACTCGAAATGACCATATAAGTGACTTATAATTTATTCACTTTTAATAATAATAATTTAGTCCTGACACGACACAGGTGCATCCCGATTTAAATTTCCATAATTTCCATTTTATTCACTTGTGATAATTTTATAAAATCAGTCTTATATATTACTTTACTCTTTTAGTAATATTCGACAAATTCCCAATAATTACTATCTCTCGTCATGCTAGTAACTATTTAAATAAAGTTTTGGATTAATATTAAATTAATATCTCAATTTAAATTTAATAAATCCCCAAATTTTAAAAACCATAAAAATACGGGGTATTACATACTTCCCCCCTAATAATGGAATTTCGTCCCGAAATTCAGAAAAATATAAAGCATACCTGGTAAGAATAAATCTGGGTATCTCTCGCGCATATCTGCCTCGCGCTCCCAAGTGGATTCCTTCACATTATGATGCTCCCACTGGACCCGTATAAGTGGGACTACCTTCGACCTCAATTTCCTCTCGGTATGGTCTAGGATAGCCACTGGTTTCTCCTCGTAAGAGCTGTTGGGCTGTAAATCAATCTCCTCTATCGCGATGTGAGTATGGGCCATGTAACCCAGAAGATATCGTCTTAATGACGAGATTTGGAACACATCGTGAATGCGGTGCATATGCTCTGGCAACACCAATCTATATGCCACAGGCCCAATCCTCTCGATAATGGGAAATGGTCCAACATACCTCGGATCCAACTTCCCTTTCTTCCCGAACCTCATCACTCGTCTCATAGGAGACACACGCAGTAATACTTGGTCCCCTACGTTAAACTCTCGAAAAAACCATTTTGAATCGGCATAGCTTTTATGAATGTCCTAGGCTCCCGAATGCGACTCCTAATGAGCTCAATCCTAGATGAAGTTTCCTGAATCACCTCAGGCCCGAGCAATTTATTGTCCCCCACCTCTAGCCAATAAGCGGGAGAACGACAAGGTCTGTGATACAATGCCTCAAATGGAGCCATGCCAATCGTGAACTGATAGGAGTTATTGTAAGCAAACTCCACCAGTGGGAGATACGGATCCCATCCTCCTCCAAAATTAAGGACACATATGCGTAGCATATCCTCCAACATCTGATTGGTACGCTCTGTTTGTCCATCCGTCTGCGGGTGATAAGCTGAACTCAATCTCAACTCTATACCCATGGCCTCCTGAAAGCTCTCCCAAAAGCGCGATGCAAAGATCTTGTCTCTATTAGAAACGATATCCAGGGGCACCCCATGTAGCCTAATAACCTCGATAATGAACAACTGTGCATACTGGCCCGTGGTATTGTCTTTCCGTACTGGCAGGAAATGATCTACCTTAGTCAACCGATCCACAATAAACCATATGGAGTCGTGACCCCGCTGTGATGTAGGCAGTCCAGTAATGAAGTCCATGAAAATACTCTCCCACTTCCATGTAGGTATCTTCAACGGTTGAAGTAATCCCGACGGTCTCTGGTGGTATACCTTTACTATCTGTCAAGTAGAACACTTGGACACGAACTCAACAATGTCCTTCTTCATTCCACTCCACCAGTCCTGTCTCCTCATATCCTGGTACATCTTATCCCCTCCAAGATGTACCACAAATTTGGACCCGTGGGATTATGTCATCACCGCATGATGTAAGTCTTCTTCTTCTTGGACCACCAATCTCCCATTAAACTTCAAACCTCAATCAAAACTTACTGAACAGGACTCAACACCCTCAGCTAAAAGCCGTACAATCTGTTCCTGGCAAAATGAATCCGTTAACTATGCCTGTATCACACTTGTAACAATCTCTAGTGTGATTGTCATGACAGATACAAAGGAACGGGCTATCGTATCCTGGTGGCCCAACTCTTTCCACTTGGCTTTCCAGACGTTCGCTATATCACCCATCGGTCTACGGCTTAACGCATCAGCAACCACGTTAGCCTTTCCCGGATGGTACTATATCTCGAACTGGTAGACTTTCTCAAACTCCAACCATCTGTGCTGATGCATATTCAGCTCTTGCTAAGTGAACACGTACTGCAGTGACTTGTGGTCTGTGAATAAGTGAAACTTCTCCCCTAACAAGTAATGTCTCCAAATCCTCAATGCAAAAACGACCACTACTAGCTCTAGGTCGTGGGTGGGGTAATTGCTTTCGCGAGGCTTTAGCTTGCGGGAGGAAAAAGCTATAGCCTTTTCTTCCTGCTGAAGTACTCCCCCGAGTCCCCGTAAAGAAGCGTCAGTGTACACCAGATACTCTACTCCCGACTTGGTCAAAGTAAAAACTGGCGCTGAAGTAAAATTATCTTTCAGCTCATCAAAAGCCAATTGACAAGCATCATCCCAAACATACGAAATTTACTTGCGAGTCAGATTCGTCAATGGACTCGCTATCTTCAAAAAGCCTCGGATAAATCTCCTATAGAACCCTACTAATCCTAAGAAACTTTGCACTTCCGTCGGCGTCGTGGGCTGTCCCCACTCCTTTACCGCCGACACTTTGCTCGGGTCAACCGATATTCCCAATTCCGACACAACATGCCCCAAAAACTGTACCTACCGTAATCAAAATTCGTACTTCTCATACTTAGCATACAATTGATGCTCTCGTAGAGTCTAAAGAACTCGCCTCAAGTGCTCAGCATGATCGTCCTCAGTGTGTGAATATATCATGATGTCATCTATGAAAACAATGACAAACTGATCCAAGAACTCTCTGAACACTCGGTTCATCAAGTCCATGAATACGACAGGAAAATTTGTCAGCCCAAATGGAATGACTCTGAACTCATAGGACCCATATCTCGTCAAGGAAGCAGTGTTCGACACATCCTGCTCCCTAATACATAGCTGATGGTATCCTGATCTCAAATCTATCTTTGAAAAGAATGTTGCTCACCTCAGCTGGTCGAATAGGTCATCGATTCGGGGCAATGGATATTTGTTCTGTATCCTGACCTTGTTCGTCTCCCGATAATCTACGCATAACCTCAGTGAACCATCTCTCTTTTTCACAAACAACACCGGAGTTCCCCAAGGTGAGGTGCTCCTACGAATGAAGCCCTGACCTAACAGCTGCTCTATCTGATCCCGTAACTCCCTCATTTCTGCTGGAGCCATATGGTACAGTGCACGTGCTATCAGTCGAGTACCCGGTATCAAGTCTATGACGAAATCTATCTCTCGACTGGGGGGTAGGACCGGTATTTCCTAAAATACATCGAAATACTCACGAACGACTGGGATCGAATCTAAAGGAATCACAACCTCCTTATAGTTATCCTCCTCTATGTAGTACAAATGGGTGGAAGAGCCTCCCTCTGGGCGAGGCATCGCCACCAAAAACATCTCCTGCCCCGGAATGGCAAAGATGATACTCCCACCGAAATAATCTATCATGGATCTGTACGCAGTGATCCAATCCATGCCAATAAAAACATCGTGCTCATGCAACTCTAAGACTAGCATGTCTGCTGGTAAAATCAAGCTACCAATCTTTACTCCCACACCCCGGCATATAAAGAAAATCAAAGACCCATTCCCCAGTGGTGAGTCTACGCATGTCACAGTGCTCTCTGCTATGTCTAATAACCCTAAGGCCTTTGCAAAATGAGTAGCTATAAAATAGTGCGACGCCCTAGTATCAAATAAAACCCGACCCATAGTTCCATGGATAGGAAATGTGCCCTCAATCGTGGGTGGTGCCTGAGGTGCTGCTGCCTGGTGGACGTTATAAACACGTTCGTACTATAATTGCCCCTGCTGAACTGGAGCTGCTGGGATGGCGGGTAAGGTAGGCACTTGAGCTGGCGCTGGGAGGGAGATTAGAAAGAGTGGCCTCTATGACTCATTACGGGCACCCTGCTGCTGTGGGGACCTATCTCCCTCTGGGCAATCCTGGAGCCTATGGCCATTTTTGCCACATCCAAAACATCTGCACCTGAAGTTACCTCCCCTCTGCCCCTGTTGACCACGACCCTGTTGACTGTTACCACCCCGCCACTGGCCCTACTAGAAACGATGTTGACCCTGATGGCCCTGGTGCTGTCCCTACTACTGATAATATTGGCCTATTGGCCATGCTGATTAGACTGGCCCTACTGCCCTGCCTGAATCCCCCAAATCCCTGTCTGGAGTCACCTGATCGGAACCGCTTGGTAGGGTCCCCCTGATGAGAACTCTTCTCATTGTGATGGTTCTACCTCTGGGCTGCTGGTGGCCCACTAGTACTATTGTCCCCTGTCCTCCCCTACTGGCTGGACTCCCCTTCTCGTTTGCTCCCGTGCAGATGGAAGCGGTGATCCTGACAGTGTAATAAAGCAGCGTTGAGTACATCAGTGTAGGTACTCAATGATAGATTACCTATGAGGTGCTGACGGATCCTCTAGGCCAATCTATCTACAAACAGCAGTATCTTCTTCCCCTTTGTGGGTGCCTTATCTGGAACTATAGTGAGAAGCCTAGTAAACTCCTCCTCGTACTCAACAACAGCCATATTCTCCTACTTTAGATTCAGTAATTTTTGCCTCATCTCAGTCTACACGGTGGATGGGAAGTACTTGTAGTCAAATCGTGCCCAGAATAACTAAATCATGATGTTGTCCCTCTCTTCTAAGGTGGTAGTGAACTCCCACCACTGCAAAGCACCCCCACTAGCTTGAAGGAGGCCAAAAGCTGTCTTTGCACGTCAGTGCACTCATACATGCACAGATGCCTCTGGATATCTTTCTTCCATTGACTGGCGACTACTATGTCTGAACTACCCGAGAACTCCGAGGGATGCGCCTTCTGAAAGGCATCACTAACCCTTTCCCATGTAGATGGAAGCTGTGCTGGTGCTGGTGCCACTGCCTGAATCTGGGGTGGAGCCTGCTGCACTACCACTAATGCGGCATTCACCACCTGAGCAATAATAGCGGCTACCTCAGTTGCGTTCATCATTCTCTCAGTCGGAGATGCTGACTGCTCAACCTAGGCATTCCTGTCTCGGGGTGCGCATCTCTGAGGCATCTAAAATGAGAAAGAAGTTTATTAGTCTACAATTATTATCAAATCTCAAATAGCTGAAGACATAAGCGTAAATACAAGAATACAACAGTCCTAAAAATAGGGCTTTATATCAAGGACGCTAAGATGGAAGTGAAATAAGCCATACAAATCCTAAAGGACACTAGAACCTGATGCTCTCATACCACCTGTGACACCCCGCCTAATTAAATACCGGGTGATCAGTCCTTTATTAAATTAAAATCAAGGTGAACGGTTGGTTCATTCTTAGCATCACTGTCGCAAAATAAAGTTTCCAATTTAAACACCCTACACAATTACGCTAAGTTTCATAACAAATTAAGCCTTATTTCTATTTTATTTAATTCCATTAAGAAAACCTTTTCAATAATTAACAGTTTATGAATCGTATCAATGTTAAAGATGGCAAGGAACACACAAAAATTTAACCAGTCAGATAAACCAATACCAAGTCTAAAAACTACAAATGAAATCATCCTGACACGAATTACATCCCAAAGAGTACCAAATACTGAAAAATAAATGAATAAAAATCTCTGACAATCCAACTGAATAAGGAAATGGGAGACACATGCCCTAACTAATCAGAACTATAATAAGAGTGGAGTCAATCAACGAGGTCGTCTAAGCAATGGCCTGCAACTCCTACCTAAGCTGCAGTGCGTTCGTCCCAAGAAATCTAAGCATGATGCCCCTATGGCTGGGCACCTGTAATATATACATATATATACAAGAGAAGGGAAATAACATGAAACGGGTCAGAGACCGAGTGTAAAACAGTTTAAAATAGTTTAGCAAGTATTTAAAAAGCTTACCGGCTAATGTAACAACCATATTAGTAAGCGACACTCTCTTGAGAAATTCTCACCTCTCCTCTAGTGTGCACGCCTACCATACTAATAATCTCTGAAGTTTATTCTAGCTTAACTTTCCCATAAGATTTCACTCCGATGAATACTATGGCTAAGATATTTAATTTCTGAAAATTAAGCTCTCTCATATATCTTATGTTATTTAAAATAACCCAATGATGTCACAAAGTTCTCAAACACTTATAGTAAAGTTGGAGTATTTATTCATTACTAAACTACTTTTATGCACAGTAGAAAGTTCCCACACTTAAGTGTATATATATATATAAGTCACTCATATAATATATACTATATGAACCCCACATAAAATCTATGATGCTGGCATACTCTGCTATCAAGTCGCCGTATCACTCGTACTAAGGGAAATACTAGTTCGGAATCACTCTCGAACTGTATTATCACAAAACACACACAATTGGAGGCGAAGTGTAGTTCCAAGTCACTAAGAGGTCAGCACATACTCTCACGTCTCTTAGGACCATATGACTATCACTCAAATAACTTGTATCAAGGATACTATCTTCTAGGGTACGAGTCGTTATCCCCCATAAAGGTCCAATCGAGATAAGACTGTCCCGACGCGGAACCTCCTGTGATAGCAAGTAGCCCGGGTATGATTTTTACACAGGTATATAGTATATGCACAATCATATATATATATATATATATATATATATATATATACACTAGGATATGCCCATGCCTGAAGGCACGACGCGGATTTTCGAAAGTGTACGTCGATTATTGGATCATACGTCGTATTTAGTTCGCAACTATAATAATACTTCGTCTTGGACCCCGTATAATACGTCATAATGGCCCGGCGAAAATTTAACATCATTTTTTTAATAAAAATTTGACGAATTAATCATGTTATTAGGGGTCGGATTTTTCACCTAATATTAATACAATGACACGATTATAGTTTCTAAAATATATAGTTTATACTAAAAGTTTCGTCGTGTGTTTATTAATAAAATGATGTCAAGTTTGTTTTTTTAATATAACTAACGTCGACTTTTCTTAAAATAAATAATGAAATAATTTTTTTTATTCAAGTTCATTTCAATAAAAAAAATAATATAAACATCAGAATTGACGAACATTTTTTCTCTACGTATGGACTTGATATCACCTAAATAACAAAGTGGGGGTAATGGGATAAATAGGATGGGATGGGATGTAAGAATGAGATTAGAGAGGGTTGGTAACAGCTCACGTGAGTGGATTGTAAAAGATTTAGTATTTTAAATCAATCAATTTTTTTTATTATTATAAATGCAAAATAAGTACAAAAATTAAATATTATAAAAACAATGTAAAACATGGGACAATACACTTGAGACAACTCAATTATTCTTACAAATTGAGGCAATCTCCATAAAGATTCAAATTGTATTATAATTTTTTTTTTATTAAAATGAACGTTAATAAAAGACTTCCGTTATTTATTTTAAAAAATGGACGTTATTTTTATCCAAAAATAATTTGATTACTTATATTAAACAAAAAAATTGGAAATAAGTTTTAATAGAAATTCCACTAATTAATTGTCTCATTAGGGGTGGAGTTTCTCACTTAACATTAATACAATGACACGATTAATTCATAATTTTACTCGTAGAATTCGTGTCAAATAGTATTTTAATGGGTGTGAAAAATTATAAGTCACGTTATTCTTGTCGTGCATTGAAATCTAAAAAACATTAGTGATGTATTAAAGTCAAAATTTAATTTCTTACAAAAAATACATTTTTTTAAGCTATGTTTTATAAAAAAAATTATAAAACAAAGTATAAAAAAATACATTTTTTTTAAAGTTATGTTTCGTAAAAATTTGTAAAAACAAAGTTTTGTAAAAAATATAGTTCATACAAAAATTTCGTCCGATGTTTATAAAAAATGATATCAATTTTGTTTTTAAATATAACTAACACCAAAATGATGACTAAGTCAAAAGTAAAAAATATTAGAGTGACCCACATTTGGGACTTAAAACCCAAACTTAATGCAAAATAAGTTTTATTCAAGTTCATCAGCCACAAACTCATCAGCCACAAACTCATAAATCCATTTGAGAACAAAAAAAAAATAGGTAGCATTTTCTATAATAAAAAAATATTATACTACATAAATAGTAAAAAAAATCGAAAGAGCACCTATACATACCGTTGACACGGATCATTTTTTTAAAAATAATAAAATAAGTTTTTATGGATCCCCCTAAATGTTTAAATACCACACAAAAAAACTTAAATGGAAAATAATTTTTTTGCTATTTAAAAAAAATGGTCCGCGTCAACAATACGTATAGGCTTTCGATAATCTATACATACCGCTAACACGGACCAATTTTTTTTAAATAGTAAAAAAAATATTTTACTAATTTTTTCTATTTGAAAATAAAATGAATCGCACCAGTGATATGTATAAGTGCTCCAATCACCGATACATACCGCTGGTGCGGCCCAACATATTAGACAAAATGATCCGCGTCAGTAGTATGTATAGACGATCCACGCCAGCAGTATGTATAGAACAAAATATTATTCTCTTATTTTTCAATTATTTTTAACTCGTTAAGCCTCTAAAATACCCATTTATCCAATATTTTCTTATTTTTAAAAATCACCGCCAACAACACCCCTAATTTTGAAACTTATTTTTTTTAATTTTATAACATTTAAAATAATTTTTGTATTTCTTAAAACTGTTTAAAGGTCCACGTTAAAAAAACTGTTCTAATAACAGTTTTTGTATTTTTGCATTTCGTTTCTTATCTTGTTATATTTTAACACACATAATTTTAATATATTTTTTTTAATAGACTTTTTTTTTAACTTGAAAATTATACTTTTAAAAAAATAATTTTATATTTGACAAAGGAAAAAAATAAGTGTGTATCTTAATGATGTGGCATTGCCACATCATTAGGTACACATTTTAAGTAGGAAATCAAAGTGGTTGTTGTCTTACTCCTCAAATTTTTTTACCCACAATCTTAAGCTATAAAGCTGAGCGACTATATTGATTTTGACAGGAGGTAGGTATACTTTGTAGTGTCAAGATATTTTCCCTTCTTTACCATGCATTAACACTCTCTCACACACAAACATATATGCACATACACTTTCTATAAAATTATCAAAGTAAATAAAAAATGTCCACACTTTCGCAATCTTATTACCACATCCAATAACCTGTAAAATCAAACACCAAATAAAAATTATAAAGCTGAAAGAGGGAAGAGATGGTTGAGAAGACTTAGAATTTTCAACAGCTAGAAAATCATCAACAATATTCTACAAGAAAAAAACATAGAAAACAACAACCAAATTAGGCACCCAAATACCCATGTTTTGAAAGTGGGTTAACATTGCTCAAAAATTGGGTTAACACAAAAGGCTTTTCAATCTGATTTGGTTGAGAAGACAATATATTTTAAATGTATTACATATTAATTCAAATCCAGAAAAAAGTTCTCTAGCAGCATCCAAACAGATAAATATAAAAACTGGGATAGATACAAATTCTCCCTACAAAGATCATATACAAAACTGAAAACTGAAAAACAACCAATCATATACATATACATTCCGAGAGTAGTAAATATCTGGAAAAAGTGAACCGTCAATGTTTGGAAAAAAACATACATTGAGACCCGTTTGATGAATTTTGTAAACTATCCCCCCCCCCCCAAAAAAAAAAAATCATTTTCAACTCCATTGGATGTTTCGGTGGAGACCCATTGGATGTTCTTACCTTGTTCTTACCCATTGATGGATACCCATTGGATGTTTCGATTGTTTTGCATTTGATGTGGGTGAGACTTTGAACCCCAAATACATGAAGATAAGCTCAAAATTATGGTCTCTCTTTTGAAATCAAGAACCATTTTTAGAAAACACTTATTCATTCCCAAATACCCTCAACCAAAACCCAAAAGAAAAGGATGTAATTGAGAGAGAAGTGTGAGACCTGATTTTATAAGTATTTGTAAAGGATAAAAAATAAAAGCCCAAAATAGATAGACAAAAACATAATAACACGGTGGATAAATTTATCAGTGTTAAACCCCAAAAAATTGAATACCAGTTTTTGAAGCTCCGAAATCTGGAAGAAAGAACACTATACAATAAGTTGAAACCCAAAAAATGATTTCACTAAGAATATAAAGCAAATGTTTCAAGAAAGCTTAGATCTGAGTGAAAAAAATCCATACCTTCCCCTGTGAAAATGGTGATCCATTTCAGTCCTAAAAAAACAACACAAATAGAAATAGAAACAAAAAAGAATAAAACGAAAGATAAAGTGGAAGCTCGGTTCAAACCGTGACGGACAAAAGTCTCCAAAAGTGTTCTAGAGAGAGAAATAGAGGAATAAATTGTGTTCCATTCCATAGAGAGAAAGACCTTAGCAATCTCACGAAGCTGCCTACTCCCAATCATTAAATGGAGATTTAAGATAAAGAAGGTGAGGATAAAGATTCTCCACATGGTCTTAGATTTGAATTAATGTGGAAGATGGGACAATACGCATACAGTACCTATTACAGTCTTCAACATCTCATTGAGCGCCATGCCCTCATTAAATGTGGGTAATCCTGAACATGCACAGAGAGCCGTTAGATTCATACTCTTTAAATTCAATCTCAACCCTTGTGTAGCTTATGTCTGGTAGCTCCGATCTTTTGCCGTCGCCCCATTTTTGTCGTCGTCCCATTTTTGGGATTGAACTCCGATATCTTTCAGATCTGGTAGCTCACATACCAATCTGCATCTTCTTCTTTGACTGCAAAAGTAGAATTCCATGACCCTCTCTTTTCAGCAATCCTTCATCTGATATGTTGACCATTTTGAAAGGTAAATCTTCTAGGGTTGTCATTTTTTTTCCATTGGATCTTGAGGCAGCTCGTCGAAATATACCAATCCAGAGAAAAAAATTGCAATGCCGACCAAAGAATACCTGAAATCCGAAAAGATATACCTGAAAAACCCAAAAGATATACCTGAAAAACTAACAAAATGCATTGAAAATTATAAAGAATCAGAGAGTGTAATACTCAAAAACCCACCAATGACAATCTTCAATATTGCTTTTGTTGTCCCCAATGATATTTGGTTGGATTCATGAGACTACATAAAAAAATACACCAAAATAAATTAAATCAAAAGGAGAATAGTGAGTAGAGAAGGAGGCACCTGACTTCTTTGGTAATGAAGAAATGTTGTCAAAAGGAGAATAATGTTGAACTTCTTTAAAAGGAGTTCGATGGAGGATTGTTGCGATCCGAGTGAGCCAGAAAAGATAAAGGGAGAGTATAAAGATGGTGTTATAGTCTTGTTTGAGTGAGAAAATGGGAGCAAGTGAGATGACATGAGTAATAAAAGCCTGAAAAGGAAGAGGCAATGTTGGCAATCGTGTAACAAAGCTTAGAATGGTTTAAAGCTCAATCGTCCCTTTAGAGTTTTGCTGTCAAAATGAGGGGCTTGCTTTTACTTCCACTCGTAGGCGTCCTTTTTTAGTTACACTGTCCAATAGTGGGTGGGTGATTAATTGAAAGGCTCGAGGTAGACTGCAAATTGAGAGGCTCGAGAGATTGAGAGGCTGTGCCATGTGGATCTATATTAAACCATTAGATTCAAACTCCCACATTCAATATCAACCCTTAATTATGTTATCATCTTATTGAACAGTAAAAAAACCCTTATTCCTTATTATATAGATTTTTAAATTAGGCGCGCCCATTACCCATAATTATAATTATCCGTCCTTAACACATTTCACTCGATTTTTTCGCATAACGGACTCGTCACTTTTTCTTCTTTTATACAAGTTACTCCATACTTACTTCTCATCTCTCGAAGTATTCTATCACCCCAAGTATAATTTCAGTAGGCACTCTCACTTACCTTCTGGTCTAACTCCCTTACGGTCTCGATCTTTTATTAAACGCACGCATGATTTCTTCTACATATGAATAACCCCGCGTTAACCCGTAATCTCATCCTACATTAAATTTCACTCAATGGGGTCTACCTAGACCCTACTGGTCTTCTCTATATCCCATTATGTTCTAACAATAGAAATTAAGGGTTTCTACACATTTTAACCGGATTCAACCAACAGAAGAAAAATATGCAATTTTTCAGGAGGGGTCGATCGATCAATCGTCGATCGATCGATGTTCTTGATCGATCGATCGATCAAGCAGTTATGGCGAAACTTGCTCTTTTCCAGTTACGGGTTTACCTCTACAACCTCAACCAAATCTCTATTAACGATTCCCAAACTCCCAATTAATAATACTACAAGTACCATATACCTAATTACATGATTTTCTACGTAAAACATGTCCGAATTCATCAAGTATCAAGATTTAATGGGGTAAAATTCACATAAACTACAAGAACCCTAATTTTCCTTTAGTTTCCTTTCTTTTAATTCTTTCCTGGATGTCTTGATTCTAAACCCATACAAATTCGTGGCTTATCCTCTACATGTGATTTAGATGTCCAGAAAATGTCTACTTCCTCTACAACATATGATTTGAAATCTCTAAAAATATAATTTCTTTCATGAAACATATTCTAAACAATCCTAGACTAACATGATTGAAACATTAACTAAAAATAAATCAAGATAAATACTTTCCTGGAATTTGGGTTTCTGATTTATGGACGAAAGAGGTATAGTTGCGTTCTTCGTCGCGCAATCTACAATTTGGTGGGAGTGGCGATGCAAACGGGTGAGTCTTTAGCCTTGAGTTGCTTGGAAAGCTCTCCAACTCCTTCTCTAATAGTCGTTATTTGATTTTGTGTTTGTTAACCCTAGAAGATAACTCCTAAAGGCTAATATATCCTTAGGAAATTCGTGGGTTTAATTACCCAAGAATGTAAAATATCTAAAATACCCTCCCGGGATATCAATTGGGCTTAAAAACGCACCGAGACCCAAACTAAACCTCCGAGTACATTATTTTGACTATCTCGACCCTTCCGGACACATTGGCGCACTCGAAATGACCATACGGGTTCCTTATAATTTATTCACATTTAATAATAATAATTTAGTCCTGACATGACACAGGCGCGTCCCGTCTTAAATTTCCATAATTGCCATTTTATTCACTTGTGACAATTTTTATAAAATCAGTCTTATATATTACTTTACTCTTTTTGTAATATTCGACAAATTACCAATAATTACTACCTCTCGTCATGCTAGTAACTATTTAAATAAATTTTTGGATTAAAATTAAATTAATATCTCAATTTAAATTTAATAAATCCCCAAATTTTAAAAGCCATAAAAATACGGGGTATTACATAAGGATGGAACTTTGAAGGAATTTTAGTTTCTATCTTAGTATGTACATGATTATAGTTTGTAAGTTAGATAAATTTAACACTTCAAAGTATACTGTATGTTAAATATATTTCCAATTTAAGCTGTTGCTACAGATATTGATTAGTAGTCAGATGTTTTTTGCATTATGTTTTTAGAGTTTATGATTATCCAAATATCTATCTTAATGTGAAATATATTGTATCCTTAGTATTAAAATCTAGCACATTGCTTTTTAACTTAACTGTGGTCGAAATTTCTATTGGCTTTTTATACGTAATAGTAATTTCTTATTTTATTTAACATAAATATATTCATATTTTTAACTTAGAATTGTACGTGAGTATAAATAAGTTTCATTCCTTTACTTTATTCTTAATTGATGATATAGTTATGATTTCCTAATTAATTATTTTAGGTTAAGTTTCCTTCGTCAATTTTTCTTTCCCAAGTGTGTTACCATAATCCAAGTATCTTACATGTTTTAGGTTCATCCCCCATTAAATAATAAAATAATTTTCCATACTTACGAAGTAATGCTTTGTATATTGAGCGTAAATGTATGATACCAAAATAATGAGGAGGTGTTATGCAGTAACATTCATTTACATCCTTCATTCAATTATTTTAAAATATAAAATCATCGTTAGATTGTATATCTATTTTTATAAGTGATATAAAAAGTTATGTCATTTCCCTGTTATATATGTTGCATACTATTATTCACTTGTCAACATGTTATTTATGTTTTCTTTGTGTAATTTTTTAATTTACTTTATAATGTAAAGAATGACTTAAAGTACATACACATTTCCATACATGATATAAAACATTGTCGCATTTCCATGTTATATATATTGCTTGCTATTATTCACCCGATAAAACATAATTGTTATTTTCGTTCAACTTAGATGGATTATGCATACCAATCTCGCATTGCTAGATTACATTGTAGGTTGATAATATTTCATAAGTGCTCAAGTAACTTACTTCATATAACAACACCAAGTATAACATTAAGTAATATGTCATATAATCTACATCCATCGGTGCAAAATATGTCGTCCATTCGTATCTTAGTTGGACTCCTGACAATTTAAGGAAGCGAGGGAGTTCTACCATAAAGAAACAAAAGATAATTACGTCTCGAACAAAAGTACTAGAAAATAAAGATGTTATAACAAGAACGATTGATGATGACTCATCAAATGTTCTTACTCCCCCCAGTAACTATTGTGGATATGTAATTACCTTTGTAAACCATGCGTTGGAATCACTCCATTCTGTAACTGGATCAGGTTAACCATATATTAACTTTAAGAAACAATAACACATATTTGTATTAGAAATAAATACATAGTTCTTTTGAATATAATTTATGAGTATTCTATGTATATTTTAACTTTAGGGGCTAGGCTATCATCCGAAGGTACAAATGGAATTGAGGATCAATTGAATAGGATGCCGAAAAGTAAGTACGATATTAATAAGCGTTCATTCAATAAACTCATAACAAATGCTGCATTTACTTCACTTATGGTTTAACACATACGAGAGAATTTGAAGCATGGGATTTACTTAAAAAGAACTATATATTCAAAAGAACTATATCTTATTATGGTTTAACACTTTTTTAATCTCATTATGCGAGATGTTCTTTTGAAGCATGGGATTTTAGTGGTCCAAGTGTTTTTTGCAATAATTGTAGTGCCATTTTATGGTACGAGGAGAGAGTTGATAAGCACCAAAATCCGGCATCACCTAAATTCTCATTGTGTTGCCAAGAAGTAAAGATCATCCTACCCATTACAAAAGATGCACCTCACATGTTGAACAATCTACTAGATCATAAACATGATCGGATGCCATCTAAATTCAAAGAGAACATTAGAGCATGCAATTCAACATTTTCATTTACCTCTACTGGAGATAAAGTTGATCATCAAATAAATAATGGATTCGGTCCATATATTTATCGCATTAGTGGGTAAAACCATCATCTGCTTAGTTCATTGCTTGCAGTTGAAGGTCAAAGCCCTAAATTTGCGTAACTATATATTTATGATACGGAGAATGAGTTGAGCAATTTGAATGAAATCATTAGGAAGAGATATGATGACATCAAAGTTAGACCCAAAAGTAATTTTGAATTTACTACTAAGTCTTAATGCGTATAATGAGATTAAAAAACTGTTTTGAATGGAACGTGAGCATTTTCATCATTCAAATGTCATGCTTTTGAGAATTTATTTGATTAAAAATCATTCCAAAGACCCATCGATTTATAATTTGCCTATCGCTTCCGAAATAGCCGCACTCATTGTTGGTGACTTTATTGAGGAAAATGTTATAAGAGATATTATTGTTGACCATAAATCAAATGGTTTTCAAAGAATTAGAGATCTTTATCCATCCTTTATGGCTATGCAATACCCATTGATATTCACATATGGGGAAGTTGGTTATCAACTAGGTATAACTTATAGAAATAACAGTGGGAAACATAATAAAAAAGAAAATTGGGTGAGTATGAGATAATATTATGGATACCGTTTGCATCAAAGAAAAAATTAAGCTCACACCATTTTGCACGCAAGAAGACTTTTCCAATAATATGTTATTGATGCATTCATAAAACAAGAAAGGTTGAGGTGGATTAGAACAAACCAATCACGATTAAGGGTTGAGCTATATAAAGGCTTGAAATATGTTATTCTTGAAGGAGATTCAACATCATTGTCCATAGGGAAATGTATTAACCTTCATTAAGTTTCACTAGAGGTCCATGTTATATGGCTTAAAATTTTCAAGATGCAATTGTTATTTGTAGATTCTTTAGAAATTCAGATATGTTCATCACATTCATAGCGAATCCTAAATGGACAAAAATCACAAAGTTTCTCGAACTCATTCCTATCCAGAAGCCTGAGGATAGGCCCGATATTATCACATGAGTTTTTAAAATAAAACTTGATGCTCTAATGATGGATTTACTCCAAGGCAAACACTTTGGGAAAGTAATGGCAGTTACGTATTTTATATTTAATAAATATGAATCGTAATTACAAATCATATTATTTATGGTCCTAACCATCGACACTATGTCACTAAATATAACAAGATATAATTTTTATGACAACTATCTACACAATAAAATTCCAGAAAAGAGGATTGCCACACACCCACATACATCTATTCCTACATGCAGATGCAAAACAACCAACATCAGATGATGTTGATAAGATTATTTCTGCTAAATTACTTGATTGTATTAGTGACCTTGTTGGATACACATCGATTTCACAATTCATGATGCAC
This sequence comes from Sambucus nigra, assembly GCA_949130495.1. NCBI lineage: Eukaryota > Viridiplantae > Streptophyta > Magnoliopsida > Dipsacales > Adoxaceae > Sambucus > Sambucus nigra. The sequence continues at coordinate 68,601,394 of OX422223.1, read as the reverse complement.
GACCCCTACAGGAACGTAAATCCCTGACCATCTTGTATGTCAAACAGATGTTGTTAAAAAAAACTCACCAAAAATTCACAAGCATGACAAAATGGGTTAAAAATGGATTCCCAATTTATAGACGGAGGGATGATGGCAGGTTTGTAGAGAGGCTAGGAATTAGACTTGACAATAGATTTGTAGTTCCCCACAACATTGACTTAGTTTTGAAATACCAAGCTCACATGAATGTTGAATGGTACAATAAATCAAAGGCAATTAAGTACCTTTTTAAATACATAAATAAAGTCCCAGATATAACTACAATATAGGTCGTGGAATCAATTGTCCGAAATCATGATAATGGTAATGACGAAATATTAGAGGTTGGTGAAATTAAAGCACTACTCAATTGTCATTACTTATTTTCATGTGAAGCTGGCTGGAGAATAAATCAGTTTCATCTACAATATTGAAGCGTTGGCATTGAGCATTTGACATTTCATCTGTGGGGAGAGCAGGTTGTCACTTTTTAGGATTCTAACAATTTGGTTACCATAATTGAAAGGGTAAATATTAAGAAGACTATGTTTACACAATGGATGGAAAAAAATTACATCCATAAGGATGCGAGGGAGTTAACCTATGCTAAATTTCCTTCAAAATGGGTTTGGGACTCACAAGCAACGGAATGGTTTTGAGGAAAAAATTTAGGCACTTGACGAGGTCATACAATATATGTTCATCCAACACATAGTGAGAGATTTTTGTATGCTCCTCAACATTGTTCATGGAGCAAGAAATTACGATGACATGAAGATGATAAATGGAATTGTTTATCCGACATGAAAAACTGCATCTTATGCTCTTAGGCTGTTAGAAGATGACAAAGAATTGAACGACGGTCTAAAGCAAGCTTCACAATGGGCTACGAGCAAGGTTCTAAAAAATACAGGGCGTTACCAAGGCGTCGAGGTTGAGCCTTAAGCCTTCGAAGCCTAGGCAGGTCTTAGGCTTGAAAAGGCATTTAGGTCTTTTTTTAATATATTTTAACATTTTTAACAATAACAAGGCTATTAAAAATACTAAAATGGTACATACCTTAAAATATGTCTGAATATATGCAAACTAAAATACATTTTTTAAATACTAAGAAAAAAACAAAAAAAACAAAAAGAAGAAGAAAAAATGCACGTTTTTTTGGACGAGAGGCAGAGAGGTTTGGGATACCATTTGTCTTTTGATTGTTTTGAATGCGATATTGGTACCTTTTTAAAAAAAAAGTCTATACAAGGCGATATCATTTCACTAAAACATTTTTGTTTCAAGAAAGTGCGCTTTAAGCCTTTTACGGTGTAAAAGTCTTTTAGCGGGGTGTTTATCCTAAGCCTCAAGCCTAGGCGCGCCTTTTAGAACACTGACTATAGGTAATCAATTACGTGACCTATTTACTATAATGCTTCTTTTTTACGAAACTGCTGATACAAAAAAGCTTTGGGATGATAATTGGGAGGCTCTATTATAAGATTTGCTTCATAGTCAAAGTAAAGTCTTAGCCTTCCCTGATCTTATTTTGAGTAAAAATGAATTGAAGAATTACGTTCTTCATGAAATTGACCAGATTTTGAACAAAAATGGGAAATGCCTAAACTATTTCTCACCAATGCCACTTTCGGATGGTATTCGAGAAAAGGATAATAGTCCCTTAAGAGAGGAACTTTTGTACGATGCAGATTCTTTGGCACATGACCATACTAACATGTAAAATCCATTAAATGATGAGAAATGAGATGTTTACAATCATGTTCTACTATCTATATATGAAAGAAAATGAGGCTTTTACTTCGTAAATGGGTCAAGTGGAACTTGGAAAAATATTTTGTACAAAACTATTCTTGCACATTTGCGTTCAGAGGGAAAAATGGTTCTCGTAGTTACATCTTCTGGAATTGCATTGTTATTGCTACCCGGTTGAAGAATCGCTCATTCAAGATTAAAAATTCTCATTGATATTCACACCGAATCAACATACGATATTCATCAACAAACTCATCTTGCAGAGCTCATTAGGAGAACAAACTTAATTATTTAGGATGAGGATCCTATGAACCACTATCATTATTTTGAAGCAGTTGACAGAAAATTAAGAGACATAATGTGGTTCAATGACAAAAATTCTTTTGAGAAGCCTTTTGGAGGATTTACAATTCTTCTTGGTGGAGATTTTCGACAAACCCTACTTATTATTCATAAGGGAAACGAAGAAGAAATTTTACAAGCATAAATTAATAAATTAAAGCTCTGGAGTTCGTGCCATGCCTTCAGCCTATAAAAAAACATGTGGATACAAGATTCGTCTTCATTTAGTGATTGGGTCATTGCACTAGGTGATGGTAAACTACAAACTGAATCATTCGCAAATGAAGACTATCCGCTGTGGGTAAAAATAACTAATGCTAACCTTATACCACATTCGAATAATCCAATTGTCGATATTGTCTCAAGTGGTTACCTTGATTTAGTCAATAGATACATTAATCCAGATTACATCAAGGCTCGAGCTATTCTTACTCTAATAAACCATATAGTTGACAACATCAAGGCTTACATACTAAATGTTATTCCGGGAGATGCTAAAACATATTTCAGTTCAGACTCAATATTTAAGGTTATTGGGGTTATACATGACCAAGATGTTCTTTTCCTTATTGAATTTTTAAATAACTTAAACTTTCCTGGGCTCCCAGGTCATATCTTGGAACTAAAGATAGGTTCACCGATTATGGTAATGAGAAACATAAGCCAAAGTCAAGGGATTTGCAATGGGGCAAGATTGATCATTACACAATTATCTCCATTGGTCATTGAGGCAAAGATAATCACATGATTGAATATAGGCACAAAAGTATTCATTCCCAGAATAATTATGTCTTCAATGGACTCCAAATGGCCATTTATTCTAAGAAGACATCAATTTCCAGTTTAGCTTGCTTTCTCTATGACAGTCAACCAAATCCAAGGCCAAACTTTCGATCAAGTTTCCATTTACTTACTAAAGCCAGTATTCAGTCATTGTCAGCTCTATATCTCTATATCTAGAGTAATTTCAAGTAGCAGTCTAAATTATTCCTAAATAATGAAGACAACATTGATTGCCTTTACACAAAAAATATTGTCTATGATGAGGTTCTTTCATCAATATTTATTGGTATATTTACATAAATCACTAAATTGTATATATTTTTTTCTTCTTTTACTTCTGCTTCAACTATCTTAATTCATTTCACTAATAATTGTTTTCTCATGAAACTAGTCACAAACATGAACCAAGTGACAAGACTTGAAGATCTTAGAAAGGGCAAGGTGTGACAACCCGCCTAATTAAATACCGGGTGATTAGGCCTTTATTAAATTAAAATAGGATTCTTATTTGGTTCATTCTTAGCATCACTGTTGAAAATATTTTAAAGTTTAACTAACCACCTAGTATTCAAAAAGTTGGTGTCAAATTTTATCTTTTATTTAAACAATAACAACAACATGCAGAACATTATTACGATAATCAACATTCCATGCAATAGTAATATAAATCCATCCACAAGATAAATGACTGATATAAAAATGATACTGAATAAACCATAGGCTAAAAAGCAATATAAAATCCAATATGAATAAAACTTTCTAAGTACAAAGTCTAACTAATATAATAGAAAATAACCGAGGGCGACATGCCTGAATGAAATACCAAATTGCACCCTACACTAGGAATGAACTAACTGAAGCGTCTAAGTTCAAATCCTGCAAGCATCCACAAGTGCTGCAGCTATGCATCCCTGGAATGGATCATCCTGCTTGGCGTCCCTGCGGTTGGACACCTAAAAGGTTTTGGAAAAAAATTTGCAAGTACGGGTCAGAGCCCAAGTAGAAATCATTTAAAAATATTTAGCAAGCATTTAAATTGTAATTTAAATGAACAGTTATTAGATACACATGTTAGGTTGTGAACACTCCCTTGAGTTCCTCACCTCTCCTCTATAGTGCGCACCTAACGCTTCCTACTCAATCTAACCTAGTCATTCTACCCAAACTAAATAGGTCTCAAGTATCTAATAAACTCCAAATTAATCTAGTTCACCCGTACCGTCCATACAGTACGCTACTGAATACCCTTAATTACCATTAAGTCCTTAATTAAGTTTCCTCTTAACTTACTTGTACCACCCATACAATACTCTGTCAAATTAATTAATAATTAACATCTCTCTCATGTTATTATCTAACCAACGTTAACATTTCATATATGTTATTATTCAGCATTTTCATTAAGTTTATCTACTTAAAATTTATCTTGGATATTCATTATATATCTTCCTACTATTTACACATTAGTAGATCCGTCATTTATTAGATGTACACTATCTAATATCCCTACTATTTACTTTTTAGTAGATTAATCGTTCTTTAGATACACATTATCTCATCTCACTACAATACGTTAACAAAATAACTTATACCGGTAAGACAAATTGCAAGTTCACCATTCGTATAATTAATCTTTTACTTACTAAGATTATTTTACTTAACACTATTCCCATATCTACTAATTCCACATAGTAGAATTATTCACACGTATATATATATATATATATATATATATATATATATATATATATATATATATATATACACACACACACACACAAATCCTGCACCCCTAGGTTAAGACCTCTTGGCGCAATGCATACTCTTCTATCGTATCCCTGTACATCTCGCACTGAATAGGAATAAAGGGTTCGGATAATTTCTCACGAACCATAAAAATACAAATCACACATATTGGAGGCGAACATAGCCCCTAGCCCGATGGGTCACGCACATACCTACGCTCCCATTTGACCGTCGAACTATCATATCTCGGATAGCACATTTCCAAGGTTCTATGTTCTATGGTACGAGTCTAAAAATCCCCCCGAAGGCTCATCAGGATAAGACCGCCCAAGCGCACAACCTCCACCCGATATCAAGCAGCGTAGGTATGTCATACACAGAATCATTCAATCCATAGGTATACACGCAACCTATAATAGTCTTAGGTATTCACACAACCTATCATCATTTTTTTAGGTATTCACACAACCCATAATAAATCTTAGGTATTCACACAACCCATATTAAATCTTAGGCATTCACGCAACCCATAATAAACCTTAGTTATTCACGCAAGCCAATATAAACCTTAGGTATTCACCCAACCCAATTCTTTTAGTTAACTATGTAGTATAATTCTCTCTACTCCTCAAGGTAAATTGGCCCATTACGACTATCCTCTCTCTCGGGTTAATTTCGTAAAAATCCTAATCGTCCGAAGAATATTTCAATTTTTTTGGGATCTCGTTAGAAGTGCCAAAAATCTCGTTTTAACAATTAAGGCCAACTAACCTTAGCCTTAACTCTCACATACATGACTAAGTATCAAATCTATCAAGGCCTAATTCCATCCAATATATCTCTTATAATATTCTAAGGATGTACCAAAAATGACCCCGATAGTTTATCCGCAAGTTCCGGGCTTAAACATGGGAATTCGCCAAAATCTAGCAAACCAAATTGAGTCATAAATTTTTTGGCAGATTAAACACACTGTACTAAAATGTCAATTACTCGCTCTACAGAACTCCAATTGACCTGATTTTAAGCTCATTAGAAAGATAAGAGATAGAACTTTCCATAAATGTAAGGATCTCACGCTAATTCGAAGTAAAATTGAAATATCATACGTTTAAAGTTACGTCAAAAATTCTGGCAGATTACTATGTTGGCAGATCAAACACCCTATAGTAAAACATCAATTACTCCCTCTACAGAACTCCGATTTACCTGATTCCAGGATAATTAGAAAGATAAGAGATAGATATTTACAGGAATGTAGGGATATAACTCTAATTCTAAGTACAATTTAAATGGCATACGTTTAAAGTTGCATTAAAAATTCTGACTGATTGACATCTTGTGTTCATTAATTAAATCCTAAGTCATTCAAGATTCGTATTCTTCAACCAATAACCCATCAAGATTCAATATTAATGATCAAATATATTCTGATATCCTTTTATCTTCATATAGGGATAATTTCCGATGAAAAGTTTACACAAAAGCATCAAAGATTCAATCTAAGAATCAAATTCTCCTTTGATAGACATAGAACCCTAATTTTCTCTTGTTCATCATCTTTATTAATGAAGAAATCAGATTTCTATCCTATTAATCAACCCAAACCCATTGATTTCGTATTATCATCATTAAGGAACATCTCTACATGCATTCCTACTTTAATTTATGAATTAAATCCTCCCAAATTCATATAAAACTTCCAAAAGCATGAAATCAAACCCTAATCTACATGGGTAGTATAACATGCTTAATATAAATTTCCATTTAAATACTTGCCTCTCAATAGCAGGTATGAATTTCATTAATATGATGGTGTGGTTGTTCTCCCCTTGCTCCGATCTCGATTCCGTTGCGTTCGGGGGGCTAAAATCTGTGTAGGAAGCTTTGGCTTTCTCTTCCTCTTCCTCTTCAATGGCCTCTTTTATATTGTGATTGTGTTAACCCTAGGCCCTTCTCTCTAATGGCAGATATGAATTTAATATTTTTGGAGTTCTCTAAACCTCCAACTCCCGAATGATCGAAATACCCTTAAATGATGCCAGGTTGGTCCAAAATCATCCCGGGACCCAAACTGTACACCCGAGTACACTTTTTCGACTATTTTGACCCTTTCGGAACCAACCGTAACCTCAAAATCACCATCCGATTCACTTTAAAAAATCATCTTAATTCCACCTCAAAATACGACACACGTGAAATTAAACTTAAATTGAACTGATTTACTCTCAATGACCGAATTAAATAATTTCTCTAAATTAAATAAATTCCAAATCATCCATTTAATTAAATCCTAGATCACCAATTTAATTTAATTAAATATCCTCAGAAAATACACAAGGATGATTGGACCATATTTGTTTATGGTTTTCGAAAATGGGAATCGAAGAATAGATATGGTAATAAAACAAAACTATCAGATGACATGCTCTTAGTTGTTGACCAGGTTAATCAATTTAGACCTTATCATTTTGATTAATGTTATGTCACTCTAACTCACAATATCTTAATAAATATATTTCCTTTTATAATAAATAATTATTACCATCACAGGGTGAATCGATACGTGCTGTGATGCGGAGATACTTGGAAAATTCGGCAATACACTAGAGCATGGAAAAGTCTACACAATAACCAAGTTCAGAGTTGTGGAGAATGAGTATAGCTACATGGTCTCATCCCACAAGCTAATGATTTAATTCCTTCCATTAACAAGGATGATACATTCTGAGGCTGATAATTATCTCATTCCCAAATATCACTTCTAATTTCTAAAATTCAGGGACTTGATATCTAAATTGGGTAATGACACATACCTCATAGGTATATTATATTCATAGCTCATTCTTCCATTGACAATATACATTGAGTTGATTTTATATCTACCTAATCCCTAATTATGTCCTCATATGTCTTGGGTCTTTTGACATCGATGTCACCTATTGAGGATCAGCCTACTAGCGTCTCGATAGTAAAAAAAAAAGTTTTAAATCTTGAAAATCCAAGGTAATAATTTCTTATTGTGATAATATTTTCTTCATTCAATTACAAAATATAATAAGCCTAGTTCCTTAACCACACACATCGTTCTACAGTAGGGAAAGGATTTCCCTCACTCTGTGAGCCGACGAAACTTCTCTCATAACTAGAGATATATGCAAGAATTTCACAAATCATTTGATTGTAGCCATTACCTTGACTATAGTCAGACAATTTAGAGGTACTTCGAGTATAATTTTTTTATCTTATCCTATTTATAATTATTAATGATCTTAAATGAACCAATTTAATATTCATAGAACATTTATTTCACAGGGGATTATTCTCTATCCGTAACAAATGCATCCAAAGTTTATATAAGTTAGGATGTTCAATCCACTAAAGAGTTTATGACCAAGTAAGGAAATCTAATTTCCCCTTTCATTCTATGAGAAATATATTACATTTGTTTCATCTCTTCTTATTTCTTGAATTTAGTGATCATTGCATTTTTTCGGATCTCATAACATCCAAGATTCTAAAATTTAAATACAACGGTCTTCTTACTCAATTTCTCCAATTTAAATGCCTTTTATGATATTCTCATCTTCCATATTTGTGTAGTGCCAACCATTTGTATTTCAATCATCACGTACATAACACTGCACTCTGTCCACAATTCGTATAATTTTTTTTATTTTGTAACACATATAATCTACAACTACATTTAAACTACAAGAACATAATCAATCACACAACACATAAAATACCCCAATCATTCACTTCATAACCTATGTATCTTTAATTGTATCAAAAGACTATAAAATTTTACTTCTTCATAACTATTAAATAATTTATTCTTCTAACTACTTGCTTAAGATATTCAACAATATGTTTTGTAATCTTCATTTCTATTTATTTATAAGAAAATGAATGAACCAAACTTCAATCTTTGTTGCCTTATGCCATACATATGTTAAAAATCGTTGATATTGGTGTACTTAACAAATTTTGTGAACTATAACTTTGTAGGTGATTTGATGGTTTTTATAAATGAACATCGCATGGTTTTTGTTTCTTATGTTTCTACAATCTTCTTTCTGAAGTAAGGCTTATTATTTTTATATTACTTGAATATTTTGGTCACGTTGTTTTGTCGACCATACATTTAGGACATTACCCATATGTGCATAACATATATTATGATTCAATTTTTCACGCATATTTTTTGATATACTTGTATGACATAATAACTTAATATCAATTGATGATGATGTGATGATAGTTGTATTGGATCCATTGCCTTTTTTTATTTTGTTCCCCTGTATGATAATACATTGCTAATGCACTTCTATGCCTGAATATGTTAATATATCAAGAGCATATTTAAATTTGACCGTAGTTTGTAATAACTTCGTTTGATTATGTTAGAAAAATAGTTTATTTTTGTGTTTCTTTGAAATTAACATATGAAATGAATTTTTGTTTAGTTTGATTTATGTATGGTTTTTTTGAATGAAGCAGCTGTACTGGGAATTCGACACGTTGCCACTAAGTGAGCACCATGTTCAAAATCTTTTTATTTCGTTTAATATCCTAAGTCAATTTTTTATTTGTTTTTATTTTCTTTTTCAAGTGAATCGGTTCACAAGGTATTTTCTTCTTTGTTTAAGTCGATTCATAGAGAAAAATACAAACATAAGTTCATCATGAAAAATAACTACATAAGTAAATGAGAAGTCTTTGATAAGTGTTCCCTACATTGCTCCCTTTGTTTAATCTCGATTTTGGCAAATAATATCAAGACTCCCTATATATTGTATGTATATAATTCTTTACACTACTTGAATTTTAACAAACAAATGAGTTTGGCCATTCACTGCATATATTAAAGGATATGCAGATGAGGCAGTTTTATGAGATGTCTGTTAAAATGTACACAAAACAGATCATTATAATGTGAAGGCTTGGTGGTTGAGCTTATGCAATATTATACTGATATTAATTTGTTAACTGCTGCCAAGACATAAACTTACATCCCAAGTCTATACTGTGATCTATATTATGCCAGCATATTTAAATTTGCTATGTGCCCCAGATTTTTAATTTATAATTATAAAAAATAAGGCCTTCTAATAAATCTCAGACATCTATATGTTTTGTAAATACAAAGAGATTTAAGAAACATAAATAAGGGAAATCCTATACATGTATATACGCACATCACACAAGTTCATCTATATTCATTTTATGGTAGGAATCAATATGTTATACATCACAAAAACAGAGGTTGATGCATCAAGAGTAGTCCTCAAACTATGTTTTTATACTTTTAGAAGATGCTGAATATATTTGAGGACTTCATTTTTGAACTTCATCATAAATAATAGTTGTCTCTAATGAAGAAATATATTTTTGGATGGATGAGTTCCAATCGTGTTTACATTTAATGCTTTCACAATTTCATTATAAATTGATTATGCTTTGCATGAATGAAATGTTAACCTTTGGTTGTGTATACTGTGCTCTCTAATTAACAAGTCATTGTGTATAACCCAAAAGTAGTGGTAGCATATTTACACAAATCTTACTTTCATATGAGGTCGGGGTATTAATATGGTATAAGGTGTTTGGAGTTTATGAGGCTTATTTGATGTAGTGACAATGTTTTCACTATTTAGTTTGAACTGAAACCTGAATAATGGGGCTGGGCTATTTCATTCTCTCTATGTTTCTCCTCCCGGTTATCCCAATAATTGTAGTCCTCTTTTTATATTTATGTTTGTAAGTTTTGAAATTCAATGTTTTAAGATACTAAGGATTTCATCCCTTTTTAGGCATAAACAAAACCCTAATCATACTGAGAAAATCACTGAGAAAAAAGCTTATGTATAATTGGTTTAGGGCAACGCCATGTTCCCGAATGCATAAACATACAACTGCTAACTATTTATTTTACAACTTCCACTAACTTTATCATCACTTCCAAACTACTGCTCTTCTTTTTCTTTTGTTATTATTATTAACTTCACACGTACGCTTATTCACATCACTAATCATTTATTAAGATTTCATTTCCAAATTAATTGTTGTATTCATTTGCATTTTTTGAATTCTCTTCTACGCTCTATTTCATCATCAATCATTTTTGATAACTTTTACCACCTTCTATTAAATTCTTATAGACTTCATAAAGAACAACGATCATTCTTCCTCGCAACTAATCTGACAAGGGGAGACATTTCACATCTTCAAAATGAAGAAGATTTTAGATCCATTGAAGATATATTAGCTCTTTATTTCAACTCTCCAAATGAGGTATCCTATTAGAAATAAAATTAATATCTCTCTTTCATTATCTCCTAATAATATAATTTTTCTAGGTTTTATACGTCATTTGCCATTCAACAATCATAGGTGTAGAAGAACATGCTTGATGGTATTATCCAGTGTGCAACCATTGTAACAAGAAACTAAAATGTAATAATAATTTCCTTTTATGTGAAACATCAACACCGACAATCTCATTATTTCTCCTAGGTATTATATTCTTACAACTCATTTTTCTTTACTATTCAATCTAACACTTTATAACAAACTACAATCCTCCGTAAATATGTATAAACTTCAAATCAACGTCGATGATTAAACGACTTTCACCACATTTGTGCTTTTCAACACAGAAGACAAATCTTTAATTTAAAACCCATGTTATGAGCTTTTACAAATTAACCATGATGTTAGCGTATTTTTTTTCTAATCATTTATAATATTCTCTCACAATATTCATCATACACAATTTCTATTCCCACATACTATCTTTACTATTTTCTCTAGGTAACTGAAGATTCGCTTCCACTTGCAGTCACAAGGATCATCGGTACTCCCACAGATTCCACCTAAAGCTCAATAACTACAACGTAGTCCCTGGTTATGAAAAATACACTGTGTCAACCATTTTTCAAGATTCTGTAATCAAAGATACTTCAAAGAGTAACAACCCCAATCAAAAGGTATCGTACACATAACCGTTCTAATTTATCTATTATATTTTTTTTCTTACTCTGATCCTATCTAATTTACATACAAAGAAACAAGTCCACTCATTACCAATCATAATCCTATCATTATCACTAGCAATCAAATCAACATTCAGGGAATTCCACCTACTTCTACAATATCTCCCACATCACATAAAACACATCCTTCCGTTGACGCCAAATTCAAACATATCTCTAAAAGGAAATGTCCGACAAGGTATTTTAAATTTATTATCTATTAAACTTTTCTTCCCCTTTGCAATATACTATTCTAATTTTTTTTAACATATATTTTTCCTTAATTGTTGGAACATTGATGAAAGGGAAAGAAGGATGATGTAGATTCAATTGCCTGGGTTCCATCTTCATCATCATATTACACTTTCTTCTACTACATTCCTTTTCTACTTTATTACCTTGCTCAATGTAAAACCTTGATAACGTTTTTTTTTGCATTTCTACTAACTGTTTACTTATCACTACTACTCTAGATTTTTATCTATTGCCCATTTTATTTTATTTACTTTCAATTTGTCAATTGGCTTCATTTATTTTGCATTCAATAACATATAACCCGTGTATTGCGCGGGTTTCCACCTAGTTTGTTTAGAAACCATCCACAAACATTAACCTATTCTCGCCTTGATGTTTCAAGTTATAGCAATATCATCATGTATTATTGTGCTTATCTCAATTTGACTTTTGAATCCAACTTCTTATATGATTCTGATGTTACTAATCTTCAGGCATCATTTTCTCTTCAAAAATTTATTTTATCCTTTGTTATAGAAGAAGAATCATTTGCTGGGCAAAGTTTTGTTTATTCCTTCATTTCCTTTTATTTTAAACCGGTATCTATAGGCAATGATGAACATTTCATAAATCAATTAATACATATAGGCAAGGAGAGGTCTTATTAGAAGAAAGAAAATGTAGCTGAACAGGAGAAATACATATGTATAGAAGCCTAACATAAGAATGGGTTCTTAGATTACAACTATGATAACGGGACTTTTGGGTATATGTCGTTGTTGTAAGCCAAGTTAGTCAAAATCCTCAAATACCTACAAATATAAAACAAACTCAAGTGTAGAGGTAAGTAAGGGTATCAATCCACTTCCTAGGGAGTAAGTTAGAGACAAATTCAATTGTAAATCACTTTTTATTTTCTTTTTGTGCTTTTTCACTTTTCTAATTTTTTTAGCCTTTTTGAATATTAAAACAATAGGGTGAGGTGAGGTTTTAAACTAAACTAAATTAAAGTGTGAGATGAAAACAACTAACTAGAAATTTACTAAAATGAAAATTAAAGTCTAAACTAAAAATAAGAGATAAGTGAGGTAAATAATTGTGAGAACAATCAAGGAGTGGGATTACACCACAAATTTTAGTTATTCTAATTAATTAAGTTCATTATTTTAATTCTCCAAAATTAATATCAAAACTACAAATCAACTCTCGTTGCAAGTGTAATTTTAATAATAACATTTTAGAATATTAAGTTTAACACCTCACAACTCCAGAAAAATAAATCTACACTCCTTTTAATTAATCACCCGCTAGGATCGATTAATTAAAATTTATGTCAATCTTAGAAATTAAATTTAGAGTTGAAATTCAAGTTATAATACCCCACTTAAGAAACCCCTATCTCTAGTTCGAATCTAAAATGGGTATTATAATTAGAATTTCGATTTTCTCTTGAAAATCATTTACCCTCTCTCGAGGCGTAAATTTAAGGGTGAGGGATCAAAATTAACATTCAAAAGGATTTTTCAAGTAATTAAACTAATTAAAATAAAATAACATCAAATAAGGGTTTTACCCCACCCCTTGAAAGGGGTTTTAGCCTAACATGGTATAAAATATGACAAATTAATAATCAAAGGCATAAACAAATAAAATAGAAGGGTAAGAGGACAAATCTTCAAACAAGTCTCCTTGATTTGCAAAATTGGACTCTAATCCTCCATTAAAATTGAGCAACATCCATTCAAAATGAGCATTCCAAAATATTCAATTACATACAAACACTCATTTGAATCACTCAACAATTAATTTCTCACAAGTATCTAAAAAAATAAAAAGAATAAAATAAAACTATTTACAAAGGATAATTTTCTCTACAATTCTCTCTCTAGAATTTTCCCATCTAAAAGCTCTTTTATCTTTGATGATCTTCAAATGGCCTTGAGGTTTTCTTTTATATGCAATTGGAGCTAAGGGGTTAAATTGGGAAAATAAGTATGTGCACATGAGGGGTGTGAGGTATGAGGATATATGGGTGAGGGTAATATGGAGAAAATGCACAAGTGTGCATGGATTGTGTGAGGTGATGGGGACAAGTGGGAAATGGGGGAATAAATATCAGATTATGGAAAAAAGGGTTGGGGGTATTTTTGGAATTGGGGTTAAAGTAGGTAGTTGGGTAAAAGGAATTAAATGGGGTTTTAAGTGGCACATGTGGGTTTTGATAAGACTTAGGTTGCGTTTGTTTTTTTATCTGAATCTGAAGTCTGAATCTGAAATCTGAAGACTGAATCTGAAGTCTGAAATCTGAATCTGAAAAATGTGTTTGTTTTTACGTCTGAATATAGTTCTGAATGAATGTATTTAGACTGATTCAGACTTCAGATTCAGACTTCAGACCTAACTCTACCTCTTAATCATTAAGAGGCAAATATGATCGTTAACCTCTTAATCATTTGAAAAAACAAACACTTTTTGATACCTCTTAAGTCTGAATGGTTCAGATTCAGACTTAAGAGGTAAAAACAAACGACCCCTTAGTTTGGCTTTTGGTTTGCTTTGGATTTGGTTTGGCAGGTCGTGGCTTTTGTAGAAATGGGTCTTGGCTTGTGTAGAAATGGGTATGGGGTTTTGGATTGAAAATGGGGGCTGGTTGGCAGTCGCGGGTTCGGGTTTCTATACTCGGGTCTCGGGTTGATAAGGTACCGCCGGAGGGAGGTAGCGGGGAACGTCGCCGGAATGAGGGAGAGAGGCCGGAGGTGGTCAGCGGGTAGGGAGCTCGGTAATGGAGATGGGCGCGACCGGCACCGGGGCTAGGCGCCGGCGGTAGGTTTGAAATAGGGGTAAGAGGGGGTCAGCTGGTGGCGGTGGTTTTAGGTGTGGCCGGAGATGGAGATTCGCTGGGGCGCTGCCGGGGCAGTTTTCAGCAGGTGGTTTCGGGCAGCTCCGGTTGAGGGGTGTAGGTCGCCGGCCAGAAGGGGGTTTGAGGGTGTGTCGGGTTGTAAGGTGTTGGGGTTTTCAGAGAGAGAGAGATGGTTGTAGTTGGGTGAATGGAGGTGAGGCTGTTAATGGGGATTAGGAGGAGAAATGGTGTTTCATGACGGGGGAAGAAGATGAATAGTAGGATGAGGGGTGTTATGGTGTGTGAGGGTGTATGGGTAGTAGGATGTGTGTGATATGTTGTTTAGGTGTGGTGTAAATGGGTGTAAGAGGGTTTTGTGTGTGTGTGTTTAATTTGGACACCTAAAAATATAACAAGACTTAATTAAAATTAATAAAACTAAAACTCAAAAATAAAATCTAAATTTTTTTTAAAACAAACTAAAAAATAAAAATATTAAAACTAAAAAATAAAATCCTAAGCTATTAAAAACTAAAATAAAATAAAAGAAATAAAAACATAAAATTCTAAATGAAAATTAAAGTCCTACAAAATATAAAATCTAATAAACTAAAAATAAACTCCTAAAAACTAATCCTAATAAAACTAAAAACTAATAAAAATAAAAATAAAATAAAATTATACTAAATAAAATATAAAATAGAAAAATAGAAAATGAAACCTATAAATTACTAAATAAATCTAAAATAAATCCTAAAAATAAAAATGACTCAAACTAAAAATCTAAAAAATAATAAAACGACACAAATAAAACACACACATGCTTGGGGTATTCTAACTGCAATTGGCCTCGAAATGTAACTTTTGACATCGCAACTGCAGTTAAGCCTGCATGATAAGCATTTAAGCACATAAGACCCATATTGTCGAGAATTCGCAACTAAAGTACGTCTATTCGGGGTATAAAATGTACAGTTTTGGGTGCTTATCAAACTATAACACATTTGAGTATCAATAATTGTCTCAGTTGTTTCAGTATTCAGGCTTATTTATGGATTAACTTTGTTTTAAGATAAAACTCACACTCGAGAAACTGGGATGTGACAACGTAGTATCAGAGCGAGTGGCATGTTTAAGTTAGCCTAGGCGGGACATGAGTTGGGATTACTATTAGGAAAACGGTTCAGATCATAAGAATCATGGGGATAAGATGTGTAGACTTGAGTAAGAAAAATTGATCTTGAAATTACATATGAGATACTAGGACTTTTCTCTGGGATAATGGGTTTAAGGATATGAGTAGTAATTGTAAGGTAAATATATTTATATAGGGATTATGAGAATATTTCCTTGACTAAAATTTTGAGATATGTGATTAGTTTCGATATTAAGATTTTATGTGGTTGAAAGAATCATTAAGAAATTTGGGATTGTCACTAACGTGATTAAGGATTAGAGGCATATTAAGAAAGTTATCTTAGGAAGGGATGGTATACAATATACTCCACAAATATGTACGTACAACACAGTTCTTTTGTCTAAACTATTTAATTGTTACTCCCCTTGAAAATGAACTACTTCATTTGGAATTCCAAAAACTTTCATCTTTGAAAGTTACCACACTTATCTATTTGACCATTTATTATCATCTTTGGCATTGCACTCGTATTATACAGTATACGATTCCCACTAGATTTTGACACTAGATCACTTATGTTAGAACGGTACATTACTGGCCTCCCCTGTCATTCCCTTGGCCCTGGAAGCCCTGAGGAACGAAATGCTTCTGCTGCTGATGAGGGCCCTACTGACCCTGCTTGAACACAACACTCTTGGATCGATAACCACCAGACGTAAACCTCTTGGCCTAGTTACCTTGCTGAAGATCCCACTCTTACTATTATTGTTCCCCACTGGAACCATTCCAACTAGACCCACTCACTCTGTTGCCATACTTAATATGAAATCACTGATCCTGGGAATTAAGTAGCACTAGGTTAACAACCTTCGCATATGTCTCCAATGACGAATTACCTAAAAAGTGCTTTAGGATATTCCAGGTAAGTCCGTCCATGAACTTATATATTATATTATCTTTAGTGTTTACTTCATCTTTTATGAAATTTGCTAACCGAGTAAACTCTTCCTCATATTCTGCCACGGGCCTATCTCCTTGAGACACATTGAGAAACTGCCATCGCATCTCTGCCTGAATAGCGAACAAAAAATACATGAAGTCAAACCGCACCCAGAACTCCCTGATGCTCATTACATCTCTCTCCTCTGCGATGGTAACAGACTCCCACCACTGCATATCTGCACCCACTAGATTGAATGCACTCAGTCATATGCTGGTGGTGTTGCATGTCCTTTTTCCATTGATTGGCGACTACTATATCCTAATTACCCTGAAACTTCGATGGGTGACCCTTCTGAAATGCTTCTTTTGATCTCTGCCACTCGAATGGCCCCCGGTGGGCCTCAACGTTGGGTGCCACTAACGGCTATGGCAGATTCTGTGAATAGTGTCATGCCATTTCGATCATTGCCACATTAACTGCCTATGCCACGATTTTGGCCACCTGTGTGGTCGTCACCATTCCCGGTGGTGGTTGTGGTTGAGGTACCTCTTGCTCCTACTAAGCCTCTCTCACCTCATTTCTCACTACTGATCTAGCCTGGCATTCTATCTTAGGCGACATTTGAAATGAGATTTGAAATATGTATAAGTTCACCATTAAATAGAAAGTAATCGACAGAAGATAATAAATACGCATACGCAATGAGGAATACAACAATACTACAATAGGGCTCTATATCAAAGAACACTCAGCTGAAATGAAAAAAGCCTCACAAATCCTATGGACACTAGAACCTGATGCTCTGATACCATCTATAACACCCCTCCTAATTAAGTATGGGGTGATCAGTCCTTCATCCAATTGAAATAGGAATCTCATCTGGTTCATTCTTAGCATCATTATCGCAAACATTTTAAAATTTTAACTAACCACCTAATATTTAAAAAGTCGGTGCCAAATTTTATCTTTTATTAAACAACAACAACAACAACTGAAATAATCACAATAACTAAACCATCCATGCAGTAAAATAATCTAAACTAAACACTAGATAAATAACTGAAATAAAATGGTAATGAATAAACGATCGGTTCTCAATATAAAATTCAACTAAACATTTAATGAAATCAAACTAAGTCCACAAATATAAAGTCTGATAAACTGAATAAAATAAATAATTGGAGGGCCGACATGCCCAAATGAAATAACTGAACTGCATCCTATGAGGCACTGTTCTAAAAAACTCGCCTAGGCTCCGCCTAGGCACGCCTAGGCTTGAGGCTTGGGAGAAACGCCCCGCCTTAAGATTTTGACGCCTTATGCTTGGTAAAACCCTTAAGGCGTACTTTTTCTCTAAAAACAACAATGATTTAGTGAAACGATATTGCCTTTTAAAGATTTTTTTGCAAACCGGACCATTATCTCATCCAAAATAATCAAATAGTATTTTTATTTGCAAATATTCAGACATATTTTTATGATATGTACAATTTTAGTATTTTAATAGCCATGTTATGGTTGAAAAATATTAAAATATATTAAAAAGGCCTAAACGCCTTTTCACGCCTTTTTACGCCAAGGCCCGCCTAGGCTTCTAAGGCTTAAGGCTTGGCCTCCACGCCTCGATCACGCCCCGCGTTTTTTAGAACCTTGTTCGATGAGACTAAATCCAAATACTGCAAGCATCCACCCTTGTTGCAGTTATGCATCCCTGGAACTTATCGTCAATCTTGGCGTCCCTGTGGCTGGACACCTAAAAGGTTTTGAAAATATTTTGCAAGTATGGGCCAGAGCCAAGTAAAACTATTTAAAAATATTTAGCAAGAATTAAAATCGCAGTTTAAATCAACGGTTATTAGATAGACATGTTAGGTTGTGTACACTCTCTTGAGTTACTTTCCTCTCATCTATAGTGCGCACCTAACATCTTCTACTAAGCCCACATAGTCAAGCTACCCAATCTAACTAGGTCCCAATCCTCTAACTAACTATAAACCGGTCTATCTCACCTGTACCACCCATATAGTACGCTATTGTATACCCTTAATTATCATTAAGTCTTTCGTTAAGTTTCTCATTAACTTACCCCGTACCGCCCATATAGTACGTTACCGATCAACTAATAATAGACATTTCTCTTATATTATTATGCTTACCCTCACGTCAAGTTCTCACACTTACTTTATCTTTAGATATCCACTATCTATCTTTTTTACTATTTACACTTAAGTAGATTAGGCATTGTGTTAGATATACACTTTCTAGTCTTGCTACTATCACACATAAGTAGATTTAATATTGTTTACATATACACCACCTAGTCTCACTACTATCACACATAAGTAGGATACAACAACTAGGTGTGTGTGTGTATATATATATATATATAGGAGAAGGCTCACCTACATCATGCTCTATACATCATCCATGCATCACGCTTAATTACAGGCCCTAAAAAACTTTTTTTTTAAATTTTTATATTTTTTCCTTGAAATTAACCTTATAATCAACCCATATGCAAAAAATTAGGTCAAAATACATTTTGTAACTATTTTTAAAAAATCCACAAAAAACTGCTAAAAATACCTTATTTATAAGGGTCTGCGCCAACAGTTTTTTTGTTGATTTTTTAAAAATAGCTACAAAATGTATTTTGACCTAATTTTTTTCATATGTGTTGATTGGAAGGTTAATTTCAAGGGAAAAATATAAAATTTGAAAAAAGGTTTTCTAGGGCCTAGAATTAGGTGTGATGTATAGTGCATGATGTAGGTGAGCCTTCCTCTCTCTCTCTCTCTCTCTCTCTATATATATATATATATATATATATATATATATATACATCGGGATGGCCACCATGATGCATACTTGCGTACACTGCTATCAAGTCCAAGTACCTCATGTACCTAATCATGGACTATTGATTCGAAATGTCTCCTCAAATCATAAATCAAAATCACACATATTGGAGGTGAACATAAAACTAAGTCTTTGGGACCGCGCAGATACCTAGCATACCCAAATGACTTGCCGACATCACTATTTCTCTCACATAGTTATCCACTATTAGCACTATGGTCCAGAGAACAAATCTAGACCTCACTGGAATCGTCAAGGTGGGATCGCCTCCTGCGCGAGACCTCTGTGATAGCAAGCAGCGTAGGTATGCCCATATACATAAAATCACATAATAGGTATACAGATAACATAATTCATATGTATATTCAGTATAGGCACACACATGACCTATAATAATAAAAATGTATAGGTACACTCTCAACCTGTAATTATAACATGTACGTAATATTTATCTCTCGAATACTCAATACTTCATATTTTGCAGCCATCGCCTCTTCGGCGTTCATCACCTTTCCTGCTGTCGACAGCAGTTCAGCCATCGTCCTCGGAGGGTCTTCAGCAAGCTTCCATAACAGCTTCCCTTTTTGGAGTCCTCCAATCAGGACTGTCATAGCTATGCTCTCCTCATAGTCTTCCACCTCCAGCTTCTCCTTATTGAATCTGGCTATGTAGTCCCTCAGACTCTCATTCTTCCCCTGCTTAACATAGAGCAAGTGGGTGGTCTTCTTCTGTGGCCTCACCCCAAAGCAAAAGTTATGGATGAACAGGTCTGCCAGCTGCTTAAAGTCTTCAATAGAATTTTTCGGAAGAGATGTGTACCAGACATGCGCAGCCCCTGTCAGGGTACCAGAGAAGGCACGACACCTCATCTCATCTGAGATAGAGTATATGTCTGCCACTGACTGATACATCTCCACATGGTGGACGGGGTTGGTGCTCCCATCATATCTTGAGGTGACCACAGGTGGCTTGAACTTTGATGGCGTGGGGAAGTTGACTATCTTTGCTACGAAAGGTGAGCCTATGGTGTATCCCATCTGAAGGAGGTCTCGGCTCTTTAGTATATCATTGATCTTATTCTCTAACCGTTGGATTGAGTCATTCCAGGGCCTCACGGGGTCGGCTTGGCCGATGTTATCCCCCGCCGCCTCTCTGAGGTGGACGGAGGGTTCTGCTGCGGCAGGCCTGTGTCGGCTGTTTACTTCCCTTTGGCCGTCGTCTCGTCCTCGGGGTCGGCCATCTGCTGCCTCCCTCCTGGACCTCGCAGCACTTCTTGACCTGGAAAATTGTTCCCGCAGGTCATTTACTGGGCCCAGCCTCTCAAAGGCTGACCCCCTGCTCAAGCGATAAAAAGCAGAGCCTCTCGAGTGATCATCAGGGTTTAGTCTCCCGTACTTTCCTCTACTATCCTGGAGAGGTCGTACAGTATTGTTAGAGACCTCATACGATTCCCAGCATTCTATTGGGGCCTCCTCTCCCTCCAGATCATCATACTTGTCCTCAGGGCGAGGGTTTCCTTGCCTCCCCAGGCGTAGACGCCTGGGGTCAGCAACATCCCTACGCCGATGAGGGGGTGGCAGGTCTTTGCGTGGTGCCTGGGGTGGTCCCCTGGCCTCATGCTGTCCTGGAGCTGCTGCCGAAGTAATCATCTCAGGTGAAACCCCTGGTGGCCTCAGTATGTTTTGGCTTAGGGCTGTGAACTCCTCCTGCATCATCCGTTGGCTTGCTGCCAGAGACTTTAGGGCTGCCGCCACATCAGCCATCTCAGACTGAGGCGGCGGCTGACTGGAACTGGGTCTTCCCCCCTCATCCGGCGGGGGAAGTGGTGGTGGTGGCATCTCAGGTGCCATGTGCTTGAGCTATGAAAAGTTGAACTGAAGAAAAGACTGGTGAGCTTGGGAACCTTAGTGGGTCTCTTTCAATGGTGAAACACCTCCTCTCAAGGGGAGTGTTGGTTCACCACCAGAGTGCCCAGTGAGGTCAAGATGTACGAAGGAAGAGATGTCTTCTCGTTCCCACAGACGGCGCCAAACTGACGATGCTAAGATTTAGCATCACCGAAACTGATGATGCTAAGATTTAGCATCACCGGATAGTAATAATGAGCTCAAACAGTAGTAACCATGGCAGCCATAGAGATGTATAAGTGTATAAGTATGTAGAAGGGGATGAGTATAAGGGGAAATAAGACAGTGGTTTATAGTGGTTCAGCCAATTTGGCCTACATCCACTGTGAGTGTGTGATCCACCAAGTATGGGCACTAATGGCCTTGGATACAATGCACATAAGCACCTCTCTCTCTCTCTACTGTGTGTACAAGCAGAGTTTTAGCTAGGGTTACAATAAGTTGATCGATCCCCTGTAGGGTTGTAGGTGACAAGTATATATAGGTCTTGGGGGGTGTAATGTACCCCCCAAGTATGCATGGTGCATGTGAATGATGATCTAGCCAATCCCCTGTTGACACCTGTAGATGCCAAATGATGACATAATATTCCCTCACGTGAGGGTGTGATTTTGTTATAACGGTCTCCCACGTGCCATGTGAGCCTCACGCGCACTGTTCCATGCGTCTCCCAAACCACGCGCTGTGATGATGTCACCCTCGGCCTGGGCGCCGAGGTCGAGGGCAAAGTTCCTTCCAGTAGTGAGTCAGGCCCAATTCTGGCCTCGTACTATCGGCCCCTCGTAGGGTCGTCTGGAGCCTGGTGAAGGGTTGGCCCCTCGTAGGGTCGTCTGGAACCTGGTGAAGGGTCGGCCCCTCTGAGGGGTCGTCTTGAGCCTGATGAAGGGTCGGCCCTTTAGGGGTCTTCCGTTTGGAGGTAATCTCCAGCCAGGCCGAGGATATAAACGGGTATATCAATCACCCCCAGCCCTTAGCCATAGGTGCTATTGAGATGGCTGAGGGATAATGTTGTAATTAAGATGCGTGTATGATCAGTCAGGTGATTGACACCTGGGCAGATACTCATTGCTGTTCCAGTTTCCAAGGCATGGCGGCTGCACATTTTTCTTGGGGCTTTGTGCCCTAATGATGCCTTCCTCGTGGGCTGTGTCCTTCCTTGGTCAATGGGCCCACTCATTACTAAGGTATTTAAGAGATTTTTGAACTCTCTCTCTTCTTCTTCTCCTTCGCGCCCAAGCCTTCTCTCTCTAGCCTTTTACCAGTTTTCATCGCCATTTCTGCAGCCTTCAATCCTTCAAGCTTAGCGATTTGGGCAATTCTTGCTCTCTCTTTATCAGGTAATCCTTCAGCGCTCTCTTTTACCTTCATTTCTGTTTGCTTTTTAGGCTCGTAGGGCTGCATTTTCCTTGGGTTATCTCATAGCTTTTTCCGGTGTCTTCTCCGGTGACTATTTCTTGAATGTTCTTGAGTGTTCTTGAGCGTTCTTGAGTGAAAATCATCAATTCCCTTTTTAATTCAAAAGTCTAATTTGGTCAACTGCAAACTTGTTTGTAGTTAAGTTCCTCAAATTTCTCCAAGTGTAGGGTCTTCCCTTTTAATGCTTAGGAAGCTTTATAGTTTAGCGTCTGAATTCCCATCCTTGAGAGAAAATCTCTTTGCAGAGATCAGACGAGTAGAGGAAGAGGAAGAGAGGAGACGAGGGGCCGACCCTAATTGGGTACGACCCATCTTTCCCATTCCTCTTGCCACAATAAAACCATTTGAACCGTTTGAGTCCTGTGGGTCGTCCCATCGTCCAACCGAGAGTCATTCAAGTGAGATGGACGAGAGAGCGTCGTCGCCAACTGGCGCTGGACCTTCCGGTAGGAGAGAGACATCTGACCTAAGCCCAGGTCGAGAGGCCGAGGGTACGGTCCCCTCCGAGGCTGTCCCTGTGACAACCCTATCTCCCCATGCCTTTCAGATGGCCTTCCCCCAGGGGCCTCTGGAAGAAGATGAGACCGAGGGAGAGAGGACTGAGGACGAGGGCGATGATACAGATGACGAGATTGATACCTCCCACGCCTCGTCTTATATCTCCTCTGTTAGGGATCGCGACCTCTTGATATGGAGGCATGCCTATGGAGTGCCCCTCAGCGTAACTATGAGGGTTCCCTCTGAGTCTGAGAGGGTTTTTGATTGTGAAGAGGGAGAGGTTGTAGTCTACGAACAAATGTTCAAGGTTGGAGTCAGATTCCCTCTGCATCCTGCCATCGTAGATATCCTGTCTTCCCTTGGTGTTGCCCCCTCTCAACTTCCTCCCAACTCTTGGAGGACGATCCTGGGCTACATCTCCTTGTGGAAGAATGTTTTCACCGACGAGCCTTCAGCCGACCTATTCTTGGGCTGCTACAACATCACCTCCTCGTCCAAACAGCCTGGATACTATCATCTGGGGGCGAGGAGGTCTGAGAAGAAACTCCTCCACGTGGCACAAACTTCCAACCACGATTGGAAAAAGATATTTTTCTTTATCTCTGGGGAGTGGGAGTCCACCGCCGATGGTCCGAGGGTCCCCAGAAGATGGTCTAACCCTTCCATGAAGGTCAGGTCAGACCCTGGACTTAGTCTGGAGGAGAAGGACATCGTTGAATATCTGAGAGGACGATGAAGAGAGGGTGAACTTCCAAAATTTGAAGACCTGATGCCCCCCCGGTTCCTCAAAGAAGCTGGTCTAAGGGTCGGCCCTCTGACGGAACTGTGTGAGTTATACTGAACATCTTCCATTCTTTACTTACTTTCGAGTGTTTCCTCTTTATATCTGCATTTTTCTGACGTGTCGTCCTCTTATCAGGTCGTCCTGCAGGTATATCAGATTATCTTTGGGAAATGACTGCTCCCAGCTTATTATCAGACCTGGCCAAGAAGAAAGGAAAGGAGCCTCAACAGGCTCCGAGGAAGACTAGGGCCGCTGGGCCGACAATGGTGGAGCCGACCGCTGATAGTCATAAAAGAAAGGAGCCTGAGGCCCCTGTTGATCCTCGGCCAGATTCTCGGACGAGGGCCAGGGTCGAAGCATCTGAGGGGACGGCCTCTTCATCAAGCATGGGGGCCTTCTGGTCTCAAAACCTGGCACATATGAGGGCCGAGCCCTCATCACTCATTGCAAACTTGAGGGCAGCTAACGCCTCAATGTTCTCTGCACCCTCGGCCTCTGACTACGTGTTTCTGTCAAAGATGCCTCCTGCCAAAGTGTACGACTATGGTCTGCACGCCCTTGCACTGGTATTGGTCTTGACCCACTTCTCTTAATTTCATTCTTTCACCAACTGTTTCCTCGGCCTCATGGAATGTGTTTATTTTTCTTGTGCAGTCTGTGTGTGCCTTTACCTCGGCAACAAAATGGATGGATGAGAACCAAACAAAGTTCCATGAAGCCGAGAGGGCTATCCAACATGAGGCAGATCTTCAATCGGAGCTTGATACTGCGAGGGCCGAGTTGGAAAGTACCAGGACTGAGCATGCAAGGATCCTGGACCAGCTGACGAGGCAGCACGACGAGGACATTAAGGCCAAGGACTTGCTTCTCAAGGAAAAGGACGAGGCCTTAACCAACATGGAGGCCAAGTACAAGATTGATCTTGAAGCAGCCATCAAGAAAGCCGAGGCTGATGCTGTTGAGGCTTACAAGACTTCTGACGAGTTTCAAGGCTTCGACCTTGAATATTTGGAGAGAGGAATCTGGACTGCCTGCCGGTGGGTCGTCCTCAGGTTTGTTGATGTCGTCTCCTCGGTCCGCCCTTCGATTGAAGCAGTCAGACTGGACGACCCTATGATTGTCGAGGCTCTGACTTACGTAGAATCACAAGTGCAGGTTGAGGGGGTCGGCACATCTGAAGACCAGCCGATTATGGTCATCGAGGAAAACTCTTTGGTGGATGTTGAGGCTCTGCCCTCCGATATTGTCCCATAGGGTGGCTGTCTGTAGCCCATACCCTCTCAATGTAATCAACATTTTTGTACTTTACTTGCAGAACACTTAATATTTTGTATAACTTGGCATTTCATTAATACCATCATCTTCTTTATTGTCTTCCATATTTGCTTCTTGTGTGGTTTGCTTTGTTTTTGTTAAAGCCACTAACCTCTCCCTCGTCTTTTTTGAGAACAGTGGTGGGGTCGTCCCCTCCATTGACCCTCATTATAGGCCGAGGGTTATAATTACCAAATTAATGGTTTTTAACAGTCTTCCCTCGTCTTTTTTGAGAACAGTGGTGGGGTTGTCCCCTCCACTGGCCCTCATTATAGCCGAGGGATCAACTTACCAAATTAATGGTTTTAATGTTTTTCCTCGTCTTTCTTGAGGACAGTGGTGGGGTCGTCCCCTCCACTGACCCTCATTATAGCCGAGGGTTCAACTTACCAAATTAATGGTTTTTAACAAAATATTCCCTCGTCTTTCTTGAGGACAGTGGTGGGGTCGTCCCCTCCACTGACCCTCATTATATCCGAGGGATCAAATTACCAAACTAATGGTTTTTAACAAAGTTTTCCCTCGTCTTTCTTGAGGACAGTGGTGGGGTCTTCCCCTCCACTGACCCTCATTATAGCCGAGGGTTCAACTTACCAAATTAATGGTTTTTAACAAAGTTTTCCCTCGTCTTTCTTGAGGACAGTGGTGGGGTCGTCTCCTCACTGACCCTCATTATAGCCGAGGGTTCAACTTACCAAATTAATGGTTTTTAACAAAGTCTTCCCTCGTCTTTCTTGAGGACAGTGGTGGGGTCGTCCCCTACACTGGCCCTCATTATAGCCGAGGGATCAACTTACCAAATTAATGGTTTTAATAATGTTTTCCCTCGTCTTTCTTGAGGACAGTGGTGGGGTCGTCCCCTCCACTGGCCCTCATTATAGCCGAGGGATCAACTTACCAAATTAATGGTTTTAATAAAGTCTTCTCTCGTCTTTCTTGAGGACAGTGGTGGGGTCGTCCCCTCCACTGACCCTCATTATAGCCGAGGGATCAACTTACCAAATTAATGGTTTTAATAAAGTCTTCCCTCGTCTTTCTTGAGGACAGTGGTGGGGTCGTCCCCTCCACTGGCCCTCATTATAGCCGAGGGATCAACTTACCAAATTAATGGTTTTAATAAAGTCTTCCCTCGTCTTTCTTGAGGACAGTGGTGGGGTCGTCCCCTCCACTGGCCCTCATTATAGCCGAGGGATCAACTTACCAAATTAATGGTTTTAATAGTCTTCCCTCGTCTTTCTTGAGGACAGTGGTGGGGTCGTCCCCTCCACTGGCCCTCATTATAGCCGAGGGATCAACTTACCAAATTAATGGTTTTAATAAAGTCTTCCCTCGTCTTTCTTGAGGACAGTGGTGGGGTCGTCCCCTCCACTGGCCCTCATTATAGTCGAGGGATCAACTTACCAAATTAATGGTTTTAAACAGTCTTCCCTCGTATTTCTTGAGGACAGTGGTGGGGTCGTCCCCTCCACTGGCCCTCATTATAGCCGAGGGTGGTTCTCTGTAGATTTTTCCATGCGTACTAGAACTGATAACCACAGGTTGAGGGGAAACACTGATATTTCTCATTAATTTTCAAAGTGTTCTGTTGGAGCAACTCTTATTACAATTATGGTCTATCAAGACCTTACAACACTACTGATAGTATTTCTTCAAATGATCTGCATTCCAGGGGTTGGAAAAAGGTTCCCCTTCTAGGTTTTCTAGTCTATAGGTCCCAGGGACGACTTCATCGATGACCCTATATGGGCCATGCCAATTAGGATGGAGCTTGTTGGGCTTTTGCCAAGTCTTCTTGAGGACCAAGTCCCCCACTGCGATAGGCCTCTGTTTCACCCTATGATTGTAGAACCTTGCGATCCTCTGCTGGTACGAAGCCTGCCTTATCTCAGCGTCCTCCCTCCTTTCCTCAATCAGGTCTAAGTCGAGTCTCCTCTCTTCCGCATTTTTCTGGGGGTCATACATTTGGCTTCTATGCGTAGGAAACTCAATTTCGGTGGGGATGACGGCTTCTGAGCCATAAGCTAGCATGAATGGGGTCTCTCCGGTAGAGGTCCTCACTGTCGTCCTGTATGCCCACAGCACGGCATATAACTCCTCGACCCATCTTCCTTTGGCCTCCTCAAGCCTCTTCCTGATTCCATCTAGGATTGTCCTATTTGTAACTTCTGTTTACCCATTGGCCTGAGGTCGGCCAGGGGTGGAGAAAAATTGTTTGATACTCACCCTTTCACAGTACTTCTGTAGAGAGGTATTCTTGAACTGAGTCCCGTTATCCGATATGAGGGTGTTGGGGAGACCATATCTTCATATAATATTTTTCCAGATGAACTAGAAGGTCTTCTGCTCTGTGATCGTCACCATCGGCTCCGCTTCCACCCATTTTGAAAAATAGTCAATGGCTACGATGAGGAATCGATAGTTATTGATGGCCCTAGGCAAGGGTCCTACTAGGTCGATCCCCCACACTACAAATGGCCATGGGGATGTAATGGAAGTAAGAGGTTGACGGGGCTGGTGAGGGATGGTGGCAAATCTTTGACATTTGTCGCACTTTTTTACATATGCCGCTGCGTCTTTCCCCAAGGTCGGCCACCAGTACCCCTGGGTGATCACCCTCTTCGCTAAGGATCTGCCCCCGATGTGGCTTGAGCACGATCCTCCGTGCACATCTTGCAAAATGGAAGGGACTTCTGAGGGATGCACACACCTAAGTAAGGGGAGCAAATACCCCTTTTTGTACAAGGTGTCTCCGATGACAGTGAATTTTGCAGCCCTGTGCCTCAGCTTCTTCCTTTCTTGCCTTGCTTCTGGCATCTCACCCTCTTTAATGTATCTGATCAGAGGTTCCATCCACGAAGCTTCCTGAGAAACATTTAGGCAATTGCCAAGTGTTCCCTCGGCGTCTTCAATAGTTGGCTGAAGCAAAATTTCTACTGGGACCGTCCTCCTGATGTCTGTCCTAGTTGCCGAGGCCAACCTCGCAAGGGCATCAACACGGCCATTGTCGAGCCTAGGTATCCTCTTTAATTTCACTTCTCTGAAGCCCTTCAGTAATAACCTCACCTTCTCAAGGTACCTAGCCATCCTCTCGTCCTTAGCCTCGTAGGCTCCTTGTATCTGATTCACTACTAGCCTTGAATCACTATGGACCAAAATCTGGCCGACACTAAGAGACTTGGCCAAGGAGAGGCCTTCTACTAAGGCCTCATATTCAGCCTCGTTGTTGGAGGCTTTGAAGTTGAACCTCAGGGCGTACTCAATATCTGTGTCGTCGGGTGCTGCTACTATTAACCCAGCTCCGCTCCCGCTTTCGCAAGAGGACCCATCGACGAAAAGACTCCACACGGTGCATTCTTCTGAGAAACTTCCCTCAGAGAGGGATCCCTGTCTAAAGATGTATCTTCCCTCTTTGTTTTCAGCCGCTTTCCTTCTAGCGGCGCTTGTCTCAGCCCTATCTGCGGGTGTGTCAGTGGGTCTCACCCTCGACTTCATCATCTTCCCAAGTGAACTCAGCCACGAAGTCTGCCAATGCCTGCCCCTTAATGGCCGTCCTAGGCTGATACACAATGTCAAACTCCCCCAGCTCTATAGCCCAGGCCATCAACCTACCTGATTTTTCTGGCTTATGTAGGACCTGCCTAAGAGGAGAGTCGGTGAGGATGACCATTATATAGGACTGGAAGTACGGCTTCATCTTCCTCGAGGCATATATCAAGGTGTAGGCCAACTTCTCATCCTCGGGTATCTTTGCTCTTCCCCCTAGAGTGCCTTGCTATTAAAATACACGGGCTTCTGTATCCCGTCTTCGTCTCTCACAATGGCTGCACTGATGGCCGACTCTGAGACGACGAGGTACACATAAAGCCGTTCACCCTGCACGGGTCGTGATAGCAGCAAGGGAGACCCTAAGTATGACTTTAGGTCCCTGAAAGCCTCATCACACTCTTCACTCCATTCGAAGGCCTTCCTAAGGATCTTAAAGAATGGTAAGCACTTGTCTGTGGCCCTAGACACGAACCTGTTCAAGGCAGCAACTCTCCCTGTGAGCCTCTGAACGTCTTTAATGGACTTGGGGGTCTTCATTTCAACAAGGGCCTTTATCTTTTCAGGATTGGCCTCGATGCCTCTTTGATTGACAATGAACCCCAAGAACTTCCCTGCTCCGACCCCGAAGACACACTTGGCCGGATTAAGCTTCATCTTGTATTTGTCCATCGTATTAAAGGTCCTCTCCAGGTCTGCCACATGATCCTCTGCCTTTAAACTCTTGGTCAGCATGTCATCTACGTAGACCTCCATAGACTTCTCAATTTGGTCTTCAAACATTTTATTTACGAGGCGCTGGTACGTTGCCCCCGCATTTTTTAGGCCAAAGGGCATGACCCTGTAACAGTATGTCCCCTTGTCGGTGATGAAGGCTGTCCTCTCTGAGTCTTCAGGGTTCATGAAGATCTGGTTATACCCTGAATAGGCATCCATAAATCTCATGAGCTCATGGCCTGCGGTGGCGTCTACCATCTGGTCAATGCGGGGGAGAGGGAAGCTGTCTTTAAGACAGTGCTTGTTGAGGTTTGTGAAGTCCACGCACATTCTCCACTTCCCGTTGGCCTTTGGGACAATGACTGCATTGGACAACCATTCAGGGTAGATGACTTCTCTGATAAATTCAGCGTCTTCTAATTTTTTGACCTCGTCCCTGATGACCTCATACTTTTCTCTAGAGTAAATTCTCCTCTTCTGCTTTACCGGCTTCACTCCCTCTACCACATTGAGCTTGTGGCACATGATTTCAGGGTCAATCCCCGGCA
This sequence comes from Sambucus nigra, assembly GCA_949130495.1. Classification (NCBI taxonomy): domain Eukaryota; kingdom Viridiplantae; phylum Streptophyta; class Magnoliopsida; order Dipsacales; family Adoxaceae; genus Sambucus; species Sambucus nigra. Next base: position 68,570,970 of record OX422223.1, on the reverse strand, counting down.
TATCTACATGACTCCAGGCGAAGACGCTTCGCCTTTTCCTCAACAGTTTAATGAGGTCTTCCTTGATGTTGGGCTTCAGAGACTTGTAGACTTGGACGGTTTTTTTCGGGTCATCCTCATCGAGGATGATGGATTCTACCTCTTCCGCGGCCTCTCCTTTTTTTAGCTTCGTCTCATCCCTGGGGTCTAGGGTATCAATATTGTAAGTGGTCGTAGCCCTCTTGAGTGCCTCCCTTTCATCAGCGGAGTTGTAGTAACACTCTCGCGCTGTCGTCTGGTCTTCCTGAACTTCCCCCACCCCGTAAGGGGTAGGAAATTTAATCATCTGATGGACCGTAGACGGCACAACTTCACACCCCTTGAGGGGCACACGACCCAGTATGATGTTGTAGGCCGAAAACACATGCTCATCCATCACAAAGAAGCTGATCTTCTTGGTGAGCCATCTCGCCCACTCGTCCCCCATCCTCACATCGGGCTCATATACCCCAAGGGGGTGAACCTTTTCCCCACTGAACCCAATCAATGGATGATGGTAAGGGATGAGTCTAGCACGACTAAGACCTAAGGCTTTGAAGCATGGCCAAAACATCACATCTGCAGAGCTACCCCCATCTACCAAGATCCTCGGCACCTCACACCCGTGCACCCTGGTAGTGATGACGAGAGGGTCATCATGTGAGGCTAAGAGGCCTTTGAAGTCCATTCTTGAGAATCCCACTATCAGTGTCTCCATATCAACCTTCTTCCTCTTTTCTGACTCGACCTCCAGAGAGGTCGAGTGTACTGTCTTCGTCACTGCCTTGGCCTCAGCCACATGGGCCTTCCTGTCGGCGACCTCAGTCCCTCCTCTTGCCAGATTCCCGGAGATCATTCCCACTCCGAGCGATATCATATTAAGCCTCTTGACAGGGCCGTGGTCATCTCTCGGCGGGAGGTCAGGGTCGTCCTCATCGTCAGAAGGGTCGTCCTCTCTTTTTTGAGGACCTTCTCTGCATGCATCGCCTCGTTTCTTTCTGGGGTCGTCCCCTCGGCCCCTCTTGAAGGCACCTTTGTCCACGTACTTTCTGAGCTTCCCTTCCTTCAGCATCTTCTCAATCTCATCTTTCAGAGCAAAGAATTTGTCCGTTACGTGGCCGTGTTCTTGATGAAATTCACACCACAGGTTCTTATTCCTCTTGCCGGTGGGTGCCCTCAGCTTCTCAGGACACTTCAGGGATCGGTCACTCTTTATCTCATTGAGAATCTGTTCACAACCGACCGTTAGAGGGGTGTAGCCAGCGAACTTGTCATCCGTGGACCTCTTCTTCCCCTCTTTGTTCTTCTTAGGGTATTTACCCCCACTAGCACTTCCTTTTTTGTCTTCATATTTTGCAGCCATCGCCTCTTCGGCGTTCATCACCTTTCCTGCTGTCGACAACAGTTCATCCATCATCCTCGGATGGTCTTCATCAAGCTTCCATGACAGCTTCCCCTTTTGGAGTCCTCCAATCAGGGCTGTCATAGCTATGCTCTCCTCATAGTCTTCCACCTCCAGCTTCTCCTTATTGAATCTGGCTATGTAGTCCCTCAGACTCTCATTCTTCCCCTGCTTAACATAGAGCAAGTGGGTGGTCTTCTTCTGTGGCCTCACCCCAAAGCAAAAGTTGTGGATGAACAGGTCTGCCAGCTGCTTAAAGTCTTTAATAGAATTTTTCGAAAGAGATGTGTACCAGACATGCGCAGCCCCTATCAGGGTACCAGAGAAGGCACGACACCTCATCTCATCTGAGATAGAGTATATGTCTGCCGCTGACTGATACATCTCCACATGGTGGACGGGGTTGGTGCTCCCGTCATATCTTGGGGTGACCACAGGTGGCTTGAACTTTGATGACGTGGGGAAGTTGACTATCTTTGCTACGAAGGGTGAGCCTATGGTGTATCCCATCTTAAGGGGGTCTTGGCTCTTCAGTATATCACTGATCTTATTCTCTAACCGTTGGATTGAGTCATTCCAGGGCCTCACAGGGTCGGCTTGGCCGATGTTATCCCCCGCCGCCTCTCTGAGGTGGACGGAGGATTCTGCTGCGGCAGGCCTGTGTCGGCTGTTTACTTCCCTTTGGCCGTCGTCTCGTCCTTGGGGTCGGCCATCTGCTGCCTCCCTCCTGGAACTCGCAGCACTTCTTGACCTGGACAATTGTTCCCGCAGGTCATTTACTGGGCCCAGCCTCTCAAAGGCTGACCCCCTGCTCAAGCGATAAAAAGCAGAGCCTCTCGGGTGATCATCAGGGTTTGGTCTCCCGCACTTTCCTCTACTATCCTGGAGAGGTCGTACAGTATTGTTGGAGACCTCATACGGTTCCCAACATTCTATTGGGGCCTTCTCTCCCTCCAGATCGTCATACCTATCCTCAGGGAGAGGGTTTCCTTGCCTCCCCAGGCGTAGACGCCTGGGGTCAGCAACATCCCTACGCCGCTGAGGGGGTGGCAGGTCTTTGCGTGGTGCCTGGGGTGGTCCCCTGGCCTCATGCTGTCCTGGAGCTGCTGCCGGAGTAATCATCTCAGGTGAAACCCCTGGTGGCCTTAGTATGTTTTGGCTTAGGGCTGTGAACTGCTCCTGCATCATCCGCTGGCTTGCTGCCAGAGACTTTAGGGCTGCCGCCACATCAGCCATCTCAGACTGAGGCGGCGGCTGACTGGAACTGGGTCTTCCCCCCTCATCCGGTGGGGGAAGTGGTGGTGGTGGCATCTCAGGTGCCATGTGCTTGAGCTATGAAAAGTTGAACTGAAGAAAAGACTGGTGAGCTTGGGAACCTTAGTGGGTCTCTTTCAATGGTGAAACACCTCCTCTCAAGGGGAGTGTTGGTTCACCACCAGAGTGCCCAGTGAGGTCAAGCTGTACGAAGGAAGAGATGTCTTCTCGTTCCCACAGACGGCGCCAAACTGATGATGCTAAGATTTAGCATCACCGAAACTGATGATGCTAAGATTTTGCATCACCGGATAGTAATAATGAGCTCAAACAGTAGTAACCATGGCAGTCATAGAGATGTATAAGTGTATAAGTATGTAGAAGGGGATGAGTATAAGTGGAAATAAGACAATGGTGTATAGTGGTTCAGCCAATTTGGCCTACATCCACTGTGAGTGTGTGATCCACCAAGTATGGGCACTAATGGCCTTGGATACAATGCACATAAGCACCTCTCTCTCTCTACTGTGTGTACAAGCAGAGTTTTAGCTAGGGTTACAATAAGTTGATCGATCCCCTATAGGGTTGTAGGTGACAAGTATATATAGGTCTTGGGGGGTGTAGTGTACCCCCCAAGTATGCATGGTGCATGTGAATGATGATCTAGCCAATCCCCTGTTGACACCTGTAGATGCCAAATGATGACATAATATTCCCTCACGCGAGGGTGTGATTTTGTTATAACGGTCTCCCACGTGCCATGTGAGCCTCACGCGCACTGTTCCACGCGTCTCCCAAACCACGCGCTGGGGCGGCGAGGCCGAGGGCAAAGTTCCTTCCAGTAGTGAGTCAGGCCCAATTCTGGCCTCGTACTGTCGGCCCCTCGTAGGGTCGTCTGGAGCCTGGTGAAGGATCGGCCCCTCATAGGGTCGTCTGGAACCTGGTGAGGGTCGGCCCCTCGTAGGGTCATCTGGAACCTGGTGAAGGGTCGGCCCCTCGTAGGGTCGTCTGGAACCTGGTGAAGGGTCGGCCCCTCTGAGGGGTCGTCTTGAGCCTGATGAAGGGTCGGCCCTTTGGGGGTCTTCCGTTTGGAGGTAATCTCCAGCCAGGCCGAGGATATAAACGGGTATATCAGGTATACAGATAACATAATCCATATGTATATTCAGTATAGGCACACACATGACCTATAATAATAAAAATGTATAGGTACACTCTCAACCTGTAATTATAACATGTACGTAATATTTATCTCTCGAATACTCATCGTACAATTCATTCACATTTATACTTCTCAATTATATTTATGTGAGCATTATTCTCTTCCCGAAGGGACACTAGTTGCCCATTATATTAATTAAGTGGTTATTACACTCATACCCTACTAGTTATAGACTTAGGTCATGGACCACTTTCCCCAAAGCCCAAATTCCAAATTCCCGATTTGTAACTCATTCCATTTACTGTCGTCGGTTTAATATTCCAATCTTACTGACATTCAGATCTAATAAAGTCTTGAACATATACCTATTGATCTCCTCTAAGTCTTTAATTAGTTCAAGGATTAACCCCCAAGTTGCTCATAATTTATCCCAAGAGGAAATAATATGAAAAGGCAAAACTAGCCAATTTTGGGCAGCCGAATCGATTCGAAATGTAGCAGGTCTCTTCTTCTTCTAAATTTTTGCAATTTTCTCCATTTTTACTCCCATCAACCTTCATGCAAACGTACCATCTCTAAACTAACCTTAACCAAACTTCATATATGATCATTCTAACAGTTTCTAACGAATTATATCATTAAATCCTCAACAAAAACGGATCATACAAGATTTAATCTTCAAAAATCATAAAACCCTGGTTTCTCATGTTCTTCACATCTTTTAATTAAGAACCCATATTTCATTATTATAAATAATCCTAAATCCTCTGATTTCATGTCACCAACATAAAGAAATATAACTACATGCAATCCTACTTCAATCCATAGATTATACCCACCCAAATTCATATTAAATCTTCCAAAAACATGTAAATCAAACCCTATTCTACATGGGTAGTAAAACATGCTTAAAATAAATGCAAGATTAACACTTGCCTTGGTTTATGTGACCTGATTTCAGGATTTGATGATGAATTGGTTTGTCTTCCCTTTCAATCCACTCTCCAATGATGTTTGTGGTGCAAGACTCAGTTGAATCACTAAAGAACCCTTCCTTAAACTTCAAGAATGGCCTCTCCTTCTTCTCTAATGTCCTCTCTTGGTTTTCTAACCTCTAAGACCCAGGCTCTCCCATATATATATGCTGATAAAGATGTCAGAAATTTGTAGGTCTCTTTACCCTATATTACTAAATGACTAAAATGCCCTCATACGGTGCCGGTTTGGCCTAAAATTGCCCCGAGATCCGAACTATACCCCCGGGTATACTATTTTGACCCTTTCGGAATCAATCGTGACCTCTAAATCATCAATCATCACTTTATACAATCATCTTATTTCCACGTCAAAATATGGCACACGTGAAATTAAAATAGACCGAATTATTATAAACTCTAAATCACCAAATTAATTAATTACTTCGAATTAAATAGATCCCAAATCACCGATATAAATAAATACTAAATCACCAATATAATTAAATAATATATCCTAAAAAATACGAGGTGTTACTGTTACATTATCCTGTTCCTTATTATGTGTAGTTCCCCAATAAAAATGTTGTTGATAGATAGTCTCTTAATTTTAGCACTCCATTCTAAGTATATCTACAAGGTATCCTAGAATAATTATTTAAAATATATTACCCTACAACTCTTTTAGAATTTTTAAAGTACAGATGGATTAGGAATTACCATAAACTACATTCTTACATTATCAAAACTTTGTAATGTTACAAGTATTTATCAATTGCGTACCATACTCCAAATTAAAATAACAATCTATTCAAACCCCATCCCAATTACTTACCTCCATCCTATTTTTAGTGTCTCATATATCTAGTTAGCACCCATTGATAAGCATCCAAAAGTGTATATTTTATACCCCGAATAGATGCATTTTAGTCGCTCGTTTTACTTAAAATTGGCCTTATGTTCGTATTTTATCATTTTGCAGGTCAATACACAGTTGCGGTACAAATAATGCTAAATCAGTACAATTGCGACTCAATAGCGGTCAAAAGCTTGCAACGAAGAAATCAAGGAGATCGCGAAGTCTGGAGTCTAATCTGAGCTTGCCCCGATGTATTCCGAATACCCCGAACCAGTCCCGAACCAAATCTAAGCCTAGACCGAGCCCAGACCATTCCTCGAGCCCCGTGTATGTTAGTTTGTACCTTTATTATTTTTCTAGATTTTTATTTTTTGTCATATTATTTTTAGGATTTATTTAGATTTATTTAGAAATTTCTAGGATTTATTTTCTATTTTTCTATTTCTTTATTTTGATTTTGATTTTTATTAGTTTTTAATTTTTAACATTTATTTTATTTTTATTAGAATTAGTTTTAAGGATTTTTTTTAGTTTTATTAAATTTTATTTTATATATCTTTATTTATTTATTTATTTTAGTTTTATTTTATTAGGATTATATTTTTTTAGGTTTAATAGAGTTTTATTTTAAATTAGTGAGATGTTAGTTTTTTTTAGTCTTTAGTTTATTTTGATTTGATTTTTAGATTTTTAGTTTTTATTTCTTTTATTATTTGAGTTTTTTTTTAGGATGTTATTTTTTTTTAGTTTTGTTAATTTTAATTTTTTAATTAAATTGTTTTAATTTTTTTAGAGGTACAAATTAAACACATACAACCCAATTAAACACACCCCATATAAACCTACACCCAAAATCTTACACACCCAAACACACCCTACATCACTATTCATTATCTTCTGCCACCATCACCAAACACTCACATCTTCACTCTCTCTCATCACTCCCCACCATCAAAACCTCATCCACCCTCATACACCCCACCTCCGGCGAACACCCATCGCAGCCCCCGCCGGCGTTAAATCCCACCGCCGGCCAGCCCATTACAGGCCTAGCCACCTCCGACCCCGCACCTCTACCCTCCGACCTGAAATCGAAAACCCACCTACGTTGGGACCCGCGAAACCGCCGACGATTCAACTTCCGACCCCATCTCCGGTCGATACATGACCCGCGAACCCGCACCGGACCCAGGCGAGACCAACCCGAACCCATTTGCGACCTGCCCAATCCCCATATCCGAGACCCTTGTGCGACCCCATTTCCTTGCCCAGTTCCAGTCATCTTAACCCTTATCCCTTCAACCAAAATCCCACAAAAATCGGTCAAATCCAAGCCAAACAAAATCTCCCAACAAACACAACATCGTGGCTTTAAAAGAGAAGGAGCATCTCACATATAAAAAGACTCTCGGAACAAAAAAAAAGAGAGATGCAGATAGAGAGAGAGAGACACAGTGTATAATATGTACACAGTAGGTACATAAAAAAAATTCCAGAAAAATACAAAAAAAATTAGTTTAGTTTTTAGAATAATTTTTAGGTTTAGTTTTTAATCTTCTTTTTGTAATCAAGTGCTGAAAATTGTGAAGAAGTTGGATGCGTGTCAAGGCGCTTTTCAAGACAAATTTGGTAAAAAAACTGCGTATTGTATTTTTGTCTTCTCTTTTCAATTTATTTCCTTCTTGACATATTATCTATTGTTGTTTATGCACACATGATAATGTTTGGTTAAACACCCAGTTCAAGGGGTGGGATACACTGCGTATGATGTTAGTTTAATTAATTGGTTTCTTTAATTTTATATTTAAAGGTAAATTAATTTTAACTGTCGCCAATTAATTTATGTGATGAGAGTTAGGTTGCGTTTGTTTTTTTATCTGAATCTGAAGACTGAATCTGAAATCTGAAGACTGAATCTAAAGTCTGAAATCTGAATCTGAAAAATGTGTTTTTTTTTACGTCTGAATATACTTCTGAATTAATGTATTTAGACTAGTTCAGACTTCAGATTCAGACTTCAGACCTAACTCTACCTCTTAATCATTAAGAGGCAAATATGACCGTTAACCTCTTAATCATTTAAAAAAACAAACACTTTTTGATACCTCTTAAGTCTGAATGGTTCAGATTCAGACTTAAGAGGTAAAAACAAACGACCCCTTAGTAAATTAATTGAACGAATTAATGTTTGAATTTAGGAATCGAACTAGAGATAGGTATTTTCGAAATTTGAATATTAATTCGGTGTTGAAATTTGAAGATTGCTATTGTTTTCGTTAAATTGATCCTAGCGGGTAATTTTCTAAAAATAGTGTAGTCCTTATTTTTCATCGTGTGACATTTTTTTAATTAATTTTTTGAAAAAGATTTTATTAAATTTATAATTTTAACGAGAGTTAGATTATCGATTTAATATTATCTCGAAATATTTCAAATTAATAAATTGAGAAATTAAAATAATTGAAAATGCAGTGTAATCCCATCTCTTGACCTTCTCACATTATTTCACACTCGGTTGCACATTCTTTTTCATTATTTAGTCATTTTATAATTTTTAGCATTTGTTAGTTAATTTTTTCCTTAAAATTATTTTTAAAAAACAAATAAAAAATAATAATAATAAAAATATTTTCATAAAAAAATTGGAATTGCACGTTTTCACATTAATTGTTCCACCTTGAAAGTTGGATTGATACCCATACTTACCGCAATACGAGTTATTTTTAGACAAGTTTTGTAGGTACTCAAGGGAATTTTGAGAGAGGCTTTTGCACGACAACGATACATACGCAAAGAGCTTCTTATCAAATGGCGCCGTTGCCGCTTTCTTGACGTGGAGACATGATTGAAGACTTGTAATTTTTTTTTTTTATTTTATTGTAGTTCTTACTCCTCCCTCCTCCTTAGACTGGTTGTATAGGATTTTTGAAGATTGTGTATTTATTTTGGTGCATTTTGACATCGATTTTTGTAATAATTATTCATAAAAAAAAAGCGAAAAGGGAAACCGAACAAGGTAGAGAGAGGGCGTCCAAGGTGAGGATTTTTGAAGCCTCTCTACTTTGGGTTGGTAGGACTCCCGGGGACGACTAAGATATGCGAGATCTCCTCCCGGTCGACTCAACTCGGTCTTCACCCCACGTGTGTAAAAATCGTGGGAGGTACAATTTTTTTATCCCTCGCGACTCTTCTGCCAGCGAGTTCATTTTTGTGTGATTAATTGCTCCTACGTGCTTTTAATTTCTGCATCGCACTTAAATTGAATGGTTTGATGAATTAATTTACCTAAGACCTAGACCCGGTCATTGCAACGAGAAGGGATTTCATCACCCTACTCACTCGCTTATCTATCGTGTGCTACCCTAGCTGTCATTAAATTTAAAATCAATCAACTAGATAGCCTGTAGGAACACATTTTTGCAACCGGCGATCACAAAGATAAATTCCGTGCATTTTTTCGCCCGCGGACTTCAATAAATTTGACTGCCCCTCTCACTAATTTTGAAGATAATAATTGGCTACGTGCTCGTTAGGATTTTTTTCTTGACTCGTGTGTGTCCAATTCCATTCTTTAGGTAGTCGATTTTAGTTAGTTCGACCAAATCAAGAGTCCAATTTTTCCCATTTTTCGAAAAATACCAAAAATATTTTCCTTTTTTTAAAAATATTTTCAAAAATCCCAAAAAGATTTTCTTTTTTCCATATTTAAAATACCAAAAAGATTTTCCTTTTCTTATTTTCAAAAATCACACAAAGATTTTCTTTTCTTTTGAAAAATATTTAAAACCAAAAAAATATTCCTCTTGTCATGGCCGAAGAACGTCCTTTCCGGGAATACTTTGGCCATTTCACATTCTCTCGAAGTTTGTTTGATGATAAGCCCGAATCGACCCTTGCTTCATTAATTCAGGGCTTTCACTCTCAAACGCACACCGTTGATACTCCTATATCGTCCATGCACACATCTCATCTTCCACCGCCTCCGGTGACGAGTCTCAACCCATCACATGCTTCACCGTGCACACACTACTTTCTGGTGGACCATTTGTCCCATGAGTGTCCATTTATATTCTCTCCATCTGAACCCACTATGGAACATGTGCGTCCACATGACACTGTTTTGGACCCACCCTCGACGTATTGTCACGACATATCTAATGTCGAGGGGTATGAGTACCCAAGCTATTCATGGAGGCCTGATCATCCTTCCATGCAATATGAATCCCAACGCCATGTTGTGGATCCTTACGGTTTCCAACAGTCGTCATCGCCACCTCATGCACCTCATACCAATCAGTCCCCTTCATATGCTCCACATGCTGATCACACTTTTGTCCCTCACGGAGATGCTTCTCCCGTGAATGCTACACTTGACCCCACTCCACACACTTCATTCGAGTATTCTCCGTATCGTCCTGTCCATAGAGAGTTATGTCCACCTCAACCACCGCCACCACCCGCCACCACTTCACCACCACCTTGCACATCCGCTCTCAAAAGTCTCTTGCACAAGTTCGCGCACACTCTTCAATCTCAAAATAAAGCCCTTCAATGGCTTGAACATAGGTTTACTGCATTTGAGTGTACGAACGAGTCGGATTTCACCCCTAGTCAACCCATTGTTGCCCCCACGTGGAGTGATGATGCATCGTCCAGTGCCACTGCTTTTGAGTGTGACCAACCCTATCTTCCTGAGAATCTCGACTTTGAGACCACTCCGTGGTCCGGAACCCAAGTTGACAATTGTGTTGACGTATCCCTTGATTGTGAGATTAATCCCACACCGACCTACCCTCTCGAACCCACCATAGAGGTTCGCCTTTCCCCTTCCATAGAATCCTTATTTATACCTGATCCTACACCTATTGAGCCCACTGCGTGTGTTCCCGAGGAACCACTTCATCCTAGGTTAGCTCCGGCTACGAGTGCTCACCATTTTTTTGATATTGAATTTGATATGGTTTCTACCTCTCTTGATATGGATCCTACCCCATCATATTTGGCTCCCCTTGAGCCGAATATTGATTTAGATTCATCTATCTTGAATCTTAAAGCCTCGTTAGACCCTTTCACCACCTCAGATGGTGACGTAATGGTGGCTAAGTTGATCACTCCCTCATTTATTTCCACACTTCCTCCCGCGCGTGCCGTTGAGGATCACTCCGCGCCTCAGGAGGAATGTGTGTCTCCTACTCGTGAGTTAGATCATCTTCCCCCACCCTTAGTCCCCCCCGATCCACCCACTGTCCCTTCCACCCCACCACTAGATTCGGACCTTGATATTATACGTTCCCTGTTCACATCTACGCATTTAGGTCCTCACCTCCACCCACCCTCCACCCTAGTACTCCACGATCCCATTTGTTCACTTTTCATCGACACCACTATCTATGAGAGTATTTGTGCTACTCTTATCCTTCGTGACACCGAGCTTGTTACTCTATGCACACCACTTCCTTGTGGTGTTGATTTTTTCCATTTAGAGCTCCCTAGCGTGTCACGACGCGACTGTTACCATCGTCCATTTATAGAACAGTCGTGCACTTTCTCTGAGGCCCACCCCATTATTATTTTCACACCATTTTGCCTCCCCATCCAATTCGAGCACCATTCTTATAGGGGCCTTGTTGCCCTCACATTTACGCCCAATAAGGCCCGTGATCGGTGCCTCTTCACCCTCATCTTTACCCTTCATCCATATACCATCCTACCCACCCGCCCCTGGTCCACCGATGCTTTGCATCGAGTGATGCACTTTGCTATACAAGTGCATTGACTTCTTCTAGATTTATCCAACAAGACTGACGCTTCACTCTTGTTTGGGGGTGATACTTATCACCCTATTTTTCTTCCACCCTATGCTTTTCATAGTTCTTATCCTTAGGGTGAGATTGGTTCGGTCTGGCTGAAGACGTTAAACTTAGCGCTACCCGGAGGCAACCCGTCATTCATTGTTTCTGAGTATGAGTCTTATCCTGTTTGGGGATCGTGTGGTTTTCACATGCTTTATAGACTTGTACGTCTTTTTGTATCACATCTGTTCTTCAGGTTTCATCTATGCCCCAGAATGCGGTACATTTCATTAGTGGTTCATTATGGTACTATCTTTCCTCTCTTGTGCTTTTCATTTTTATATGGTTTTAAACATCGAGGACGATGTTCTCTTTTGTTTGGGGGTGGGAAATTTATCAAAATTGTACCTCTTTTGAAAATTTTCAGAAACAAGTGATTTTAAACTTTTTGTGGAGTTAAATTTAAATTTTATAACATGAATTGTCTATCATCCCTCTTTTAGAAATCTCGGAATACCCGTGTTTTAGCCCAAAAATTGCGCTTTTTATAATAAATTAATTAATATCTCTTAAAGCGTACTTGCACCATGAAATCCTAAACTCGACAATTTTACACTATCACGCCTATAATCAAAAGTTGAAGAGTAACTATATTCTCAAGAGAGCCTTAAAATATCACTAGTGGCGACTTAAACCCGTGAGATTTGAGCTTTTCACCTTTTTGAGGGTTTTTACGTATCTCCGAGTCACTAGTTGACTCAACTTTCTTTGGGTACTACATTTAATCGTTGCATGATCTCATTATTTTTTCAAATTTGGCATAATCACTAAGAATGACATTACTTTCGAGTTGTAAGAAACATGTGTCTTGTAGTTTGTCCTGAGAACTAAACCGATTTTTTCATACACTTACCATTTTTACCCTTCACTCCACCTATTATCATTCCATGTTTTCCTTATCCATATGTCCCAAATACCATCCATCATTGCCATCGTTTTTGAGAAAAAGAGTGTTTGAAAAATTCTCGAGTAAATTGTCTTCATTTGTGTTATGAAAAGAAAAATGTATCGCAATAAAACAATAAAAAAATAAAATAAAAAAAATAAAAAAAAAAGAGAAAAAGCAAAGAAAGAAAAGAAAAATTGAAAAGAGAAAAATAATATGCAATCATGAATTCAAAAGATGAAGACAATAGTCAATCGACGTGTGTCACACTCTTATCAAAAACCCTATCATTCATCTTCTTCATTTCATTATTCCCTCATACCTTACATAAACCCCATTTTCACCCTTGGTAAAGTGTTCGGGCAAACGAGAAGATTATATGGTGAATAACTCGACATTCTCGACATAATGGTTAGCATCCCTTCACGAGATCAGTTTTTTTTCATGTATCCGTCCTTTCTTATAAAGTGTGTGAGACATTTGAACTTGTTTACATTTACTCACATCCCCACACACTAGAGAGATACACTTACCCAATTTTCGGAGAGTTCGATTCAGAGAGATATATCTAGTGAGAATTGAAGTAAAAGCGTTGATTCTATAAAGGCAATCTAGGAATTACTCTAATGATACTTAAGATTGTTTCACACTACACACACTGAGTTTTAGGAAGGATTATGCTTTTCGGTATTAAATAATTTTATATCTTATAGTTGAATACGATGTTCCTTGATGTCCTTTTAAAGTTGGGTCGTATAGCGTTTCATCATCTACTCAGATACTGCATTTAAATAAATTTTTGAATTTTGTGGGTATATTCACTGCAAACCCTCACGAGACACCACTCGTCCTGTAGGGCAACCTACAGGTTTAACGGCTTGTTACACATGCTAAGTGCAATCGTCAGTGCCTGCGAAAGTGGCACACTTTTGGTTACTTATCTCTGTTTTCTCTCTAATTTTGCTCGAGGACTAGCAATGTTCTGTTTGGGGGTGGTGTGATAAGCACCCAAAAGTGTATATTTTATACCCCGAATAGATGCATTTTAGTCGCTCGTTTTAATTAAAATTGGCCTTATGTTCGTATTTTATCATTTTGCAGGTCAATACGCGATTGCGGTACAAATAATGCTAAATCAGTACAATTGCGACTCAATAGCGGTCAAAAGCTTGCAACGAAGAAATCAAGGAGATCGCGAAGTCTGGAGTCCAATCTGAGCTTACCCCGATGTGTTTCGAATACCCCGAACCAGTCCCGAACCAAATCTAAGCCTAGAGCGAGCCCAGACCATTCCCCGAGCCTCGTGTTAGATTTTTATTTTTAGACATTTTATTTTTAGGATTTATTTAGATTTATTTAGAAACTTTTAGGATTTATTTTCTATTTCTATTTCTATTTCTTTATTTTGATTTTGATTGTTATTAGTTTTTAATTTTTAATATTTATTTTATTTTTATTAGGATTAGTTTTTAGGATTTTTCTTAGCTTTATTAGATTTTTTTTATATATCTTTATTTATTTATTTTAGTTTTATTTTATTAGGATTATATTTTTTTTAGGTTTAATAGAGTTTTATTTTAATTTAGTGAGATGTTAGTTTTTTTTTGTTTTATTAGAATTTTTTTTAGTCTTTAGTTTATTTTGATTTGATTTTTAGATTTTTTGTTTTTATTTCTTTTATTATTTGAGTTTTTTTTAGGATGTTATTTTTTTTAGTTTTGTTAATTTTAATTTTTTAATTAGATTGTTTTAATTTTTTTTAGAGGTACAAATTAAACACACACAACCCAATTAAACACACCCCACATAAACCTACACCCAAAATCTTACACACCCAAACGCACCCTACATCACTATTCATTATCTTCTACAACCATCACCAAACACTCACATCTTCACTCTCTCTCATCACTCCCCACCATCAAAACCACATCCACCCTTATACACCCCACCTCCGGCGAACACCCATCGCAGCCCCCACCGGCATTAAATCCCACCGCCGGCTAGCCCATTACAGGCCTAGCCACCTCCAACCTCGCACCTCTACCCTCCGACCTGAAATCAAAAACCCACCTGCGTTAGGACCCGCGAAACCGCCGACGATTCCACTTCCAACCCCATCTCCGGTCGATACATGACCCACGAACCCGCACCGGACCCAGGCGAGACCAACCCGAACCCATTGGCGACCTACCCAATCCCCATATCCGAGACCCCTGTGCGACACCATTTCCTTGCCCAGTTCCAGCCATCTTGACCCTTATCCCTTCAACCAAAATCCCACAAAAATCGGTCAAATCGAAGTCAAACAAAATCTCCCAACAAACACAACATCGTGGCTTTAAAAGAGAAGGAGCATGTCACATATAAAAAGACTCTCATAACAAAAAAAAAAGAGACGCAGAGAGAGAGAGACAATGTATAATATGTAGGGCTGTGTTTCGGCCGGATCGGATCGGAAAATGACCTTTCGGAAAAAATTTCAATTTTTTCGGAAATAAAATATTTGTTCCAATTTCCTATCCAATTTTTTCGAAAAATCAAAAAAGTTTCCGAATTCGGAAATATCGGAAAATCGGAAAAAAATCGGAAAAATTCGGAAATTAGAAATATGGTATTTTTTTATGTTCTGCCGCATGAAGACAGTATGAGAAATTATAAATTAGTTTTTTTCTGTTCTGCCGCAGCCATCAATATAACAAACCGATGTAAACAAATCTGTAAACCTATAAACCGATCAATATAACAAACCTATTAAACCTATAAATCGATCCCAACAGATGTATTAGATGAAATAAAAAGATGTAAACAAATGTAAATAAGATGTAAACCGATCTTATAAACAGAAGTAAACAAGATGTAAACAGAGCCTATAAACCGATGTAAACAGATCTGTAAATAAGTAGAAATAAAAAAATAAACAGATAAAAGTAAACTAGAAAATGCTTACCTATGTTCGAGACTATAAGGGTCGGACGATGTAAACAAATATGCGCCGCCGAAAGTAGAAGAAAGGGGTTGGACGACCGTATAGAGATTGGGTCGAGAGAGAGAGGTGAGAGATATGCACCGTCGAGGAGAAAGGGGCGAGACGAGAGAGAGAGAGAGAGAGATGTGAGAGATATTTTAATAAGAATATCATACAACCCTAGTTGCTCTCTACTAACGGCATATATAAATATATGGGGTAAGGTAAAAAATAAAGGAAATCTAAATTGTACACATTCTTATTACATAAGGATATAACTTATAAGGTAAAAAAATATATATAGAAAATATTCGAAAAAAATATTTGAAATATTAATCGGAAGATATATTCGGAATATTAATCGGAAAAAAGATTCGGAAATTATATCGGAAAAATCGGAAAATCGGAATTTAAAACATAGTTCCAATTTCCTATCCAATTTAATTCAGAAAAATCGGAAATCGGAAATCGGAAACCTTATATATGTTCCAAAATTGGAAAATATCGGATCGGACATCGGAAAAATCGGAATGTTCGGAAAAAAAACACAACCCTAATAATATGTATATAAAAAAAATTCCAGAAAAATACAAAAAAAATTAGTTTAGTTTTAGAAAAAATTTTAGGTTTAGTTTTTAATCTTCTTTTTGTAATCAAGTGCTGAAAATTGTAAAGAAGTTGGACGCGTGTCAAAGCGCTTTTCAAGACAAATTTGGGAAAAAAATTGCGTGTTGTATTTCTACCTTCTCTTTTCAATTTATTTTCTTCTTGACATATTATCTATTGTTATTTATGCACACATGAGAATGTTTGGCAGAACACCCCGTTCAAAGGGTGGGATACACTGCGTATGATGTTAGCTTAATTAATTGGTTTCTTTAATTTTATATTTCTAGGTAAATTAATTTTAACTGTCGCCAATTAATTTATGTGACGAGAGTTAGTAAATTAATTGAACGAATTAATGTTTGAATTTAGGAATCGAACTAGAGATAGGTTTTTCCGAAATTTGAATATTAATTCGGTGTTGAAATTTTAAGATTGCTATTGTTTTCGTTAAATTGATCCTAGCGGGTAATTTTCTGAAAATAGTGTAGTCCTTATTTTTCATCGTGTGACATTTTTTTAATTAATTTTCTGAAAAAGATTTTATTAAATTTATAATTTTAACGAGAGTTAGATTATCGATTTAATATTATCTCGAAATATTTCAAATTAATAAATTGAGAAATTAAAATAATTGAAAATGCAGTGTAATCCCATCTCTTGACCTCCTCACATTATTTCACACTCGGTTGCACATTCTTTTTCATTATTTAGTCATTTTATAATTTTTAGCATTTGTTAGTTAATTTTTCCCTTGAAATTGTTTTAAAAAAAATAATAATAAAAAAAATATTTTCATAAAAAATTTGGAATTGCACGTTTTCACATTAATTGTTTCACCTTGAAAGTTGGATTGATACCCGTACTTATCGCAATACGAGTTATTTTTAGACAAGTTTTGTAGGTACTCAAGGGAATTTTGAGAGAGGCTTTTGCACAACAACGATACATACACAGAGAGCTTCTTATCACCCATCTAAGAGTACTTCCTAATTTTCATAATTATGCTATATCCTCCCCATAAATATAAGAAACCCCAATCTTCTACTATACGGTAAGAAATTCCAAGTAACTCTAGGTCATTCAAAAGTTAAACTGTATCTTTATCGATAGGACTTGAGTTTGATATAGAAACGTTGAATGGAATTTTGGTGGATTACGGATGATAGTTAGACCACCATCAAGAAAGGTACGTATAGTCAATGCCTTAAGCCATTACCTTATTGGAAAAAATAACAACATGATTTCATAGGGATGCTGCTACCAAAGAGCAATATAATTTTTAGACAACATTCCACTTTTTAAAAAATTCACCAATACCGTTGCTTATCTAGACCTTAGAAAGAAAACCTTAGAAAAACAAACTCCAAATATCCTTTTGTGACAAAACACAAAACCAAAAATAAGTTCCAAGATTTATCATACCAAAGTAAAACAAGTCTATATAATCAGCTATAGATTTCCTGTACGTTAATATTATCACTATGATAAGCGATATCACGATAAACTCGTCGTTTTAGATTCACGATACACCTTAGAAGCTCCAAATTGTATCGTGGACTGAAGAAATAGCATAGATAGCCCAATATGAAAAAAAATTAAGAACTTTTTGAGAAAATATATTGCTTATCACCAGTTCCAAAAAGGACACTAGTGTCCTAGTGAACTTCTCCAACTTCTTTTGATCCTGGAATGAAAATGGGATCATACCACAACGAATTTTTGTTAATGGATTGTTTCATACATCTCAAGGATACAATTCAATATAAATGATAATATATCGACTTGCCAAATTTATCCATTTTCTTCAATGTTAATTATTTATAAAAGCCCAGTACAAGGATTTACAGTAAGACGGTTAACATGAATACTCCAGTAGCTCATTGAGTAGGAAAAATAGACGTACCTAGAAGCTCACATTAAATAGAATTGTGTATAAGAACATATTATTTTATATTATACAAACCAACCTAAGGGAATGTGTTTATCTTGAACCTTTTATGACTTAACACTATTTTAGCTTGATTATACAACTCAGTTCTTGTAAGATTCCAAGCATTAGTGACTACGATTTCATACATGTTAACATATATACCAGTTGAGTTTTTTAATACTCTTATAGACATCCTTCCCATAGTAATATCTTCACATAGAATGATATAGAAGTTAGTGACTTTATTTACATTATTATACGAACTACAATTAAGTAAACATTTTTAATTCTCAATAGTATACCCTAGACAACTCAAATCCCATCCATTTATCAGGTCCAAAACTTATTCAAATGGATAGGATATATATAGAATAGCCCCGATGTACCTTAGAGAATCCTTTCACCTTTATATATCTATGGTAGATACCCTGAGATTATTTCTATAATATTAGACATCATAACCGTAGTGATACTTAGTAAAATCATGTGAACTCGAGAACTAATCAAAGTAATAGGATTACTTGAGATACCAAAAACTACGAGACGTTACCTTATGTCCCAGAATTATTGGCTCAGTAAAAAGTTCAATCCTACAAATACATTACCCTGATATTTAGGAAATTAAGTAAACATTACCTCCATATTTCAAGTATATTTCCTCGATGTGTGAAATCTTAAATAAACTTCTTTATAGAATTATCAACTACGATAAACTATTGATATATTTTTCTGGTTAATCTATAGATGAATCTACAGCCACAATAAGAACTTCTACTGTTTCCTTAAAATGTACGCTATAAATAAAATTGCCAGCCGAAGAAATAAGTGTAAGGTATTGTACCACAATAATAGGGACTTGATTTTTTATAGTAGACTTGCTAGTTTTACATAGAGAAGGGACTTCTTTAATCAGTTATGAGGATCTTAAGTATTTTTGGAAACTTGACTTATGATTCAGATATCATCATCTTAATGTTAGTTGAATCTAGGAGACCAATCTTTAACGATTCTAGTATAAATTGTCGACCTACACTATTAAAGGAACTTATACTTTCCAACTACCCACTGTGCAATGAGACCTAAAATACCTTTGTTATGAGATTAGTATTCAACCTATAATATCCTTTCACTGATACCTCTTTTTACAACATGACGAAATAAAATATGTGAAATGAACATCAGAAAATCGGACTATACATGAACCCTCGTTATAAAAATCTATGTTTCGATACCCGATACATGCAAACCTTGTAAAAATGTCGATTAAATTATCTAAAACACCCATTGTTTTAAATCTTGATTACATCATTATCCTTTATATAGTTGTGTTGCACAACTAATAACGAGATGAACAACTATTATAAAATCGTATTAATTACGTAATACACCTACATACCTTGAAACTAATAATTCAACAAGCTATCATGTCAAAATATACCATATACCTTAGACTATGTAAGTACTATGAGACTTGAAAGTTCAAGAATATTGGAATTTCGAGGATGAATATTTTTAGGTAGGTAGATTGTAATAACCCGCATCTTGATATATAATTCCAAAATTTAAAGTTGCGTTATTTATTTCTCGAAATGACATTTTTATTAAATAAAGTCGATAAATAAAGAATAAATTTTAAAGTAATGAGCATACAGTTTTTTATATATAAAGTTATACACATATTATTATCGGATATGATTAAAATAAATATTTTTACCAAGTTACTTTAAAAACCAAAAATCAATTTAGTTTTAAAAAATCAAAAATAAGTCTTGCGTGTTAAAAACTCAAGAGGTTTAAAGCGTAATTCTTAAAATTAAAACTTAAGGAGAGAACAATAAAAATACCCAAAGACTTACCCTCATTTTTCTGTTACTTGGTTATTAAGGTAAAAAAGAAAGAGAAAAACAAAAAGAAAAAAAACCCTCATACTGAAGGATTCTACACCACAAAACCAATTTCACTCGTGTACCCTCTACAACCTCATGAAGCAAACAAAACAAAAACAAAAGAAAAGTATAAAAACCAAACCTTCTCCTATAATAAGCCGCGATCAGGAAAAGGAAACTAAAAACACAAAACACAAAACACAACTTACCTTATTTTACCACAAGTGAAAACCCACGAAAACAGGACACCTCTAAACCTTCATCTTCCTCCTAAAATATTCAAAACCTCCATGGGAGATAGCTCAATCGGGTATTTCTTACTCTTCGAGTTTTTTTACATACATATATATACAGGGAAATGATCAAGGGAGTTCTCAGTTTGAGATCCTGAATGAGGACCATTTTTTTAAAATAGTAAAAAAAATATTTTTGGGTTGATTTTTTTTATTAATTTTTAAACATTTCAATAAGACCATAAAAAAATAATCAGCTCAAAATGATTTTTTTTTGCTATTTTAAAAAAACGGTCAAACTTTGTCAGTTTTTAAGTTGTTAAAAACTGACAAAATTTAATCGATTTTTTTAAAATAGTAAAAAAATTCATTTTAAACTGATTTTTTTATATGCCCTTACTGAAATGTTTAAAAACTATATAAAAAAAATTAGCTCAAAAATATTTATTATACAATTTTATCAAAATTGGTCCGCGCCAGCGATATGCAAACAGAGGTCGTCATGAGATCCTCTCTCTCTCTCTCTCTCTCTCTCTATATATATATATATATATATATATATATATATATATATATATATATATATATATATATATATATATATATATATATATATATATATATATAGTACTGCTCTTGTACGGACCAATCCGTATTTTAAGAGTGCAAATCGGACACGTGTCACCTGACAGTGAGCGTAGAAATTATCGGATAAATTATAAGAACACTCTCTCTCTTCTCTGGGTTCACCGCCCAGTGACACATGTTCGGTCCACACTAGAGGTGTAAGCGGTACGGTTTGGTCGGTAAATAGTAGATACCAATACCAAAACCAAACTCTGGATGGTGAAACCAAACCGTACCAGTTTACCACTTGGTACAACAAAATCAGTACCAAAACCAAACTAGTCGGTATTTCGATTTTTTCGATAATTTCAATTTTTTCTGGTTTCTGGTTTCGTTTTTTTCTGGTTTCGGTAAACAACACTAAAAGCCCCAAAAAATCAAAAACAAAACTAACCAACTTTTTTAAATATTAAAACCAAAACCAAAACCAACTTTTTTTTGGTTTCGATAAATTCGGTACGATAATTTTGGTAAATTCGGTACGGTACGGTAATTTCGATATGGTTTTTTCTGGTTTCGATAAATTCGGTACGGTATGATAATTTCGGTATGGTTTTTTCTAGTTTCGATAAATTCGGTACGGTAATTTCGGTAAATCGATTTTTTAAATATTAAAACCAAAACCAATAAACTTTTTTACGGTAATTTTGATTTCGGTAAGACCGGTTTCTGGAATTTTAATATATGAAACCAAAACCATTTTTTTCGAACAAAAATGGTACGGTACGGTAAAAACCCGTACTGTTTCACCCCTACTCCACACTATTAAAATGCGGACTAGTCAGCACAAGAACACTACTATGAGGATAAATTTATTACTTAGTTATTTTGCAAATTCATTTGTACTTTCTATATTATAACATATGTGTGAGCTAAAATAATCTGCCACATGTGGGAAAGAGGCATATGTCCCAGCGACCCATTCAAATATGTCCACTTTGAGGATAAAAATCCCTAAAGATAACCAACCTGTGCGAATAAAGGGAAAGATACGTCCGATCAGTTGGGAATAACTACCAAGGTGATTGAGACCCTAAGAACTCTATCAACTCCTCTTATGAATGTAAACCGAGCCCTCAGGGAAAAAGGGGAATGTAATCACGAGTAATGAAACTTTATCAATCACAAAGTGGAACGACTTGTGAACGTAGGCTTATTTCTGAACCTTGTACATCTTATTCTTGTGTGTGCACATGATATTTCTTCTTTTTTTAGTTGGTTTGTGTTTAACCTTAATAAATAGGATTTTATCACTTAGAATTGGTGTCGTCTGTGGGAAACTAATTTATTTCCTCAATCTTCAATCTTATCAAACAATTGTGATTATGTATCATTCACATAGGGAGCGCTTATAATCTCACGATGATCATTAAGATTTACACAATGAACATGTCCATCTAAGGATCAAATTCGTTATCATGCCCCACTAAAATAGAGTACCTCTAACTCCTGTTATCGTCCTCATGTGGAAAAAATGGTGGAGAACAGTTAACCACTATGACTCTGTCAAATAGCACGGCTCATAGACTCTTATGAGCAACACCTTTGTGAACAAGATGGATCTACACCCATCAATAAGAAGAGAATGCTTCCCTTCAACATCATTTATATAGGATGGAGTAGGAAATCAAAAGGGACAAAAATAAACACCAGGATATTTCCCGCACCCCTAGCCCTCAAGTAATAAAAATAAGCTGTCGAGGAAGGAGTTCACAATTCGATTTGAACCTCTCCCATCAAAGTAAATTGCAAGAGAGGAGAGAATGACCTATAAGGCTCCATAGTAAAGAAGACCTTTGTAATCTCATATGAAGAGGGATGGATGATCACCCAGTTCATTGAGGAGCTTGGACTACCAAGGACCTAGCTAGAAGAGCCCTTTCCATTTAGATGAAATTATCGTTTGCTCTATTAATTGAAGACTTTGAACCACCAAAATAATTCATTACACTAAGTGTGAGAACCCAGACCCGGGGCTACATGACTCTTTCTTGCCCCCCGTATGTGTGCACATTCTTTTAGGATGGGAGATGGAGGATAGGAGTCATCGACTGTGACATAGGGTCATCTCCTTGTTCTTTTTTTTTTTTGAAAAGAAATGGAGTCTCTAGTCTATTTTACTAAAAAATAGACAAAAATGGGGGTAGGATTCCATAGAGACCTAGTGATGGCAAGTGATCTGCGTGTTAGTCAAAGAGTCAAAGGTCTGGGGACTGGTCTACTGATTGGGAAGATGTTAGGCACCCTCTTTACCCTTTCGGTCTTAAATGTAGATATAAAGTATTTGTGCTCGTATGTTATTGTGTAAAATTAATAATGAAATGAAAATAGTTAGTGTATCCCTAGGCTATGTAGTGCAGTGTGAGATGTGTATGTAAATAATATAAATAATGGATAAATTTCTACAGAATTAGACTTGTTCACTCGAACGAAAGTCCGAGTGATCCTACATACTCGCACATAGCGATTCAAAGTTCACATAGTTCGTGAATGAGTCAAAAGTTATTTCACCTCATATAGAGGCACGATGTGAAAGATCTAGCCTTTCTTTGATCGTTCAAGATGTTTTTAGAGTGAAATATAATTAAATCTAAAAATATATATGTTTTGAGTTCGTGAAAGAGCTTGGACAAGATTTTTTTCGCTCGTAAAACCTATTGGTGATGAAAGAACAACCAAACTTCTAACATTAAGATCAAAACAGTAGATGAAATCCCCGGGTATAATGATCCTCTAGCCTATGTGAGAACATTAATGATTTTGAAGAATTTTTATTTAGTGTTGAGAAAATGGGTGAATATATACATGTTTTGACTCAGTTTAAGAGTTTGGCCTTATCTAATATGCCTATGTATCAACCGTAGGCAGAATCAACGTCAAGGTAGCTTGGACATAACCTTTAGAGAAAAATCAGGCTTTACATGAAAAAGAAACATAAATAATGTAGCTTGGGGTGGTGTTGCAACACAAAACCACCATTTTTATATAAAAACTTCTTAATAAAAGGGCGACATCATGTACTTGCAAAGTTACGAGAAATCTTTTTATTTTGACAGCATTTCGTCTTAGGATCGTCCTATAGAACTAAGGATACTTTTAAAGAAAAAGCACCTTAAAGAAGAAAAAAAGTAAGAAAAATGGAACATTTTTTGGTTTTTTTAGAAGCTAGATGATGAAAGAGAAAATATGGCTAGAAGTTAAAGCATTATATCTAAACTTAAAAAGGGTTTTGATGACAAATAGAGATAGTTTCAAGGATTTTTGGAAAGAAAAATGCTCATGGACTGAATGATCTGTATTTAAGTGGACACAATTAATGCCTTTAGTTAGTAGGTGAAAGCCTCATTTTATAGGCAAACTTCTAGGGCTCATGACCGATTAGTCATGGTTATTGTGTGCGATTGACCAATCGGTCATACACATTTCACCCTGGGCCTTTGGGCCCATTCTGGGCTGGTTTGATTTCAATGGTTAATTTTGTGGGCTGTTTAAGGTATTTAGACTTTTAGGAATGTGTCCATGAGATTAGGATATCTTTTGGTCCTTTAGAAGTCCACGGTATGTGTGGATACCTTTATGGAGCAAACAGGGTGTTTACAAAGCCCCTCAATAATGGAGTTCATTTTGGACGAACGTTGTTGGAAAGATAGACACTCGTTATGCGACTGCTGGGGATTCTCTTTACCTCTGATGGGGTGTTTTTGGATTACTTTGTAACACCCTATAATTTTATTGATTTTTATATAGGGAATTAATTAGGATTTATTTAATTACATTTGGAAATTAATCTAGTAAAATAATTATTAATTAGCGAGATAAGGGTTAATATTTATTTATATTGAATATTACTTAGTGAATGAGAAATAATAATGATAAGGATATATTAAAATTGTCACGAGTTAGAAATACGACAATTACAGTAATTTAGTCTGGACGCGCGTGCCAGTCGTGTCGAGACTCAATTTAATGAAATAAAAAGTAAGATATTAATAAGTCATCCATATGATCATTTCGAATGCGCTAATATGTCTGGAAGGGTTGAAATAGTTAGAAAATTATACTCGGGGGTTTAGTTTTGGTCCCAGAGCAATTTTAGGCCAAATCGACACTCCAGGAGGGTATTTTGGTCATTTACAATTTTGGAGAAAATGGATCTACGAATTTTAAAGGTTTATATCACCATTTAGGATGAGGGAGTTAGGGTTAGAATATGCATAATCACAGAAAGTACATAGGAGTAAGAAGAGAGGAGGTCCTAAGGCCAATTTACATCGTTCTTGCACCATAGTCGGGAGGAGAGGATCACAACCATACCATTTTTCTAAAGAGGATCAAACCTTCAAATAGAGGCAAGTATTTATCTTTCTTAAATTGTGAAAGATATACCATCCATGTTAGAGTATAATGATTAATCTATGAACTTCATGTATTTGGGGATAATTTGGAAGACATAAAACATGTTCTTGGGTTGAAATTGAGATAAGATAAATCCCTTTATGTATGTAGAACGAAATCCACAGATTAATGTTAAAATTTGGTGAAGAAATCTGGAATCTTTGCTGGAGTTTTGAACAAATATGATAGTCTAGAAGTTTTTAAGAATTTTTTTGAATTAATTCAATTTAATGATGTCTCTTAATGATTTGATGATTCTACCACATTAGAAATCATGTACATATGTCAATATGATGTTTAGAATATTTGGTTGGGAGTTTGGGTTCATGTAATAAAGGTTTGGTTGAACGAAAATGGTGAAACCCGTAACTGTTTAAGGAAGAAGATGAAGATCTGTAGCAGGCAAATCGATTCGGCTCCCTAGCCAAATCGAGTCGACAGGCGAATCGATTTCGTCCAAGGTCGAATCGATTCGGCTGCCAAGATTTTGACAAATTTTTCCTGTTGTGCTTAGGATGCATGGGAAACAATCGGGTTAAGTTTTGAGGTAATTTTTAAATATAATGGGAGTTATTTTTAAATACTAATAGACCAAGGATTATTTGGAGAATTAATCACGTTAGGAGAATTTAGGTCTAAGGTTAATTGAACATAATTGTGTGTTAAGATTTAAATTCAGGGAACCTTATCATGACACGAGGATTCCTAGGGAACCGGTGACTTAGACCAGTAGGGTATGAGTGAGATAGCTACTGAATTGACTTAATGGAGGTATATTAACGGTACATAGGCTAGTCGCTAGTTATATAGACTACGTGCATGATATATTGTAGGGTACGTGCTTACCTTTACTGAACTTATATACATAGGTCATGTGAATACCTAATGTGTGAATTATTACTTGGATGACATACCTACGCTGCTTGCTATTGTGGGAGGTTTACAAAGGGGACAGTCTTATCGTGATGAGCCATCTTAGGGGATTTTAGACTTGTACCTCTGAAGAAAGAACTTAGGGATAACTACTGCTTGTGTGAACGAGAGAGTGCCCGATTATTTAGGTGAGTAGGTATGTGCATAACCCAAAGGCCTAGAACTATTTTAGACTCCAATTATGTGTGAATTGTATATTGTGGTTCGTGAGTGATTCCGAACCGATAGTCGTTTATTTAGTACGTGATGTACTGGGACTTGATAGCAGAGTATGCATGCACCGCAGGTCTCAGCTTAGGGGTGCCGTATTAGTGTGTGTGTATATATATATACACACACACACACACACTTGTGGTTTATCCTACTATGCGTGCTTATTATATGAGAAAGATAATGATAGCTAAAATAAGCTAATAATGTGGAAACATAACATTTATTTGGTGAATTTTTAATTGATTTAAATGATACGAGAAAACAAATCAAGGACGTATTGTATGGGTAATACAGGTGGGAACCATGAGTAAGTGTGTGTAGTAAGATAATGGACTTGAACTAGTTAGGTGGGGTAGCATAATTAGAACATGTTAGTAGAATACGTTAGGCGTGCACAATAGTGAGAGGTGAGGACCTCAAGTAAGAGAACATGAAACTAACATGTATATAATATTTGTTGATAATGCATTTTAAATACTTGCAAATATTTTTAAACTGTTTTACTCGGGCTCTGACCCATTTCCCAATTCTATTTTATAAAAATCATTTTAGGTGCCTAGCCACAGGGACGCCCAACTTAGGAGTTCATTCTCATTTCACATGCTGTAGTCGTTGTGGATGCTTGCAGGACCTCGTTAGTAGACGCCTCCATTCCTTTCAGATAATATATATAATTATATCTAGTTCAGCCTGCATGTCGCCCCCTTCTTCTACTAGTAGTTATTTCCAGAGACATTGTACTTTATTTATTTTCGGTTGGTGAATTTAGTTTTAGGTATGGATTATTGTATTGCAGTTTTAGGATGGAGTGTTTATTCCAGTCATATTATATTTGAGTTAGTTATTTAGCTATTTAAGATGTTGGTCAATTAGAATGTTGAATGTGGTTTATTTATTTATTTAGTTATATTCATATCTGTATGTTAATTTAAAAGATTTAAAATTTGGCACCAGCTTAATTAACTAATGTAGGTGATTAATTATTAACAGTCTTCGACAGTGATGCTAAGAATGAACTAGTTGGATATTCTGTTTAATTTAATAAAGGACTGATCACTAGGTATTTAATTAGGCGGGGTGTCACATGTGGTATCAGAGCATCAGGTTCTACTGTATTTAGGATTTGTGTGACTTACTACGATTTTCAGCTAGCATCCCTTGGTATAGAGCCCTATTATTAGGACTGTTGTATTCTTTATTACGCATTTATGTCTTCAGCTATTTTAAGAAATATTGAATGGTGGGCCGATGGAAAATAATCTCTCGTTTCAGATGCATCCCCAGCGTGCACTATGACCCACCCTAGAGGCACCGCCAGAGCCTTAGCCAGCTCCAACCCAGGGTTCCATAAATGTTGCAGAGGTTGCTACTATAGTTGCACAGGTGTCTAATGCAACACTAGCTACAGTTTCACAAGAGGCAATACCCCAAGCACAGGTCATGGTACCAGCTCAGATGCCGGTGTTCCCTTCTGCTTGGGAGAGAATTATAGATGCCTTCCAGAAGGCACACCCTCCCGAGTTCTAAGGGAGTTTAGATGTGGTGGTTGCTAGCAAATGGAAGAAATACATCCAAAGGCATTTGAGGATATACGAGTGCACGAGCGTTCAGAGGTAGATTTTGGCTACATTTAAGATAATCAGGGAGGCATTACAGTGGTGGGAGCCTGTTACCACCGCAGAGGAGAGAGAAAGTATGTCGATATAGGAGTTCTGGGAATGGTTTGACTGGAAATACTTCCCATCCACTATCCATATTGAGGTGAGGTAAAAACTATTAGATCTCACCTAGGAGGGGAAGACCATGTCTGATATCAAGAAGAATTCACGAGGTTAGCTAACTTTGTTCTAAGAAAGGTACCTACAGAGGAGAAGAGGATATAGTTATTCCCGGATGGCCTTACTTGGAGGATCCGACTGCACCTATTGGGAAATACTGCTTTGAAGACATACACCGAGGTGTTGAATGATTCTTTATTACATTGCCAGGATCACCGCTTCCATGTTAAGGGAAGTAAATGAGTAGGAGAGTCCAACTAGCAGGGCAGGACAGGGGGTGGCAGTGCCATTGGGGCACAATCAGCTCAGACACAGTCTAGGCAGGGTGAGAAGGGTTCCCACCAGGGAGATCCCGTTAAGCGATTAAGATTTGGAGACTTTAGACAGGGGCATGGACAAGGTTCTAAAAGGCACGAGGCGTGGTCGAGGCGTAGAGGTCAAGCCTTGGGAGCCTAGGCGGTAAAATGCCTTTTTCCTTTTTTTATTATTTTAATTATTCTAAGGCTAATAATATAATAAAATAATACATACCTTGAATTTTGAAAATATATCCGTATGTTTGGTAGCCATCTTTCTCATATTCATGCTCCATAATCAATATATAAAATGTATTTTGATTGTTTTGGACGAGATATTGGTTCTATTTGTAAAAAAAAAAGCCTTTAAATGGTGATATCATTTCACCAAGGCATATTTATTTTTAAAAAAAGTGCGCCTTAAGCCTTTTACCAAGAATAATGCATAATAAGGCGTAGGCGATGCGTTTCTCTCAAGCCTCAAGCCTAGGCATGCCTAGGCGGAGCTTAGGCGCGCCTTTTAGAACACAGGGCAGGGAGGTTTTAGGCAGGGCCAGCAGCGCTTTCAGCAGGGCCAACAGGGCCAATGGAGGGGAGGTAACGGACAATAGGGTTGAGGATAGGAGGGTTAGAGGGGAGGAAATCTTATCAGGAGATGTTTCATTTGTGGCAAGAATGGCCATAAGCGTCAGGATTGCCCTGATAAGGGTAGGGCCCCGTAGAAGTAGCAGGGTGCTCGCCAGGAGCCACATAGGCCTATCTTTCCAGCCCCCCTTCCAGCACATATGCTAACCTTTTATGCCAAACCAGTTTCTGCCCCAGCCCCACCTTAGTAGGGATAGTTGCAGTATAGGCATGTATAGAACATCCACCAGGCAACAGTTCCTGAGGAACCACCCATAGTGGAGTGTATGTTTCTCATCCATTACACTTTGGGGCGTATTTTATTTGATACTGGGGCTTCACACTCATTCATATCCACTATATTTTCAATAAACCACTGGGTTATTAGATATAGTAGATAGTACAATTACATGTGTAGATTCACCATTGGGTAATGGGACGTTGATATTCTTTATTTGTCGCGGAGTGGGTATAAATATTAGGAGACTAATTTTTCCCGCTGATATGCTTGGAGTATGATTCCATTATAGGCATGGATTGGCTAGCCACTTATAGAGCTATGATTTATTCTTACAGTAGGAGTATTATTTTCGCTATACCAGGACATGAGATGTTTTTGGTGGCAATGCCTTGTCCCGAGGGAGGCTCATTCATCCACATATTACATAGAGGAGGATACCTTTAAGGGGGTGATGATTACCCTATACTCGATTCCCGTTGTTAATGAGTTTGCCGATGTGTTTCAAAAGATACTGGGATCACCACCTAGTAGAGAGATAGATTTTATGATAGACTTAGTGCCAGGCACTTGACCAATAACACGTGTACCTTACCATAAGGCTCCCATGGAAATGAGGGAATTATATGATCAGATCGAGAAGCTTTTTATAACAGGTATTCATCTGTAGGAGTACCTCACCTTGGGGTGCTCCAGTGCTATTTATGAAGAAGAGAGATGGGTCGTTGTACTGGAGTTAAATAAAGTTACGATATAGAATAAGTATTCCTTTCCACGAATTGATGCCTTATTCGATTAGTTGAGAGGATCCACCTACTTCTCTAAGATAGATTTGAGATTCGATTATCACCAGCTGCGTATACGGGAGAAGAACGTCTCTAAGACTGCCTTCTTGATGAGGTATGAGTCCTACGAGTTCTTAGTAATGCCATTTAGGTTAACCAATGCGCCAGTTGTATTTATGGAATTGATGAATAGGGTGTTCAGAGAGTTCTTGGATCAGTTTATTATCGTCTTCATTGATGACATTAAGATTTATTCTCGAATCGAGGAGGAGCATGCTGAGCATTTACTAAGGGTCTTACAGACACTACGTGAGCATCAGTTTATGCAAAGTTTGAAAAGTGCGGGTTCTAGCTACGTGAAGTACAGTTTTTGGGGCATATCGTTTATGAGTTAGGAATACTGGTGGACCTGAGTAAGGTGTTAGCGGTGAGGGAGTGGGGACAACCCATGACACCAAAGGAGGTGCATAGTTTCTTGGGGTTAGCCGTGTACTATAAATGGTTCATTAGGGGATTCTCGAAGATTACTATTCCATTGACTAATTTAACTCACAAAGGTGTACCGTTTGTTTGGGATGACACCTGTCAGTTGGATTTTGATGAGTTGAAGGAAAAGTTAGCTTTATCACCCATACTCGCACTTCGCAGGGCAGGAGTAAAGCACCTTGTTTTCACTGACGCGTCCTTACAGAGACTTTGGGTGTGCTATAACAAGATGATTAGGTTATAGCATATGCTTCTCGAAAGCTTAAGAATCATGAGAGGAATTACCCCACCCACGACTTGGAGTTAGCGGCAGTCGTGTTTACCTTGCGAAATTGGAGACACTGTTTGCTGGAAGAGAAGTTTTGCCTATTCACAGATCATAAGTCACTACAGTACTTATTCACCTAGAGGGAGCTAAATATGCGTCAGCGCAGCTGGCTTGAATTTGTGAAGGATTATCAATTTGATATTGAGTATCACCCAGTAATGGCTAATGTGGTAGCAGAGGTGGCCGAGGTGTGGAAGGAAAAATAAAAAGAGTTGGGACATCAGTATTCAGTTGCCTGTCGTTTATGTTAGTTATGACCATCACCCCCAAATTTTCACGAGGGTGGTATATGGACAAGAAAAAGATTCTTTTTCTCAAGAGTGGATCAAACAACGCTTAGCAAGGGGAGCAGAGTCTTACTCAGTGACTTAAGAGGGAGGCTTACGCTTCAACGGAAGACAAATTGTTCCAGAAGGAGAGGACTTGCGACACGCGGTTGTAACACCCTGTATTGTTGAGGATAAAGAATATATTTAATTTGGTGAATTATAATTTAAACTAAATTGATGATTTGGATAAATTATTTTATTTGGAGAATTTATTTAAGTTGGAAGATTCAATTTATGTGGAGAATTAAGATTTAAATTAATTCGGATTATTTATTTTAAGAATACATGTGTCGTAATTTGAGGATGACAATTGGAGATTTTAGTTAAGTAACTTAGATGGCAATTTTGAGTGCACGGTTGAGTCCATAAGGGTCGAAAGAGTCGAAAAAGAGTACCTGAGGGCAGTAATGGGTCTCAGGGCATTTTTAGGCATAACCGGGCCCACACAAGAGCGTTTGGACCATTTTAATAAAGCCCACAAGACTAAAAACGGGATTGGCAGAATAAAACCTAAGTGTCATAGGGTGTGGCAGACATAACTCATTTAAGAAAACCCTAGTTGCAAAGGAGAAAAGAGGGATCAAGTGGGAGAGCTTTTGCGAGCCAAACCAAGAAGAAATTGATGCATTCTTCGTCAAATCTACGTCTACAACCAAGGAAATAAGAGCCTAAAAATTTATCCAGGCAAGTAGATAAACTTGATTTTATTTAAGTTGCGGTATTTCAATTCATATCATAGTGTGTGTGATGAAATTTATTATTTTTGGGTTGGTTTGCCACATATAAATCTGGGTTTTCAATCTTAGTTAAATCATATGGGCTATTTGGGCTATTAGACAATTTAATTTATTAAAAGTTGGTTTAATCATAAGGAATTTCAGTATTGAATTGTTGATACCAAATTTATTCTGCTGACGTGGATCAATTATGTGGAGACACGTGTCAATCTACATGACACTCGCAAACATTTTTTGAACAACACATTGACTCCGAGGAACTCAACCTCCCCGACCAACTCAGACATTCCGAGCAACAAGTGTTCTCCGAGGAACTCTAGTGTACCGAGCAACTCATGTATACCGAGCTACTTAGGCGGTCCGAGCTGCATCTCGTACAGAGCATTCATATCCGGATAATCAAGAGGATGACTGCGCATTAAATGCTCATTATTATCACACAGACGCATACGCCTATTGGACAGCTGTGTATTATTCTTTTCATTTGTATAGCCTCAAGGCTATAAATACATTGTAACCTCCTCATTAGCAGGGGACTCGGAATTTCTTGGTAAAACATCTATTATCGAGAATTCCAAACAGTCAACAATAACTAAATAGTGGACGTAGGCCATTCCTTCGAGGCTGAACCACTTTAAAATCCTTTGTCTTATTTATTTTTTATCTGTGATTAAATAATTAGGGATAATCTAATTTTTTACATCAACAAATTGGCACCGTCTGTGGGAAAACGACTGAAACTATCATTTTTTACCAAAATAATTCATCTCTAATGGCTGATAATCCTGAATCCAGTAATCGAAACGCTGGGAACCCCCCAAATCCATCCACTTCTCCAAGTGTCCAAGATCTGGCTGGAATAATGGCTAATTTAGCTCAGGGCCAGACCGCCATGCAAGAAACCGTGCGACAACTCATGCAAACTATCCAGGGTGGAGCACCTGCCCGGTCAGGACAACGAAGCATTCAGAGAAATACCCAATTGCCTTCTACGAGAACTAGATGAACATTACTCCCAGAGGAATCTCGATCTAGACATGACGATTCATATCGCACTGATAGGTCTAATGATTTTTCTTATCAACCTGACCGAACTTCATCATTACGAGCCACAGATACTGAACAAAATGCCACTCTATCTCCAGAAAGGACTAGAGCTCTTGAAAGATTGAGTAGAGTCTCTCCCTTTGATCGTTTGGGTCCTAGGAGGAATAAAAGTCCCCCTAGGATGGTGTCAAGGAACTTTCAACGATTCTCTGATTTAAAGGAAGGTTCTGCCCAATCCCGACTAGCTGCTCGTCGTGAAAGATCCCAAGAGGCAAATTCAACACGATCAGTTGCTCGGACCAACAGACCTGAGGAGGGAAATGACGCATGGAAAGGCTCTATTAAGAGGTTGGAGGATAGACTAGGGGAAATGGCTAAGGCCAAAAATCCTCTACAAAGAACTTTTGTCCGAGGGACACCTTTTATCCAAGCAATTGTGGATTTTCCCACACCATCAAAGTTCAAAGCCCCAGTGGTAACACCAAAATATGATGGAAAAACTGATCCTGTTCTCCATATAGAACAATATCAGGCAGCTGCTGATATCTATGTTGTTCTATACGAGATGCGATGCAGGGCATTTTCAGTAACCCTCACTGGATCTGCTCAAATATGGTACAACAATCTTCCTCGAGGGAAGATTGCAACTTTCTTTCAACTGACTGAGCTCTTTATTGGAAACTTCTATTTTGGAGTAAAACCAGTTAAGCGAGTAGCACACTTGTTAAGTGTTAGACAAAAAGCAGGTGAGAGAACCAGGGATTATACTACTCGTTTCAATAACGAGAAGCTCGAAGTTATTGATTACGAGGAAAAGACAACAATCACTGCTCTGATGAGTGGATTGTTGCCAAATAAATTGTACTATACTCTGGCCAAAGATCCACCTAGGACCATGTCAGAATTAATGGCAAAAGCAACCAAAATCATGAATGCCGAGGAAGCCATGGCTACAAAGAAGACCATGGACACTAAGGAGACCAAAGTTGAGGCCGAGAAGATTGAGAAGAAGGATCAGAAGAATAATGGTGGTAACAAGAAGTCAAAATCAAAGCAAGCATTGGAACAGTTGAAGAAATTTAGAAACTATACTCCTTTGAAGGTAGACATAAACCACGTTCTGGAAGAGATCAAGAACATCGAGGAGTTAAACTGGCCTGAGAAAATGAAGACAAATCCTGACAAAAGAAATAAGGCCAAATATTGCGAGTTCCATAAAGACCATGGTCACACGACCAAAAATTGCATAGCTCTTCAGAATGAAATTGAAGAGCTCATCAGACAAGGAAAGCTGGCCAAGTATGTTGATCGTAAAAATGGAGGAAAAAACAACGACCGAGCAAGACAGAGATCTAGATCTCCTCGTCGAGCAGAAGAAAATAAGAAAAGAGATCATGAAGATTATCTAGAAGACGACCCCGATCTCCCTAAAAAACCAAGACAGCCAGAATGTGAGGTATTTTCTATCCGTTTCGGGTCATTTGATTGCAATGTTATTACTGGTGGAGATGCGTGAGGTGGAGACCTTACTGCAGAAAGGAAATCTTACCTCAGCGAGGCTCAAGCTTGTTCGTATATTCAACGAATAAATCTAGCTGAAGAAAATTGCCCGAGGAAGGTGAACAAAGATAAACTGGTCATCGATTTCTCAAAGAATGACCTCGCAGGTGTGCTATATCCCCATGATGACCCATTGGTGATCAAAATGAGGATGAAGGAAGTAGTGATTTCGCGAGTCTTGGTGGATAATGGCAGCTCGGTAGATATTATGTTCTACCCATGTTTTGATAGTTTAAACCTAAAGTTATCCCAGTTGGAGCCATATCACAGGCCCCTCCTCAGTTTTACTGGGGAGAAAGTTTTCCCACTTAGGACAATCAAATTGGATATGTTCATCGGTACATGGCCTGCTTGTCGAACAAAAAGAGTGCACTTTTTTGTGATGGATAAGAATGTTCAGTCAGCTTACAATATCATCATGAGAAGGGTAGGATTGAAGAAGTTCGAAGTAGTACCATCTACTGTACATCAATGCCTAAAATTTCTAACCAACTTTGGAGTAGGAATTGTGAAGGGTGACCAAAAAGTAGCTCGGGAATGCTACTATTCGTCTGCCGAGCAAGAAGAGCTGGAAGAATCTAGGAAAAAGACTACCACCTATCAAGTGGATGAAGGTGCAGAAATTGAAACGTTAGACCCTAGAGACGAGTCGCAACCCGTAAAAGGTCAAGTGGTGGAAGCTATTGAAAATGTCATTCTAGACGAAGAACACCCAGAACGATCAACTCAAATCGGTTCATCGTTGGAAACCCCACTAAAATAGGAATTGATAGCCTTCCTAAAAAGCAGAAAACAAACTTTCGCATGGAGCCACGAAGATATGCCAGGAATAGACCCAAATTTCTTGTGTCACGAACTTAATGTGAACAGGGAAATCAAACCTGTGAAGTAGCGAAGAAGAGTGTTCAGCCCCGAGAAGAACCAAGCTATACAAGAGGAGGTCGAGAAGATCCGAAAAACTTACTTTATCGAAGATGTCAAATATCCAGACTGGTTAGCTAATGTGGTGATGGTGAAGAAGAAGAACAACAAGTGGAGGATATGTGTAGACTTCACCGACCTCAACAAGGCATGCCCAAAGGATCATTTTTTATTGCCCCTAATTGATCAATTAGTGGATGCTACCTCAGGACACGAGCTATTGAGCTTCATGGATGCTTATTCTGGTTACAACCAGATTAAAATGAAACCCGAAGACATGGAGAGTACCTCTTTTATTACCCCTAGGGGAACTTACTGTTATAATGTTATGCCTTTTAGTTTGAAAAATGCAGGTGCGACATATTAGTGGCTGATGAACAAGGTGTTTGCAGAGCAAATCAGTTACAACATGGAAGTTTATGTTGATGATATGCTGATGAAGGGCAAGAAAGATGCTGACCATCTAATTGATCTAGGTCAAACCTTTGATCAATTAGATAAATATCAAATGAAGTTGAACCCTACTGTTGATACCAAAATTAATATGCTGATGTGGACGAATAATACGAAGACACGTATCAATCTACGTGGCACGATAGCAGCGAGGAAGTTCATTTCCCGACCAACCATGCTTCTTTCCGAGCAACGAGGATATACCGAGGAACTCTAGCGCACCGAGGAACTCTAGCGCACCGAGGTACTCTAGTTCTCCGAGGAACTCCTGATCAGCGAACAGCTATGGCGGTCCGAGCTGCACCTCGATCGTATCATTAATTGCCAGATAATCAACAGTTCAGATATTCATTGAATACTTATATTCTTGACGCGCACGCTGCATTAAATGTATTACCCTTTCACATGTATATCATTTAATGTGTCGAACCTTTCATGTACAGCCTCAAGGCTATAAATACCTTGTATCAAACCCATTCAAGGGGACCGGAATTTCTTGAGAGAATTTGTAATCAAGAATTCTGCAAACACTCAGCAATAACATAACAGTGGACGTAGGCTTTATTCCTAGCCGAACCACTTTAAAAATCTGTCTTATTTATTTATCTGTGATTGAATAATTAGAGCAATCTAGTTTTTTACATCAACACCTACCAAGTGCATATTCGGAGTACGAGAAGGCATGTTCCTTGGGTATATTATCAACCAACGAGGTATTGAAGCAAATCCAGAAAAGATCATGGCTCTATTGGGGCTATGATCTCTAACGATGAAGAAGGAAGTACAAAGTCTCACAGGGCGAGTTGCCGCACTTAATAGATTTGTATCACGAGCAACTGATAGATGCCTCCTATTCTTCAAAACACTCCAAAAAATGTTTGAATGGAATGATGAATGCGAGAAGGCCTTTCAAGAGTTAAAGAAATACTTAGGAGCACCCCCACTGTTGTCCAGGCCAGTGATGGGAGAAAGATTGTTTTTATATCTGGAAATTTCAGAAAATGCAGTTAGCTCGGCATGGATAAGAATGGAGGATGGAGTGCAAAAACCAATTTATTATACTACCAAGGCCTTCCGAGGAGCAGAGATCAGATATCCAAGACTAGAAAAGTTGGCACTAGCATTGATCGAAGCGAGTAGAAGAATGAGGCCATACTTCCAGACTCACACCATAATTGTGTATACCGATATGTTGTTGAGGAAAGCTCTTCATAAACCGAAAAAATCAGGGAGATTGATGTACTGGGCAGTAGAACTTGGTGAATATGACATAGTTTATGAGCCTAGATCGTCGCTTAAAGGGCAAGCAGTAGCAGATTTTATCGCAGAATTCACTTATCCTGACAACTCCGAGGAGCAAAAGCTGAATACCGACCAGCTTGTGGATGTTACAGGATCATCAAATTTTAACACCGACCAACTTAAGTCGGTTGACGATCAAGAGGAGATTGTTGACGAGCAGCCGGAGGTGCTAGGGGAAGACATAAAGAAGCAACAAATATTCCACCGAGGAACTCTATCCGATAAAAAATTTGAGGATGAAGTACCTATATGGAATCTGTATGTGGATGGCTCATCTTGCAGTACAGGTTGTGGAGCAGGGATTGTTTTAAACAGCCCGGATGAAATCGATGTGGAGTATGCTCTGTGCTTTCAATTCAAAGCCTCTAATAATGAGGATCAATATGAATCTATGATTGCAGGTCTTATTTTAGCAAAACCCATGGGGGTAGAGCAGGTCATCGTATTCAGTGACTCACAGTAGATCGTAAATCAAATGCTGGGAGTATATGCAACAAAGGGAGAATTGATGATCAAGTATCATGTAAAAGCGATGGAGATTGTATCGAGATTTAACGATGTACAATTAATTAGAACACCAAGATTGGAGAATGCAAGAGCAGATGCTTTAGCTCGGTTAGCCTCAGCCACACGCACCGAGCTACGAAGAATAATTCCAATATAGATTTTAACTAGTAGGAGCATCGACGAAGATCTGATGATGAACTTTATTACCCTTGATTTAGGACCATCTTGGATGGATCCCATCAGGGCCTATATTGAAGAAGGGGTTTTGCCAACTGATAAGCTCACAGCCAAGAAACTGAAGTTTAAAGCTGCTCGTTATGTATTAACTAATGGCATTTTATATAGACGAGGAATTATACCAGGACTGGAAAGATGTGTGCATCCCTCCGAGGTGAAAGATTTGGTTGAAGAAGTCCATGAAGGGTCCTGTGGAGCTTATGTAGCAGGTCGGACGCTTTTGCAAAGAGTAATGACGCAAGGATACTATTAGCCAACAATGAGGGCTGATTGTATAGCATATGCCAAAATATGTGATAAATGTCAATGCTTCTCCACTATCCGGAGAACTCCCCAAGCATTGCTAACACCCATAACATCCCCTTGGCCATTTTCCATGTGGGGAATAGACTTGGTCGGGCCACTCCCGACGACAAGAGGAAGGTTCAAATACCTCGTCGTCGCTGTGGATTATTTTACTAAATGGGTGGAAGCTGAACCTCTTATTGATATGACTTATGAGAAGGTGTATCAATTTATTTGGAAAAATATCATTTACAGATATGGTCTTCCCCATGCATTCATTACTGATCATGGAACCCAATTTGATAACGAGGAATTCGCTGCATATTGTCATCAGTAAAATATTTTGAAAACCCACTCGGTACCAGGCCATCTCCAGAGCAATGGACAAACTGAGGTGACGAACAGAACGCTGCTGAATGGTTTGAAGAAAAGACTGGATGATACGAAGGCAAATTGGATCAACGAGCTACATTGTGTACTGTGGGCTTATCGTACTACACCATGAGCAGCAATAAGAGAATCTCCATACATGCTGGCATTTGGAAGAGAAGCTATTATACCTGCCGAGCTGGGTCTCCCCACACACAGAGTACTGAATTTCAATTCTCCTATCAGTGACTTGATGAGAAGATTAGACTTGGATATGCTCGAGAAAGTTAGAGAAGAAGCAGCAATCAGGAATGATGCGTACCAATAACGAACAACTCTATTCTACAACAAGAGGGTAAAAAAGTGTGATTTGAAGGAAGGAGACTAAGTGCTAAAGAAAGTAATTCAAAAGCACAATATATTGGAAAATAACTGGCATGGACCCTACAGAGTAACAGAAGTTGTTCGCCCAGGAACTTACAGGATTGAAACCTTAGAGGGGGAAGAATTTTAGAATGCATGTAATCCAGAGCATCTACGCAAGTATTATCAGTAGTAGGGATTCCTATGTAAATGAAGTTTTCTTCAGTATGAATAAAGTGTTGAAGTTTTTATCTAATTCTCTCCTTTTGATGAATTTTTTTCGGAGTATTAGTGCTACACACTACGCATCAAGTTTAGAACAAAAATCCCACCAACTACGGTTGGTCGGTCTACCAACTATGGTTGGTCGATAAATAAAACCCTACCAACTACGGTTGGTCGGTCTACCAACTACGGTTGGTCGATAAATAAAATCCCACCAACTACGGTTGGTCGATAAATAAAATCCCACCAACTACGGTTGGTCGGTCCACTAACTACGGTTGTTCGATAAATAAAACCCTACCAACTACGGTTGGTCGATAAATAAAATCCCACCAACTACGGTTGGTCGGTCTACCAACTATGGTTGGTCGATAAATAAAACCCTACCAACTACGGTTGGTCGGTCTATCAACTACGATTGGTCAATAAATAAAATCCCACCAACTACGGTTAGTCGGTCTACCAACTATGGTTGGTCGATAAATAAAATCCCACCAACTACGGTTGGTCGGTCTACCAACTACGGTTGGTCGATAAATAAAATCCCCTAACTACGGTTGGTCGGGGAATAAAAGTTCACCAACTCTGGTTGGTCGGAAAAAAATATCTTAATAAATTCTAGTTGGTCGGTAAGCCAATTACAATCATCTCCAGTTGTTTAAATTAAACAGGATCATGAGATAAAGGATGTTTTATCACATAAAGATCAAAGATTGATAAATTACTGCAATGAAATAAGCAACAAACAAGCAAAAACATTCTACAAATTATTTAGAAGAAAATGAAATGACAAAAGGAAAATTTTCATCCATACTAAGTAAAATTACAAATGACGTGAGAAATGTATTACCAAAATTTTTCATTCAAAACAAGAAGGATTACATATGCTGTGGAAAGTAGAAATTATTACATAAAATTCTATTCTATTGGTTTCTTCCCTTCTGCCTTTAAAACAGGTTCTACTCCAACAGGAGGGTCGTCTAAGGCATAAGGGGAATTTATGAAATTCAGATCTCGAAGCATTCGAACATTCATCACTGATGGCCGATCAAGCAGATGCTCAGGGCGAGAAATATCAACGTTGGAATGAAGACTGTAGTCGCCGAGATATTTGGAGATTAAGCACTGAGGGATTGCCCGAGCAGGAATCCAGCTCATATCAAGTTTAAAAGGTGTCACGGGAAACTCGAGCAATCCAAGGTTATGATAATCCCATACATAATGGCCCTGCTCCAATTTTAATACACCCAATGCATTCAGCCATCCTTGTTTATAACCCTCATTATTCGCTTGATGGATTCGATCATCAAGATGGTAGAGGGCTTCATTATAGCCAGCCATCCAAAACTCTCTAGGCTGTTTGTGGAATTGGTAAGTCAACCTTTCCAGCTGCTCGTGGAGATTCTTCACAAAAACTTCTTTATTCTCCAAGGCGGATCCTTGTGTGGAAAGTTGCTCGTTAAGGTATAGAATCTTCTTGGACATCTCTTCCAGAGCTTTATTCTTCGCAACTAACTGAACTGCTTGATTTTCCAAAGATTCTTGAGTTCTCGCCTCTTCAATAGTAATCCGAGCAGCTCTTACTCGTGCTCGAGAAACTCTTGCTCATCCGTGAGCAGATGTAGAGGGTCTAATTCTCTTTAAAGTTTCCAATTCGTCTCTCAAATTGGCATTTTCAACCTCCAAAAATGAGAAACTTTTGTCATTGACAGGGACCAAGTCTCCCGAGGTAGATACTGCAGATTTCAGTTGGGATATCTCTCCTCGCAAGTTATTGTTTTCCTGCTCCAGCAGTTTCACGATCTGCCTATGCTCTTCAACCTCGGTCTTTAAAGTCCTTTCCTTAAAATCATAAGCAGCGACTAACTTATCATATCCTTTGTCAGCATTTAGTTGCTGATATTTTTTCTCATACCCCTAATGCAAAATGGCAGAAGATTCCTTGTATTATTGCTGAAGTTCCTCGATGGTACCCTGGAGATCTTCAATCATCTCGTACTAAGCCACATTATTGGAAACAACTCAGTCAAATAAGCATTTCAGATATTGGTAAGCTTCCACTGCTCGTTCAGAGGCATATGGGCCCAGGATATCAAAAATTTGTGACTCATCCAAGTCTGTATGGCCAACTTCAAAATTTTCATTACATTTTTTCATCAACTCAGTATCGTGAGCTGACAATAGTTCCATCCTGGCCATAAACTAGCAAAGAGAAGCCATAAACAGGATTAATAAATGATAAAGGCAGAGCAAGACAAAGAAAGTCAACATGAACAATAAAAACTCGAATTTTTATTCATCAAAAGACAAGTACAAGGTTCAGGGTTACATTCAAAAGAAATAATAAAATTAAAGCCTGAGTAACTTTACACCTTCTCCTTATGTTTTGTGACTTCCTCGGAAAACTGAGATGAGGAGGTTGGTTGCTTGGAAGATAGAGGAAGTTGCTCGGTTGAAGTACTGGTGGGCTGAAGTTGCTCATAGAAAGTCTGAACAATCGAAATGGGAGGAACTTCGTCTCCAATCATCATTGAAGACTCTTCAGAGGCAGCTTCGTCCTCTTCTTCTTCTCGAGGAGAGGGAGGAGGACAATGAACATGGCGTTGAAAAAGATCAGAACTTTCAGAGACCTTTAGCTCCTACAGAGCTGCAACCCATATGTCCCTGAAGAATTTGAGGCTAGTAAAATTCAACTGAGAGGACATGGAAGCTAGGCCTTTGTTCCAACCTTTGTCCCAGCCAGTGCTAAGGGACTTTTTAACAACAAGTTTTCTCTTTATTTTCTCCGAGGAAATCCTCTCAGTAAGAAGTTCCTCGGCTGCCTTCAACTTTCCTTCTACCTCCACCTTCTGACGATCAGCTTCACGAAGTCTACCAAGTTCCTCTTTAGCAGTTTTAAGCTTGGTCTCAAGTTCTCCATCATTCTTGAGCTTTTCTTTAAGCTCTTCATTTTTCTTCTTAAACTCTTTCATTTTCCTCTCCAACTCCTGAGAGGCCTCCACAACTTTCTCTCTCTCTTGCTCGACGGACTTCAGTTGCTTCTCCCAAGCAACCTTATCTTCTTCATATTTCTGACGATAATCCTTTAAGGATTGAGTCAGACCTACAAAAGCCTCCTTCAAACCTCCCGAGGAGATCGAAGCTTTAAGAGCCTCATCCTTTTTCAAAATAGTATTGAAGCATGTTACCAGCTGATAAGAAAAACAACTTTGCGTCAGTACAAGAATAGAACATTGAAAAATGAAAGTTTAGATTAGTAATACTTACTGAGGTAATATGTTGAGCTGCCAAGGTGGTAACCCTATCCCAAGAAAGAGTGTCTTCAAGACCTTGGATTTCTGGGATAATTCAAGACTTCACAGAGCCCATGGCAGAGCTCGGAGCAACAAAAGTGGGAATACCACTTCCAACAGTTAAAGGCTGAGAGATAGGTTCAACCAGTTTATCCGAGGAACTTTTCTTTAACTTCCTCATGGGAGCAGGAACATTCTTAACCAAGGATGTTATCTTGGTCGGTGATATAATGATGACCTCGCTTGGAGGAGAAACAACTACAACCTTGCTCGGAGCCACAGGGGGCTTCTCAACAACTTTCTTAGCAGCAGCAGGAGGGGGTGCATCAACTTTTCTTGTCCCTTCCTCTGGGACATCCTGCTTATTTCTCTTTGCCTCCACATTAGCAGAGTCTGATTTGTCAAAGTATGAGGGAGCTCTTCTTCTCTTCATTCTATCACTAAGAGGAATATTTGATTCAGGAGAGGAACCTTCAGAAGCTGGTGCTGGTTCTATGTCACTTATTACTGGACGAGCAGTAAAAGATGAAGTGTAACTCTTGTACTGCAGCAAGTACGAGGCTGATCTGATATGTTCGTCAGCAACAGTTTGGTGCAAACTCCAGATAAGTTTCAAGTGCCTCAAATTGACATCAGTTTCTTTAGGAGATTTCTTTTTTCTATCAACTGCAAATAAACAAAAATTAAAATGTCAATGACGCATTTTATCAAACGCAAAGAAAACATAATTTTAAAAATAAAATAAAATAAAAACAACCTATCCCATTGCCATAGGGAGGGCATCTAGGACCTGATACACATCATTTCCATTTAATGGAGCATGTTGCTAATTTTTCATAACAACCCCATGCTCAAAGTAATCCCTGTTGGCATCGGGGAGATTGACAACTAAAGCCCTATTTAAAAACCTAGTTTTTAAATAAAAAGTGTTATCACTAACAACCCATCTATAGCAAAACATAATTTCTGGAATTCCTAAACGGGTTCCATGAATCTGATTTAACCTATGGACTCTATTAACTATTCTCCAGGTATTGGGAGCTATTTTTGCAGGTACCACGTCAAAATATTGACAGAATTCCAAACACAAGGGGTTTGGAGGAAAAGAAAAGCCACATTCAGCTACAAAGAGACTGGGGAACCAATGTCCCTCAGCCAAACGAAAATAGTCAGAAGGTTGAGAAAGCTCTTCCAATATGACCCAGGAAGGAATAGAAAAATCAGAACGAAATTTATCAAGCGACTCAACAAGGTAAACCATGATGAACAAAAGAAATAAAAGAGAAGGAAGAAGATCTTATAGGAAAAAGATGAATCAGATGACAACGAACAATGGAAGAAACGAACGCACAAGATAGAGAAGAAGTGAAGAAGTTCTAAAGATGCAAATTTGAAAAAGTAAAAGACGATTGAGTTTTCTGAAGCGTTTAAATACTTTACCTCGATAATGGAGAAAAGCAATGATTACCAAGATGGACGATTGCGTATCCGGCAGCTAAAAAGAAGAAAAAGGCACGAAACACGAAGCGGTTATTGAAATTCGAAATACTTTAAAAATCCTGATACTATGGACTCAAAAAGGGGCTATAAACAACGAACGATTGTCTAACATCCATAAAGTTTAGGCAGCGTAATGTTCCATACTTTTCTTCAACATCAAACTACGAAACATTAGGGGCTTCTGTTGATACCAAATTTATTCTGCTGATGTGGATCAATTATGTGGAGACACATGTCAATCTACATGGCACTCGCAAACATTTTTTTAACAACACATTGACTCCGAGGAACTCAACCTCCCCGACCAACTCAGATGCTCCGAGTAACAAGTGTTCTCCGAGGAACTCTACTGTACCGAGCAACTCATGTATACCGAG
This sequence comes from Sambucus nigra, assembly GCA_949130495.1. NCBI lineage: Eukaryota > Viridiplantae > Streptophyta > Magnoliopsida > Dipsacales > Adoxaceae > Sambucus > Sambucus nigra. The sequence goes on along the minus strand of OX422223.1, from coordinate 68,526,729 downwards.
CTACTTAGGCGGTCCGAGCATCTTAGGCGGTCCTAGATGCATCTCGTACAGAGCATTCATATCCGGATAATCAAGAGGATGACTGCGCATTAAATGCTCATTATTATCACACAGACGCATACGCCTATTGGACAACTGTGTATTATTCTTTTCATTTGTACAACCTCAACGCTATAAATACATTGTAACCTCCTCATTAGCAGGGGACTCGGAATTTCTTGGTAAAACATCTATTATCGAGAATTCCAAACAGTCAGCAATAACTAAATAGTGGAAGTAGGCCATTCCTTCGAGGCTGAACCACTTTAAAATCCTTTGTCTTATTTATTTTTTATCTATGATTAAATAATTAGGGATAATCTAATTTTTTACATCAAGATGAATTAGATTATTTAATGGAAGTAGGCCAAACCTAGGGTCGTTAATGGAAGAAATCACAAGGTTGTGAGGAAGAAGATGACTGTACGTTGGGTAAAATGACTTAGCAAGTCGTTCGAGCGACGTTGCAAGTCATTTGAACGAGACTGATACCTCGTTCAAATGACCCTAGGTTTGGACATGGAGATATATTTTTTCGTTACGAATGCGTGGACGCGAGTTTCGTATTTTTTTGATTTTTTTGAATTTATTACGGAAGGGTGCCTAGAACCAAAATTCTTTAGGAGAAATCAAATCTGGATTATTTAGGGATGTCCGTTGATGAGTGTAGGACTCTAGAAAATATTAAGGAATACTAATTTTACCTTGGAATTAGATGGGAATGAATTCGGGGTATGAATTTAGAGTGTTTAGGATGAACAACACTCGAAAATATATGAACGGATTCGAAAGAAAATTTCAGATGAAATTGGGATACCGGCTGGATTGAGATGTGATTAGTATCGTAAATAAAAATATGAATGTAAGTTCATACCTATGGAATTAAAAGTTGGGGTTATGACTAGGATATTTTTAGGCAAAATTCTACGGGAGTTGGGTATGGAGTGGCCGATTTAATTTACTATTAGAGGTATATAATAAATTATCAAATATTGAATTTAACGAGAAGTGTTAAACTAACTAGTGGGATTTTATGTAACAAATACTAAGCGATAAAGTTATGAACCGAATGAGTGAGTCAGGAGGGTATTGTAGTTGGGTGACACAATTTAAATGACAAATTAATTAATGTGTGATTAATTAAATTACAAGTCGAGATATAGACTTGGGTATTTATGGGCTAGTGCTACAGGTGTGATGCATGGGTTAGTCAAACTTCATTTAATACATACATACATACATACATACATACATACATATATATATATATATATATATATATATATATATATATATATATATATTGGTGTGCTCTATAGGTATCGGTGTGAATAATATTTATAGGTTGAGGGTATACCTATATTGATGTTATGTGAATATATGATTGGATCATGTGAATACCTATTATATGATTTATTATGTCTATTGATATACCTAAGCTACTTGCTATCATGGGAGGTTGTGCGTCATGGACAGTCTTATCCTGGTGAGCCCATTGGGGGATTTTAGATTTGTATCCAGAACAGAGGACCTTAGAGACGTGCTATCTGATAGTATGATAGTTTGGACGGTTGAATGAGAGCGTAGGCATGTGCGTGACCCATTTGGCTGGGGACTATGTTCACCTCCGATATGTGTGATTTGCGATGATGGTTCGAGTGACATACTGAACCAATAGTCCTTTATACAGTGCGTGATGTATCGTGACTTGATAGCAGAGTATGCATGCACCGCAAGTCTCAGTCTAGGGGTGTTGTATTGTGTATATATATATATATATATATATATATATATATATATATATATATATATATATATATATATATATATATAGTTATGTTTTATTCTATTATGTGTTTTTGGTAGACAATGTATCGGTACATGATAACATAGTATACATGCACTGCAGCTTAGCCTAGGGGTGCCGTATTAGTATATATGTAACGAAGTGATAAATATACGCTTATGACTTATTCTACGGTGTGTAATTAGTAGATGAGAAAGGCAGTGACATATAAAATAACCTTAGTGGGTGGAGGATTAAATATATAATGAGAAATTCATAATTCGCTAGTTGATATAAAGAATCCAGTAACGTATTGTATGGGAAATATGGGTGGGCACAATGAGTTAGTATGTATAAAGAGGCATGATATGGCTAGTTAGGTTGGGTAGCTTAACTAGGAAGGTTGGCAGGCAAGCGTTAGGTGTGCACATTAGAACATGGGTGAGTTATACCTCAAGTGAGCGTGACACTAACTTAAATATGAAGAGTGTGCATGCATATTTAATTATTGCAATTTAACTTCTTGCTAAATAGTTTCAATATGTTTTACTTGGGATCTGACCCATTCCAAAATCTTTTAGGTATCCAACCACATGGACGCCCAGTTTGAGGATTCTATCCAGAGATGCGCAACAACAGCTCAGGTGGAAGTTGCAGGACTTTGTTATAGACGTTTCATTTATTCTTTCCTAGTGTAGGATCTTTATTTTAGTAATCATTTAGGCATGTCGTCCTCAATTTTAGTATTCAATTATTTATTTGACCTTGTGCATCCAGGTTATTGCTTCAGTTTACTCTTGTATTTTATTATTGAACCGATAGTTGATTCAGTTACTTTTATTTATATTATTTATCAGTGTTGGATTTAGTTATCAGTTTGTTTTGATGGTTTATTATTCACTTCTACTTGTCATTAATTGATGAAAGATAAAATTTTGTATCAGTCTAATTAAATTACTAGGTGTTTAGTAACTTTAGGAATGCTTTCAACAGTTATGCTAAGAATGAGCCATATGAGACCAACGTTTTATTTTGAGCACAAGCTAGCCACCCGGTATTTTAGTAGGCGAGCTGTCACATCGGTGATGTTAGAGTCACAGAGATATTGATTTGTAGTACATCATGATGGGGATAAGATGTACCCGAACATGAGACAACAGTACTGGTAGAGCGGGATGAAGCGAGACATCGCCGAGTTTGTTTCGAAGTGTGCCACTTGTTAGCTAGTAAAAGTGGACCATCGAAAACCAACAGGGTTTCTACAGTTGCTAGAAATACCTATGTGGAAATGGGAGAGCATTTCCATGGATTTTATTACTGGGTTGCCTACTTCACAGAGAGATCGCAATTCCATATGGGTGATAGTGGATCGATTGACCAAGGTAGCTCACTTTTTTCCAGTTCGGACAGATTATACTACAGGATAGTATGCCTAGATTTTGTTTGCTTAGATAGTGAGATTGCACACGGTGCCATTAGACATTATTTTCGATAGGGATAAGATTTTCATGTCTCGATTTTGGGAGAGTTTCTAGGAGGCTATGGGTACCGAGTTGTGGCTGAGTACGATTTATCACCCGCGGACTAACGGGAAGACTGAGATGACCAATAAGATGTTAGAAGATATTCTATAGATGTGTATCCTTGATATTGGGGGAGGTTGGGAGCAGTTTCTTCCACTGGTGGAGTTTGCACATAATAACTCCTACCAGTTCACTATTGGCATGGCTCCCTTTGAGGCGTTGTATGGTAGAACTTGTCATTCTCCCACTTATTGGATAAAGGTGGGGGATACCAAGCTTCTTGGTCCAAAGTTATTTTAGGATACTTTAGCTAGGATCGAGATTATTCAGAGCTGTATACGGGTAGCTCACGATAAACAAAAGATTTACACTGATGCCAAGCGATTCTTTTGGGAGTTTATTGTGGGGGATCAGGTGATGCTACGTGTATATACTATGAAGGGGATAATGAGGTTCGGGAAGAAAGGGAATCTGACACCAAGATACGTGGGGCCATTCCCTATTATTGATCGAATTGGGCCAGTTGCATACAGACTTGGGTTGCTAGAGCACTTACATCAAATTCATGATGTCTTTCATATTTCTTCTCTTAGGCGACATCTCCGAGATGAGTTGGGCTCACACTCACATCTCTTTAGAGGAGATTGATTTGCAGCCCGATATTTCATACGAAGAGAGGACAACTTCTATCTTAGACCATAGCGAGAGGAGACCGAGGTCGAAGGTGGCTCCACTAGTACAGGTTCAGCGGGGGCATCATAATGCCGACGAGTCCACTTGTAAGCACGACGATGAGATGCGCAAAACGTATCCAAATTTGTTCATACCGGGTATTTCCTTTTTTCAAAATTTGGGACAAAATTCCATTATTAGGGGGGAAGTATGTAACACCCCATAATTTTATTAATTTTTATATTGGGAATTAATTGGGATTTATTAAATTATATTTGAAAATTAATTTCATAAAATGAATATTAATTAGCGATATAAGGGTTAATATTTATTTATATTGAGTATTACTTAGTGAATGACTAATAATAATGATAAGGATATATTAAAATTATCGCGAGTGAGAAATACAACAATTACAGTAATTTAGTCGGGACGCATGTGCCAATCGTGTCAAGACTCAATTTAATGAAATAAAAAGTAAGATATTAATAGTCACCCATATGATCATTTCGAGTGCGCCAATATGTCCAGAGGTTTGAAATAGTCAAAAAAGTATACTCAAGGGTTTAGTTTGGGTCCCGGGATAATTTTAGGCTAAACCGACAACCCGAGAGGATATTTTGGTCATTTGCATTTTTGGAGAAAATGGATTTATGAATTTTATAGGTTTATATCAGAATTTAGGATGAGGCAGTAAGGTTTAGAATCTGCATAATCATAGAGAGGCCATATGGGGAAGAAGAGAGGAGGTTCCAAGGCCAATTTACACCGTTCTTGTACCACAATCGAGAAAAGAGGATCACAACCATACCATTTTTCTATAGAGGATCAGACCTTCAAACAGAGTCAAGTATTTATCTTGCTTAAATTATGAAAGATATACCATCCTCGTTAGATTAGGATGATTAATATATGAACTTCATGTATTTGGGGATAATTTGAACGACATAAAACATGTTCTTGGGTTGAAATTAAGATAGGATAAATCCCTTTATGTATATAGGACGAAATCCATAGATTAATGTTAAACATTAGTGAGGAAATCTAGAATCTTTGTTGGAGTTTTTGAATAAATATGTTAATCTAGGGTTTTTTAGGAATTTTGTTGAATTAATTCAATTTAATGATGTTTCTTGATGATTTGATGATTCTACCACATTAGAAATCATGTACATATGTACATATGATGTTTAGAATGTTTAGTTGAGAGTTTGGGTTCATGTAATGAATGTCTGGTTGAGTGAAAATGGTGAAAATCGTAAGTGTTTAAGGAAGAAGATGAAGACCTATGACAGGCGAATCGATTCGGCTCCCTGGCTAGGCTAATCGATTCGATCCAAGGCCGAATCGATTCGGATGCCCAGATTTTGACAATTTTTTCTCGTTTTGCTTAGGACCCGTGGGAAACGGTCGGGTTAACTTTTGAGGTAATTTTTAAATATAATGGTAGTTATTTTTACATACCAGTAGGCCAAGGATTATTTGGAGACTTAATCACATGAGGAGGATTTATGGCTAAAGTTAATTGAACATAATTATGTGTTGAGATAAAAATTCGGGGAACCTTATCGTAACGCAAGGATTCCTAGGGAACCAGTGACTTAGATCAGTAGGGTATGAGTGAGATAGCTACTGAATTGACTTAAGGGAGGTATATTAATGGTACGTAGTCTAGTCGATAATTATATAGACTACATGCGGGATATATTATAGGGTACGTGCTTACCTTTATTGAACTTATATACATAGGTCATATGAATACCTAATGTGTGAATTATTACGTGTATGACATACCTACGATGCCTACTATCACGAGAGGTTTACAAAGGGGGAAGTCTTATCTTGATGAGCCATCTTGGGGGATTTTAAATTTGTACCTCAAACATAAAACTTAGGGATGACCACTACTTAGGTGAACGAGGGTGTGCCAGTCATTTGGGTGCATATATATGTGCATAGCCCAAAGGACTATAACTATGTTCGCCTTCAATTATGTGTCAAGTGTATATTGTGGTTCAAGAGTGATTTTGAATAGATAGTCCTTTATTTAATACGTGATATCGGGACTTGATAACACAGTATGCATGCACCACAAGTCTCAGCCTAGGGGTGCTATATATATATATATATATATATATATCTATATAATAAAGTAGGATGGTGTTTTCACTATTCACAAATTTGGAAGACAAGTTTGTCCTTTACATATTTAAGTTCCCCCTCTTTTTTACCCTTCATTTCCTTTCCTCCTTTTACCCAAAATTCAAATACAAGGATAAAATTGGAAATCCCAACTTGACATATCCTTTATCCCTTAAGCTCACCCTCTCCCCGTCTCCCCCCGTCACTCATCTGACTATCTCATTCTCTCCCCCTAACTCCACCTCACCCGACTCCTTCATTCCCTCCGCCTACGCCTCATTCATTCTCTCCAACATTCCATTTTTTTGTTCACTCTAACATTCTGTGAACCCTAATTTGTTGGGGTTTTTGGATATATATATATATATATATATATATATATATATATATATATATACGAAGGCTTTTAACATTTTGGGTCTGACATGAATTTGATTTTCGTTTCATTTTGCAGGTTAAATCTATGGTCAAAAATCAAAAAGGTATATGCATTAATTACGAGTTAGATTTTTATTTAGGGGTTTATTTTTGTGTTTGGTTTCAATTTTTAGGTTTTTTTAGGGCTTTTTGGTTTTCGAAAAGCTATCTCTCATTCTCTCTTTTTAGGGCTTTTGGTTTTTAGTTTCACAGTGTAATACATGAGATTTGCTGAATGGTTTTGTGTATGTATGTTGGAATGCTGTTAAGACATGCTTTGAATTTGATACTATTTACACAATGTAAAAAGTATTTTGTGTATGTACATATTTTGTGTGTAATATGTGTGTTTATTTGCAATTTAACTTTCTTTATTTTTTCTTTAGATTTAAGATATATGCTTTGAAGTGATTCTAAATGTGTGATTCAGAATTTTCAGTTGAGTTTTCCATCCACTGCCTCTACCGTTAAGATCATCCACATGTACATTCTCTCTCATTCAAAGTACTTTTATTTGATCTCTATTATTTCCTTTGTCATATATTTTTTTATGTCTACTATTTGTGCTTAGTAGATGAGAAAGATAGTGATATCTAAAATAAGCTAATAATATGGAAACATAACATCTATTTGGTGAATTCTTAATTGATTTAAATGATTTGAGAAAACAAATCAATAATGTATTGTATGGGTAATACGGGTGGGCACCACAAGTAAGTATGTGTAATAAGATAATGGATTTGAACTAGTTAGGCAAGGTAGCATAATTAGGATGGCTTAGTAGAATATGTTAAGTGTGAACAATAATTTAGGGGTGAGGACCTCAAGTGAGAGCATGTGAAACTAACATGTATATAATATCTTCTAATTATGCATTTTAAATACTTGGAAATATTTTTAAATTGTTTTACTCGGGCTCTAACCCGTTTTCCAAATCTATTTTGTAAAAGCCATTTTATGTGCCCAACTATAGGGATGCCCAACTTAGGAGTTCATTATCACTTGACGTGCTGCTGTCACTATGGACGCTTACAGGGCCTTAGTAGTAGATGCCTCCTTTACTTTCAGATCATATGCATTATTATATCTAGTTCAGCCGGGCATGTCACCCCTATCTTCTACTAGTAGTTATTTTTAGAGACACTGTACTTCATTTATTTTCAGTTGGTGGATTCAGCTTTATATATGGATTATTGTATTGGAGTTTCAGGCTGGAGTGTTTATCCTAGTCATATTATATTTGAGTAAATTATTTCTCTATTTATGATGTTGGTTAATTGGTATGTTCAATGTGGTTTATTTAGTTCTTTAGTTATATTCAGATTTGCATGTTAATTAAAATGATTTAAAATTTGGCACCAGCTTAATTAATTAATGTAAGTGATTAGTATTTAACATCTTTCAACAGTGATGCTAAGAATGAACCAACTGGATATTCTATTTTAATTTAATAAATGACTGATTGCCCGATATTTAATTGGGTGGGGTGTCACATACTCCTTTTAGAGAGTTGGTATGATTATCGTGAAGGTTTGTGATTCTCACATGGTGATGCCTTACTAAAGATGATTACAGGTTATTTAATCTCCTCACCGGGTGAGTTGAAATATTAGGTTATTTGGATAAAAGTCCGCCCGGGGCAAGGTGTTTGTAGATGCTCTGGATGGTTAGGAAAGTGTCTGTTTGGAACATGGTGTTTGTCAGTACAGCGAATCATTTAGGAAGGTGTCCACTTGAGATGAGTTGTTTGTGATACACCGAATCATTTAGTAAGGGTGTTTGTAGATACCTCAAATCATTTAGGAAGGCTTTCGCTGAGGATAAGGTGTTTGTTAATACACCGAATCATTTAGAAAAAAAGTACGCTTACGATAAGTGTTTGTCAATGAACCGAATAATTTGGGAAGGTGTTCACATGGGACAAGATATTTATTGATAGACCGAATCATTTAGGAAGGTGTCCACTTGGGACAAGGTGTTTGTCCCTACGCCGAATCATTTGGGAAGGTATCCACTTAGAACAAGGTGTTTCTCGATACACTGAATCTTTTAGGAGGGTGTCCTCTCATGACAAGTATTTATCGATACACTTAATCTTTTTAGGAAGTGTGTCCACTTGGGACAAGGTGTTTTTTGATGTATTAAATCATTTAGGTAAGTGTTCGATTGGGACAAGGGGTTTATAGATACACCAAATAGTTTAGGAAAGTTTTCGCTTGGGAAAAGGTGTTTGTAGGTACACCAGATCATTTTAGGAAGGGTGTCCGATTGGGACAATGTTCTTGTCGATACACCGAATTATTAGGAAAATGAATTTGATGTTTATGAGAGAAATGGATTTGAATTCTTGGGTCTTGGTAAAAAAATTTAGAAATGAATTTGAATTTTGGGGGAATTTCTTGGAAAGAATTATTTTTTATTGGATCTGGGGAGGTTGACCGATCGACCAAGCACTGAGGTCACTTGATCGATCGGGTAAGCGCGCGCTTGACTGATCAGTCAACTGCCCATTTTTCACTTCTCACTCTCTCCACTTTCTCAAAGCTTCAGGCTTCAATTTTTTTTTATTTTTCGAGTGCTTTTGTGAGTGTTTTCTCTCTATCATGCTCGAGAGAGATGATCCTGGAGAGATGTTGGATATTCTTCTAAGAGACCTTATTGATGCAAGACATGTGCCCGAGTCTGATGAAATCGAAGACTGGGCAGCCTTAGAGCTTCCAGAGGAGCCAGAGGCGGGGTACTTGGGGGTGAACCATCACATCCCCAACTGGCAGACCAAGGTGAAGTTTTACGAGAGCTTGTTGTGCACTTGTACAATGCTGTGCGATGTGGCTTGGTGTATGTATCTATTGTTGCGACATTATTTTTTTATGCATTTTCTCGAATATTATTGCTACGCGCTATTTTCTTTAGGAGAGCGAGTACTTCTCTCCTATCATTAAGGATAAGGTATGTGACCTGGGATTTAGTCCTTTTTTGGATTCTTTGGTGACGACTTATGGTACCTCCACAGTACGGACGTTGACAGAGAGATGGTGGGACACTACCTCCACTTTTTATTTACTGGTGGGTTAGGTGACACTCACTACCTTGGGCCTTTATGTTCCGATTGACCTACAATCTAGCCAGTTCCCATTGATGATTCCCCATCACCTTAGGCTTTTTGGTAATGCTATCAGGGTAGCACTGGGGTTTTTGTATTCCATTTTCTTAGGTGTAACGATTGTTCTTACCTCTCTGTCCACCTATATGCATAGGCGAGCGGGGAGGTTTAGACATGACACAATGAGGACTTGCTAGTATACCTAGTGATTCTTATTCTTTGCACTTGTTCACACTATATGCTCATCTAATGGAGAGGCAATTCATGCTGGTTTATTTGTTTCGCTTCGCTACTTTAGCTGCAATGGACAATATGATTTGTATGGGTTGGCTTTGGGTCTGCTCTATGCCAGTATGATCTCCCTATTAAGACACGTGGTTAGGAACCCTGTTGGTTACATTACCGCTTAGGAGGTATGCTATTTCCTTGTGCTTTTTTTTTGCAATTCCTTTTTACTACATTACTGATAATTTGCATTTTCTTCACGTATCTATGGTATCTTGAGGTTTTTGTGATCCATCGGGGTCACTTGCGATCACCATAGGAGGATAGTTGTCCACGCCAGAGAAGATAGAGGTAAGATAAAAGGGGTCCAGGATTTTGGTGTATTTTCAAAGGGAGATTCATTTCTTATTGAGCGGTTTGACCATTGACATGGGTGTAAGTATAGTAACTACAACCAATGAGGGATCATTACCTATTGATGCCTCGAAATCAATGGAACGTAAATGTAAGTCTTATCCTTTATAAACTACCATGGCATGCCATGAGTTCCTTCGACATAAGGTCTCGCGATGAAATCACTATAGACATCTATCACAGGAAGAAAATCTTTTTTACTTTACTTGTGATTATAATGCAATAACCTAGGGCGTCTAACTGGAAATTTATACATTAGTAGTTCCATGGGGGAAATATTTAGCAACCTTTTGTAAAGGAATACCATTAAAATAATGGTGTTGTCAAAAGTGGAAATATCATACCTACCTACAGAACGAGCCATGTCAAAATGGGTCCTATCCAGTAAAGTGTACAATGATCCCAATGTTTAAAAATGAGAGGAAGGCTCACCCCACGAGATAACCTAATCATAAACTTGATCAAATATCTCCGTGGTTTATCGATAGTTTTACCAGGAAGAAAGAAGCAAGATATTAGGCATGAGATGTAGGTAGCTAATTCAGAATGTTGATCCTTGCTGGGGCCAAATAATGCATCAGGTCCCACGTCCTTTGCATTCTGACCGTTCTTTTTATGCTCCTTTGTTAACTTTGGTAGGACAATGTAGAAATGTTTTGTCAACCAAGTAAAGGTTTCTTTGGAAGAATCACCTGCGCACTCATGATAAAGCTTGTCTATCTTCGCTCGAATTTCATCTTCTTTATCATCCAAAGGTGAATCATTGTAAGGGGGAACAATATGGCTCTATCCCATATAGCTCACATAAATCCTCTAAAGTGATTATGAACTCATACCAAGCTTCCATAAAGGTGTGAGTCAAACAGTTTTATTGAGAGATCTGTAAATCAAGAGCAAATTTGTTCTTAGATATAGTAAAATCCCCAAACCAATAAGCAACATTGGAAAGACCTACCTTGAGAAGAGTTTCCTCATACTTCTTCTAGATATAAGAAGTCCAAACGGAGAAACCATCCGATGAGACACCTAGCACCTCGAGCTCAATGTTGGAATATGGGAAATCTCCCCTATCCAAATGAAACCTTAACATACCATGTGGAGACAGGTTACCTCCTTCAGAGCGATTCTCTAGCTCTTTAGCCATGAGAAGTGGGTCCTCTAACCTCTTCAAGTGCACAGAGAAAGCCTTGCTTTCTCCAAAACTTATAACCTTTGTTAAAAATGGTGAATGAAGGTGGTGGTGAAAAATGGCATTCCTCTTGGACAGCTTAGAAGACAAAGCTATGATTGAAACATTGTTGAATATGTCTATAGCCTTGTGCTATGAAGCCATTTAGGATAAAAATAAGGGTATAAGAAGATGGGGTAATGCAAAAACTTTAGAGGAAGAGATTAAAGCAGATTATAATAGTCTAAATAGAAGATACGTGAGAATGGTTCTTAGCAGAAGAAAGCTTCACAAATGTCAATTCCAAAAAGAAATTAGAAGAGTTTTAAAAAGAAAAGAGAGAAAATCTTTTATGAGAAGAGGAAACAACCCAGTTGCTTCATTTTCATTTGAAGGTTCATAAAATTAGACAACTGTTTGAATTGTGATGGCAAAATGATGTTTACACAAACTTTGGACTCAATGATTACAATAAGGCTACATGTGGCAATGGATGACAATAGTGTAAAAATTAATGATCTTGGCATTTAATGCAAAGATATGCCAATGATCAATATTGCACATGTGAAGTAAAAATAATAAAAAAATGATACATATACAAAGAAGTTTATTCATCATGGGGTTCTTCGGTTTTAACCTCATTGCGTTAAGGTTCCTCAGATTAAGATTAAAAAATAGATAGGTTACGAACAAAGGACACCTAAGATGGGAGGTGTTTCATAGACAAATTTCTTACTTACACAATAACTTTTCCTACGAGGGGGCAAATGTAGGAGGGAATTATTTTAGAGATAAGATACTTTAAGAAGGTAAAAAAGGCATTCGATCAATATTACATAAAGAAGGCTGGTCAGATTAATAGAAAAACCAAGGAAGCTCAGAAGTAGCACCAAAAGAACTCAGATCAAGGGTCACCAAAGACTCTGCATGAGACAAAGGCCAAAAAGGATCCACATGATCCAACACTCTGTGAAATAACTCATCCGAGAGATAATATCACAAGAAGCCACAAACTTCCACGATCAATTATGCTCATGATCCGTAAAGATTCACTAACGTAAAAAGCATTATATGATAAAGAAATATTCCTATAGGCACATGATCCCATGCCGATAGAGTTTTTGTAATGCATTAGATAGTTTGATCTATATGGTTTATTAGAATAATACTTCATTCCATGATTTGAGATTACTTTATGTCATGATAAACCATTTTTCCCCCACTAGATATTTGGGTACGGTTTACCAACAATGGCATTCCAAGATAGGGGATAAGGGCCTAAAGTTCCACGAAAGGAAGGCAGGATATATAGACCACTTCCTCTCAATACTGAAAATCGAATATCAGAGAATTGTGGTGAGAGAAAGATAGAGAGAAGATATATTCTGGGATAGGCTTCAATAAACTTGAATATATTCCAAAAGAGTTCTAAAAACATAGTAAACACTTAGATAGATTGTGAGTTTTGGTTGAGATTTGATCACCTATAAACATTTATTACCATTCTAAGTGAAATATAAATCTATCTCCTGTGGACATAGCATAAGTTAGGTGAACCACGTTATTTATTGTGTTCTTTGTAGTTGATTTCTTATTCAAAGTACATTTTCTCTTCATTACTAAACTTGTTGATCATTACTTTTGCGGAGTGTATTTCCCATTACCATATATAAATGTTACACCCCAGTTTTACTACAAACACCCATGTGCTAAGAGATAACACTTCCTCCTTTTACCTAAAGATAAATGATCTCTTACATTTGGCAACTCCGCTGGAGAGGTATTCTTTTAGAATGGTTAATGAGAATATAAAATGAACTCTTTAATTTAATGATGCTCAACATGTGGAGGAGTAGGCTATTATCACGCCTGTCACTGAGGTTCTTTAGGTAACTATTGGCTCCAGGAATGTGGCTGGGAGATAAGCTTCCACGAGCAATATCTTGGGACCCAACCAAATGACCAACCTCATGGCCAAGTTTATGAAGTTCTTTCAAAGCTAACAAGGTATGATGATGTTTGGTTCCATGATGGATACCAGTTCTTTTGTTACATCAGTGGTGCAACCGGCTACTCTTTCAATGAGAGTTCTCGTTACCCCTCTTAGCTGAAATATTCCATCCGTGGTTAGTCCTGCTTTAACAATGGTCATTGAAGCTCCTATTATCATTACTCCTCCATATGTAGTCACTCCAACACAGGCTAAAATGGTGGAAGAAACCATCCCACATTATTTAACCATTGAAAAAGTCAATAAGGAAATGATGAAGATGCTGCCATCATCCTCACAAACATTTAGCAAGACAACTTCTGTTTACAATGATTTTCATACTCCTTATCCAGAGGAGTACAATGACGAACCTTACCCTAAGGGGTACATTCCTACTATTTTTTAGAAGTTTAATAGGAAAGGAGCAAACCCAAAGGAACATTTAAAGATATTTATGAAGAATTTAAGTGCACATTGCAGTAACAAAAATATGTATTTAAGGAATTATTCAAAATCCCTCACCGATAAAGCTTATACATGACACTATCACTTGTCTCCAAGGAGTGTGGCCACATAGTAGGACCTGCATGTGAAATTACTCTAGAAGTTCTTCCTGGTAGATGATGAGTTTACTTTAGCTAATTTTTCTTGCGAGAAAAAAAGGCCAGGTGAGGAGATAATGGCTTACATCAAGAGAGAAAGATATCTAGATGTAGGGGAAACTCCTCCAAATTTGTGCAGAAGGTTTGTTACCAGAGTTTATTTGACATTTGATAAATAAAACTAGAGAAGGCACTTTCAAAGCCTTAATAAAGGCAACCCAAAATATATCGTTGATCATTCGACCTGTTTCGGTCATTACCAATATTGTGTGGAACAGCCATCCAATGAAGACTCTAAAGGGTCCTAGTTTCCATGAGTTAACTAAGCTAATGGAAGTGGAAAAGAAGGTAAGAATGATAAGAAGAACAATCAGAGGAATTTTGATCGTGATGATCCACCTCCATTTTCATGCAGTGTTAAAGAAGAAATGAATCATTTCAATACAATGGTTGGTGATGGAGTAGTCTTCCCACCCAAAAATTCTTTGAGTTTCGCTATAATGGCAAATGTTTAAGCAAACCCAAGCTATTTCCAGGTCCATTGGCGTGCTGGTCATCCTATAACTACATGCTTTACCTCGAGGAAGATCATCACTAAAAGCTTACTGGAAGGGTCTCTACGGATCCCTCAATAAAATGTTAATAATAACCCATTGCCAGCTCATGGAGCACACATGGTGGTTGTATTTAACGAGGAAGCTGAAAGTCAAATGAGATGATAAGCAAGATTGTAAGATATTTATGGAAACTATTTAAACAGAATAACTAATGTGGTCATTGCATACAATGAATCAAGTGGTAGAGATAGCCAACAATCTTTTTAGACAGTGGAATATGAGGTGGATCCAAGCTTCGAATATAAGGTTGTATCAAAATCATAAAAATTTCGTGGTTTTTCGATCAGGATGTGATGCCTCTAGAAATCAGGTTGGAAATAATTAAAGCTATTTTCGACATCGCCAAGAAAATGCTATTACCTTGTTGAGATGGAAGGGATATATGACTATGTTGATTAAAAAGTTCATGTCTGAGATTACTTTCTCAGATGCTGATAAATCAATAAAGTTCCCCCATAATAGACCTTTATACATAACAATAAGTATCAACGGAACAAGATTCACTAGGTCTTTAATGGATGGAGGTGCTTCGGTGAACATAATTCCTATTAGCTCATTTCATACCGCTAATATCTCATAAATAAGGTCGGTTGCAATACCACTTTCCATCTTAGGTTATGACAACCAAACTTTCAAGTCCATTGACATTACACATCAAATTTCACTTGATTAAGTCAACTACCTTATACCATTTTTTATGTGGAAGAGTTTAGATGCACAACAATGGCTTGGTTCCTTCAGCATACCATCAATGTGCAAAAGCCAACATCAAGAAAACAAAGATTATGATACGAGATAATGAAAAGACTTTGACAAAACATGAGGCACCTTTGGTGGATGTGACCTTCTACACCGAGTTAAACGTGGAAACACATGTCCTCATGAGGCGTATTAAAGGGGTGAGAGTGCCCTCTATCAAAGACAAATTATGAACTTTGAGGGATCAAGAGGAAGAATTTGAATAAACTATGCAGTCCGAATGAAAGGGCATGCCAATCCTAAAATGCATGCCCTCTATTAATAACTTAGAGATAGAATAAGGCCAAGGATAGACCCAATAGAGAGACAAGTGAAGAGGAAGAGTGCACTAATCAGAGATAATAGACCAGTGAAGGA
Organism: Sambucus nigra; assembly: GCA_949130495.1. Taxonomy (NCBI): domain Eukaryota; kingdom Viridiplantae; phylum Streptophyta; class Magnoliopsida; order Dipsacales; family Adoxaceae; genus Sambucus; species Sambucus nigra. The sequence goes on along the minus strand of OX422223.1, from coordinate 68,510,915 downwards.
GCAGTTAAAAACTGTAGGAAAATAAAAGCACCACTAGCTTCTTCAAGACAATGAAACAAGGTGATAATCAATGATGTAACGGTGGTATATCACCTTTGAAGGTGTGAGAGGGCATCCGAAGACACTGATGAAGATGATCCATAATATGGACATTTTTTCATTGATAATCAAGGACAATGCCTTATTCTTACTAACTTGATAATTCAAAACTATGTAAAAGAAGTTGAAGATGAGATCGAATACATGCAGGTTCACAAAAATTCACAAATTATGTAGTTGGAATAAGTAAATTTAGCTGAGGATGATCATTAACCAATTCTAATTTTCATTTTGAAAAATATGGAAGACACAAAGAATCAAGAGAATTAATTATTAGGTTTGATCACTCTGATCTTCTTTGCTGACTAAATGGTGTTAAGAACTAGTGGTATCCACATATTGTTGTGTGTTTGAACATTCTCCTTGTCCAATATGCCTTAGCAGTATCATTCCATCTACTTTACCTTTTAGGTTATGTCGTCACACTCCCTTAGGCCTAAGTAAGTTAATGGCAAGTATGTACCTAGTAGATGGACCATCCGCCCGAGTAAGCTTATTATAAATAATAAAGTTAGCGACCAACCTAAGTTGGATTTATTGTCTAAGAGTCTCCTATAGGGCTTTTGTTATTGTCGTGTCAACTCATCAGGTCTCTTGTGTTTGTAATAAGGACCTTAGAGTTGTAGTAATTGAAACGCTTATATTATCTTGTTATAATTACTACAGACCCTGCTTGGCATGTGAGGTTCCTTGATTAAAAAAAAATTGAACTTGTTATAATCCCAGGAGTCCATCCTCGCACAAAGGAGTTATCGTTTAGAAAATGTGCGTATTAATGATAGGTAACCAAGAAAAATTAAGCATCTAATGTAAAATACAAAAGTACAGGGGCCAATTGACCTTTATTCATTAAATATTGTCTGACGAGAAACATAAGTTTGAAAATGAAAATTTGATTAAACTAAATGTTCTAATAAAAGATAAAGAAGGCTAAAAGTAGAACTCATGAAGATTGGCTGCATTCCAGGCTCTTGGTATCTCCCCGCCCTCCAGTGTTTTCAAGTGACATTCTCTTTGCAGGTCATCCCTGATTATTCTGAAGGGTCCTTCCCAGTTTCGTCCTAATTTGTCATCTAATGGTGTTACGGCACTGCCGAAGACTTTTCTCAGGACATAATCTCCTACCAAAAAAATCCTTGATTTGACCTTTTTTACTGTAATGCCTGGCCAGTTGCTGTTGGTAGGAAACCAACTTAATTATGGACTATTCTCTCCGCTCATTTTCTAAGTCAAGCTCAGTGCGTAAGGCATCATCATTAAGGCCTTAATTTACTAAGGTGGTTCTCGTGGTGAGGATACTTTCTTCTAGTGGGATAATAACTTTCATACCATAATCGAGTACATATGTTGTTTCCCTAGTTAGTTGCCTAGGCGTGGTACGATAAGCCCATATAACATGAGGGAGCTCATCCACCGAGTCACCCTTGGCTCTTTTTAATTGATTTTTTAGTCCATCGAGCATGGTTTTATTGGAAGCCTTTGCGTGTCCATTGTTTTGGGGTTATGCCACAGAACTAAAAAGCTTTTTGATTCCATGTTCATTGCAAAAATATTAAAAGAAACTACTCTCAAATTACATTCCATTGTTGGTGATGATAGTCCTTGGTACCTCAAAGCGTGTTATGATGTTTCTCCAGATGAAATTGGTCATATTTGAGTCACGAATGTTCTCCAATGGTTCTGCCTCTACCCATTTGGTGAAGTAATCTGTGCCTACCAACAGATACTTTCAGTTTCCAGATGAAGTAGGTAGTGGTCCCACTATGTCTAGTCCCCATTACACGAACGACCATGGGCTTGTTAATAATTTCAGGTCGCTGGCGGGCTGGTGGATCATAGGAGAACGCTTCTGACATTTTCCACACTTATGAACGTAAGAACTTATGTTCTTTTGAATATGAGGCCACTAGTAAACCTCCTTCATTACTCGAAAGGCCAAAGATATCACTCCGACGTGACTCCCAGAAATGCTGTCATGAAGTTTGCCGAGTACTTGCTCGGTGTCATTTGGGTGGACGCACTGGATATAAGCACCAGTGAATGACTTCTTATAGTGATTCCCTTTTTGGGAGAGATAAAAGCGGGTAGCCTTAACCCTTACTTATAGGCAAACATTTTTTCTTCGGGCACTATGTCGCTCCGTAGATAATTGACAATTAGATCCATCCAACCAGGGGACTTTTTGTGAGGACATACTCAGCTATGACTGCCTGTTCAATACCTAGTTGTGTGAGGAACTATATTAAAATAATCCCCCTTAGGTCAGAGTCAATTGCTGAACTCAGAGCCACTAAGGCATCAATGTGACAGTTTTACCCCCGAGGAAACTATTGGATGTCTACTTTCTTAAATCCTGCTATTAGTCCTCTTACCATAGCGAGGTAGGATTCCATTCTATCATCTTGGTCTCTGAAATCCCCTCTCAATAGCTTGGAGACTAGTTTGGAGTCGCTGAATATGTGAAGGCGCTTGGCCCCTAGTAGTTGGGCTTTTTGCAAGCCAGCGATCAGTGCTTCATATTTAGCTTCATTCTTGGAGGTCCCAAATCCCAATCTGATTCTTTTCTTAATGACATTATCTTCTGGAGTGATGAGAATGATCCTTACTCCTTCCCCCTAAAATTAGAGGCTCTATCAATGTATAGGGTCTAGTTCTTAGATTGTGCTTCTTCGAGGCGACTACCAATGCATAGGTAAGTTTTTTCAGAGGTAGGTACCTCTGTTCTACGTCTAGAAGTGTCTTATTGGCATAATAAAATGAATTCTGACCTTATCCCTTTTCACATTCCAGGGCAGAACTTACAGTATGGTCTGATACTACAAGATAAAGGTTCAGTAAGTCTCTATCATTTGGAATCACCAGGAAGGGTGACTTCTAAGGTAAGATTTGATTTATTCCATAGCTTGTGCATAATCATCATTCCATATGAGTCCTTTGTCCTTCTTTAGGAGCTGAAATAGTGGTCGACAACATTCCAAAGACTTGGAGATGAACCGATTGAGTGCTGTGAGCATACTTGTGAGCTTTCGTACATCTCAGAATATTTGAGGAGGCTGGACTCTAGTAATATCATCGATCTGATTTGGATTGGCCTCAATTCTTCTTTTACTGACTAGATAGCCTAAGAACTTTCTTGAATGGACACCGAATGAACACTTACTCTCATTAAGCTTCATATGATATTTCTTGAGGATCTCAAAGTATCTAGCTAAGTCTGCGAGGTGGTCGCCTGTGTTCTTTCTTTTGACTAGCATATCATCGATGTAGACCTCCATAGTGTCTCTTATTTATCTCTTGAACATGTTGGTGACAAGTCTTTGATAAGTTTCCATTGCATTCTTTAAGATGAATGACATAACCTTACAGTAATATAACCTAATGGGGGTTATAAAATACGTTTTATCTTGATCGAGCCCGAAAAAGGAATCTGATGGTAGCCAAAGTAAGCATCCAAGAAACTCACCCTTTTATGCGTTACTATAACGTCAACCAACTGATCTATTTTGGGAAATGGGAAGTGGGAAGCTATATTTGGGGCATGACTGATTGAGATACATGAAATCAATACTTTGTTTCACTTTTGCACCATCATTGGGTTAGATAACCATTTGGGGAACTGAACTTCCCTAATAAATCCTGCATCCAATAGATTCCCTACTTCATTTTACACCATCTTCGCCTTGTCAGGGCTTGTTCGGCGAGCCTTTTAAGTGACCAATTTGAAGGTTGGATTGACGTGCAGGATATGGCAAGATACGCTAGGATCAATCCCTAGAAAATCATATGGTCCCCAAGCGAAAATGTCCAAATTTATTTTGAAAAATGCAATTAACTCTTTCTTCTCTTGATCGGTGAGTGTGGTTATGATCAGAAACTTCCTCTCTAGAAAGTTATCATCGGCCCCAACTTCTTCCAGGTTATCAATGACCTTATTGGCAGGGTAAACCCTAGTCTCCTCCACCCCTGGTCGGCCATACTTTACTTTCTATTTGGAAGGTACAATACCTTTTCGAGCTTCCTCCTAAGCGTCCTTTACCTCTTTATTCTTCTTCTTCTTGGGGAGAATGTCTGTGATAAAGAACTTTATTCTCGTTTCTTAATCACCATGGATTTAGACCATGCCCTAGTTTGGAACACACTTCAACTTTTAGTTGTTTGTCGATGCATGACCTTCATGGCATGGATCCAACCTCTGCCTAAAATGGACCGTAATATGGGGACTCAATGTCCACCACTAGGAACTCCATTATCTTTGAGATGTTTCATATACTCACTGGTAGGACTATCTTTCCCATTGACATATTGATCCTTCCTGTAAAGCTGACCAATGAAACTACAACTACTTTAAGGTCGGTGACATTCTGTTTTATCTTTTGGAACCACTCCAGGTACATTACTTTTAACGAGCTCCCTTATTCAATGACTAGCTTGTCAACGTCCTAATTTGCAATCCTAAGGGTTACTACCAATGCATAATGATGTGGGGTTCTAATCCAAACCAAATATTCCTCTGTGAAAATGATATGCTTGGTGTAGTTGGCATCCTCTTATCACCAACGTTTACAAGATTGGGTTTTGGCGGGGTCGATCTGAAAATCCTCCATGATGAACGTCACCTTCTTAAGCTCCATCCGAACAACATTTCCTTGGATTTTCTTAAGATCTAATGCCTCATGGATTACTACGAACTCATGTTATATGTCATCATTAAGGATGTTGACCGACTTCTAGTCGCCATTGGAGGTGAACTTATCTTCTTTCTTTTTGATGTACTCATTGAGGTGATCAACTTGGTGCAGATCCTACAAATATGACTTCAGAGCCTTATAATTTTTAATCCCGTGGCCTCCCTCTTTACGGAATGCACATTTCAGCGCATTATTTCTTTTTGCTGGGTCACCACACATATTTTTGGCCCACTTAAGGAGTGACTGGTCTTTGATCTTACTCAAAATTTTGTCAATGGGTTCCTTGAAGACCGTGTTAACATCCTGGAACACCTTTAAGGCACAAGCCTTATTCCCATTATTAGAGCAATCCTTGCCCCCTCTCTTATTTCCTTTATTTGGAGTATCACTCTTCTCTATTCCCTTGTTCTCCTTTTCTTGACCGTTGTCCCTTTCATTATAATGAACCACATCTTCCACCTTAGCGTATTTCTTAATACAAGCTATAATGTCATCAATGGTGTTGGCTTCTTTTGTTAGTTAAGGACTAGTGCAACAAAGAGGTGGTCGGTAGACCAATTTTGAAGGATGATATGGCAACTTGCTCCGAGAAGTCCTCAATGTTATTAAAGACTTCCTAATACCTTTTGGCATAATCTTGAGGGCTCTCCTCTAGATTCTTTTACATGGTAAGTAGAGCATCGATTCGGTTAGGGAGGGAGCTCCTGGTTATAAAGCGAGCAGTAAAGGCCTCTGCTATAGCCTTTGTAAGAGGGTACTTTAGATTATAGATGGAGGCGTAACCCCTATTTGAGTATGGTGATGATAGGCTAATTTGGCCAAAGCTTTTTATTAATGATAGGACACACAAACACAAACCCAATGAAGATAAACTCAGTTTAAACTCACAAAACTCTCGTGTATAACTCAGGAAATAGTAATAAACTTTAGAAGTAACTTATCTAGAGGGAGATAAAATTAAGCACCCTAGATACACCTTAGTAGGCAGGTATAAACACACTAAAAACCCTCAAGAATCTCTGTCAAGTGTTAAAAGCTTCGTAATAAATAACAATAGTGAGTGAGCAAACCCCTCTGGTTTGCAATAACTCTCTCTGATGTGTATTCTCTCTAGCAACAACTCCTCCACTCTAAAAAATATCATCCTCTCCTCAAAGGTGGTTGGGGTCCTTAAATAGCCCCCCCACCCCCGAGGCAACTCAGTCATTTAAGACTATGAAAGATATCCCTCATACTTTATGTCACAACATTAAATACCTGATGCACTAGTTGTCTCCACGTCATTAACATTAAATGCTAAGACATGCCTTTTGCCTAACCACTGTGTGTCAGGGGGCTGTTGTCGCAGAGGTAGCTCACCAACTGCCTGACATCCACAAATACCACGGTGGTTTACTCAAGTGCAGGTATGACATTGTTTAGATGGCTAGTGACATCACTTATAGTAGATGTGACATTAAGTAGAGGGTCACCTGGTTCACAACTCAACGCTCGATGGAACTCAAGGCTGCTCTGCCCAAGGTTCCACGATCAGGGTCCCTCGGTGTTTTACCAGGTGTATCTAGGATGGCCAGGACAAGCCCCCAACGGTGCCTCACTTCTTAATACTCCAAACTAGGTCCCTCTAAAGTTCCCACGACGAGGTCATTCGATAGAGCATGAAATCTCTCCCAGGCCCTACCAAGCCTGGTCTCTCGCAAGTACCGTTTGGCCTCACATGAACTCGTTATTAATCTCGTTACAACATTACAACCGTTGTAGCTTACAATTAATCATAAACATAAATACAATGTGACTAATACAACAAGCCAAAGTATGAGTTGCCATGCCAAGCTGCCTTGTTGAGCTGCCGCGCTTGAGTTGCCACACTTGAGATGCTTCGGTTGCTTAATCTCAAACACTTTTGCCAATTAAGGAATTATCCCTAATCCCAGGATTACCTTCAAGCTCCCTCTACATTTTCCCCTCCGTGGATAGATTTCTTGGAATAAGAAATATCTACACGAAACTTCTCAATCCGATGAACCTTCTTTGCGTGAAAAAATTCTGAGCTGAAGCGCTATTGTCATTGGGGCTTGGGCGAAGGGACATCGCCATTTTTTCCTCATGTTAAGACTCAACCGTTCTAGCTTTACTATTTTAAATTTTCCCTAAAGGCCTACTAACCTTATCAAATACTCGTTTGGACTCGTGGTAAGTAAAATTCTCCCTTGTGATGCTTCGTTGTGTTCGAAAAAGCAAAAATTCTTCCCGATGTAACCGAGTCACCCTTTAAACAACGTTTGGACATGTGGCGAGGGGACATCGTAGCTTTTTGAACCGTTGGGGTACTACCTTCGTTGGGAGTCATTGGATAAGTTTGACACCAATTTGGCGCCAAAACTCGACTTAACGGAGAAGGCAACCCCCTTTTTTTCCCAAGCGTCATTTCATTAAATGACGCGGCGCTGTCTTTTCAACTGTCGAGACCCTTCCTGATGTGCCACATGTTCATTTGAAATGATTATAGGCGGCCCTTGCATGTGCGATGGTGGGAAACTCCACCCGTTGAGTTTGAAACCCTTCAAACGTCTCCTTTATTTCAAAACCCTTCTATATCTTCATCTTATTTATCTTCTTCAAGCTCCCTGCTTCCTTTAGAGAGAGAAACTTTGTGCGAACCATCTTTTGAACCACCACCTGCGGTTGTGCACCTCCTTATTCATTTCCAACTCTTCTTTTACCAGACCTTTTTGTACTTCTGTTGTCTGCAATTTCCTCTTCAAGCAACCCTGCCACTCCTGCCACCAGTGCTCCTCCTGCCCCCCCCATTGTCACCGTCCCTTATGCTGACTCATTGACCGCTGCTCATCAAGAACAATTGCGTTTCTACTGCCCGTCCCCCATTTCTGGCGAAGGTGATGACTTTGCTGTGTTTTGCAAGAGTTGCATTTTTAACTCCAAGTATGATGTTTTGACGCTTGGTGATGAAGATGAGAATTCTGATGAATGGGGCTTTCTACCTCTCGAGGGGACTCTCAGATTTTGTCTTGAGCGAGGGGACTTCCCATGGTACCACATCGATTTTGAAAGTCCTGCGAGCTCTCCTGCTCACTTTGATGCTTGGAATTCTCATATGAAGAGTTCCCACACTGATACCCTCACTAAGATTGGGCTTCATCGAGCCAAGTGGTTTGGTGAGTTCACCCTCTTTAAAAATAATGCTACTCTTTCCGTTCTGGTATCTCGCTGGAATGTTACTACTCACATGTTTATCGCAACATGGGGAGAGTTTATAATAACGTTGGAGGACGTGTGCGAGCTCCTAGGCCTTGAGGCAATAGGTCATGAGCCCTATTCCGATGAAGCTCTGGATGCCCAAGAAACTACTGACCGTTTGGAGCTGGACCGTATATGCCAAAGGTGCATCGGTACTTCAAACAAAGCCGCAGTCACTCCCCTTACCTTCTGAAGGAAGTTCCTCTGAGGATGCCCCTAGATAAGGTACATTGATAGAGCTTCATGCCTATATCCTTATCATTCTTTCTCTCTTCTTTTTAACAAGAAAACCCAATGACCAGCCTCAAAGGGATCTTATCAACATATCCCTTCGTTTGGCCTGGGGTATCAAGCTCCCCCTGGATGCGATCGCCTTGGGGTCCCTCTACACATGGCTTGATAGGGTCCTTTTTGACATGGAGCGATCTTTGGGTCATTACAACCTAGCCAATTTTTCTAACTGCGTTCTCCTGACGGGTTTCCTTTATGTGCGCTTCTTGACCGTAGCAGCCAAGACTAGCCGTCCTCCCTTGGGGGAAACAATCTTGCTTCCTCGCTCATTTGTTTACCATAAGAGGCAGAGCCGAGAGGAGCTGACCTCCTTTGTTGACGACTTTTCTAGTCTTGTAATGAGTCCATGTGGGGAGGATATTTTCCTCTATACTTGTGATTTTTTTAAACATGGGGCAAGAGTGGTTCAGCCAACCACCGTAGACCTCATTACTGAAGACTCCTCATTGGCCGTTGTGCTTCTATTTTTGCCAGGATACCTGCCCTCATACATCGAGTGGGGATATACCAGCGAACATTATAATCCCAACCGATGGAGCCATCAATTTGCCTTTGATCAAGGGGCTCCTCGCCCGGTGTTTCAGTTATCTAACTCGAAGGTGTCTTTTGGCAGGGCATGTTGTCTATTATCCTCAACTGCCGCGTGGGGAGTGAGTTCCATATTGGCTGGGTGAGTCACCATCCCCAGCATCACTAGGCAAGGGGACGTGACCCCTCTGTTTGTGATAAAGTATTGGCCGAGGCAACTGACCCAAATTGCCGAATTCATCGAGGGTAATCCTGTGTATCCTCCAGTTCTTTCATTTTCTGCCCTGGAGTTGGGTTTGAAGGGCAATTCCGTTCTTAGGGTTGAGTTACCTCTAAGCCAGACCCCAAAGAACCTCCCACGGAGCTTCCTTCATACTTCCCCATGATCCCTATTGCCACGCCCAAACCAAAGGTCGTTGCGACCCCCAAACCATCTTCCCCCACGATCGAAGCTGCCATGAGCGAAGGGTCTTCTCAGCCACCTGCTAAGAAGGATAAGAAATCCAGGTCTACGAAGTCTAAGTCCCAAGGTCAAACGCAGACTCCATTGGAGGCATTCCTAATTGGCTCCGCTCCCCCGCTTATGTCTCTGGAATTGGTTGAGGAGCTGAGGAGGCGGGTGGAGGCCGAAGTTGCCTGAATAAATGTTGAGTTCCAATGGCGCGCAGTGGCCGTTCCTCCTTCGGGTACATTCCCTAAAATCGTGGTTGATCCTAGTGAGACACCGATAAAAAGTATAAGAAAGTCAAAGGTGCCTAAGAGTGGTGGTGCAACGGGCTCAAGAAGGAAAACGCTGGGTACCAAGTCCCAGAAGAAGCAGACACTTGAGAGACCTTTATCACCAACTCCTTTCTCTACTGTCTCCTCGCCACCTTTGCCCATGGTTATACCTTCTCGTTCTCCCTCTGAATCTGAGGTATGTGTGCATTATTTATCTATCATTCTCCTTCTCTTAACATAAGGCCTTTACTTATTGCTTGATAACTTTGGTGCAGCGAGTTGAATAAGCGAGGGTTAGTCCTCCCATTCCCGCAGTGAACCGTTTCGTGGGGGGACGTTACAGTAACCCCCAGCCACTGTCAGCCTTCCACATTCTACTTTAATAAGCCTTACCTATTCTAACCGTTCATCCTCTCATCGGGCTAGGGATGCGACCACGGGTGCTGCTGAGATGTATGACTCACCCAAGGCAACTGTTCCAGCTTCCTCCGAGTTACCCCCGGAGCGAGAGGTCTCTCTGCCCCTTGTTGTGGTCGAAGAGAGTGACTCGCAGGTAAATTTCTTCCCAAGCCTTACGTCTTTTATTTGTCCCATTGGTTTACTCATCAATTCTAACATGTTGGGCTGCATTGGCAAGACCTATTACTGCAGTTCCTCTTTTAAGTGCCATAACGGGGGTAAGCTAGGTGGATTTCTGTCTCTTATCCTTTTGCAGTTACTCCTTCTGTCTAACACTTGTCTTTACATTTACATCTTTTTTCAAGCCTTTCTCCTCCCTTTGCATTAAGTGGCCTTATCGCCTCCCAGGCCTAGGTTGGTGTGGCTGCTCTCGTTGGGGCATCTCTGCAAGGTCCAACATCTTCTGATGATGCATCCATGTTATCCATAGTACCCTACGCCAGCGAGGGGAATGTGCCTACCTTTGAAGCTTCTACATCCAAGGTCTTCGTTGAGGCTGCTGAGGTAATGAGCCTGCCTCCCACGGTTTCTATCATTATGGCTCCCGTGGTAACTACCCCTCTCGCTTCTGCTGCTGCTGAGGTGCTTCTCTAATTTCTCTGTATTTCTCAGCTTCGCAAAATCCACCTGTATAGGTGACTTAATCAATGAAAACACTTGTTAAGTTTTTTTCATAAACTCCACCTATAATCGGTGACTTAACAATGAAATTACTTGTTAAGATTTTTTCTCATAAACTCCACCTATATTGGTGACTTAACAATGAAAACGCTTGTTAATATTTTTTCATAAACTCCACCTATATCGGTGACTTAACAACGAAAACGCTTGTTAAGATTTTTTTCTCATAAACTCCACCTATAACGGTGACTTAACAATGAAAGCACTTCTTAAGATTTTTTTCTCATAAACTCCACCTATATCGGTGACTTAACAACGAAAATGCTTGTTAAGATTTTTTCTCATAAACTCCACCTATGTCGGCGACTTAACAACGAAAACGCTTGTTAAGATTTTTTCCATAAACTCCACCTATAATGGTGACTTAACAATGAAAACACTTGTTAAGATTTTTTTTCTCATAAACTCCACCTATATTGGTGATTTAACAAAGAAAATGCTCGTTAAGATTTTTTTCTCATAAACTCCACCTATAATGGTGACTTAACAATGAAAACACTTGTTAAGATTTTTTTCCTCATAAACTCCTTGTTTCCCCTAACTGTTCTCAGGTTGCTCGGGAGGATTCTCCCCCAATTACTTCACCCATTACCTCGCCACATCGTGAACCTGTCTCCTCCGAAGAATCGAGCCATAATGATCAAGGTTCCACGATGGGTGCTGCCGCGAAAAGTGAATCTGGGTGCGAGATTCCTCTGCTCGACTTGGATCCTCCTGCCTTCTACCTGATGGTACTCCAACATTCTCCCCAAATGCCTGCCAACCACCGTTTGGCAATCGAGGAACTTCTGAGCCATCATCCTGAAACCTTTATGGTGGATTGCCTACATTCAAACATCTCAGTTATGAGCTACAGGCTTCAAGGCATGGCCACTGTTATTGCTGAAATTGCCAACACTCCAACCGCCAATGTTACCAGACCCCTCCTCAACCAATTCCTGGGTTATCTGAGGGAGTTGGGTCGTGATGAGTTCCGTTTTTACTAGCTCATCGTACATTTGAAGAATTTGAAGAGCCAGCAGTTGGACAGCCAGAGGGAGCTCATATGAAAATATCGGGAGGATCAAAGGGCCGAGGAAGCCAAGCTGGCCGAGCTAGTACCTCTCCTCGGTGCCATTGACAAGGAGGTGGAGGACCTTGAAGATGCTCTACGTTTAGCAAAGCTAAAGCGAGAAAAACTTCTTATTGAATGTACGCAAGCACAGACTAGGTTGGAAGTTTCCATTAATGCCCAACGGTCTTGCTTAGAAGCTTCTTCGGGCCTTCCTGGAGATTTCTTCTCCTCCCCATATTTGTGGTTCATCCTAGGTCAATGAATTTTTATATATGTATTTTTCCTTTCTTCTCATGTAATTCTTGGGCGATAGCTCCCAATCTTGTAATGCTCCGAAGTATATGAATGGAAAAAGATACCTATTCCCATGCCATTTCTTTGTGTTACAACTGTTTACATAAATTGTGAAATATGAAGTTCTATAATACTTTCATCTCTACTTGAGGTATAATAAAAAGAACTTGCATACTCATCATAAGAAAGAACTTGTGTATTTATAACAACAGCCAATTACATCAGAGGTCCAATATAACTGCCTACACATAATAAACATTCAACCACTTATTGTTAATCTTGAATGGTTTATCTTCTTCCATTTTTGAAATTAATAAATAACCTGAGTTATGAGCCTCCTTTACAATGAAAGGTCCCTCCCAATTCGCTGTAAATTTAGGTAGAGTAAGCCCCCTAATGTGTTTCACTGTGGCCTTCAATACGAGATCTCCCTCCACGAATTTCCTTGGTCTCACCAAGTTATCATATGCCCTGGAGAGCTGCCTCGTGTACATTTGAAAGTGTTGCATCGCATTATCTCTATGTTCGTCTAATGCCTCCAACTACACGTGTTTATTCTGAGGGAGCATGCTGCTTTGTAAAGCATATCAAGCCGAGGGAACTTCTAACTCTACCGGGAGAATTGCCTCAGCCCCATAAACAAGAGAGAATAGTGTATACCCTATAGGCTTCCTCTTAGTCATTCGATAGGCCCATAAAACGGATGGTATCTTGTCATCCCACGATCCTGGGAAATCCTCCATCATTTTAGCCAAGATATTAACCAAAGTCTTGTTAGTCGCTTCGACTTGACCGTTCCCCTTTGGGTATGCCACCGTCGAAGTGTGATGGACAATGGAGTATTTTTTCGTAGGCATCGTTACCTCTAAATTGACGAAAGGGGTTCCATTGTCTGAAAGGATAACCTTTGGGATCCCAAAATGGCAAATGATGTATTCTCTGATGAAGTTTCTCACTAATCCCGCTGTTGCCCTTCTCAGTGGTATCTCCTCAGCCCACTTTGTGAAACACTCCGTTGTCTGGGTGACGGTTCATCGTCCTGGGCTGCCTCTTGATCTTGGTCCGATGGAACTTCCCAAGGAGCCTCTGAATGATCGTTCTGTATTGTGCCAAGCTCATGTGTTTCAATGCGTATTCTCCATTCACTTGCTGAACCACCAAGTTTAAATCCACCTTAATGCAAAGTGAACGGATCCCTCTTCGAATTGCCTCTAGCAATCCCATTGCCAGTGCTTCATATTCTTCCTCGTTGTTAGAGAAAGGTAAATCTAACTTATAAGAAAGGCAAATCTCCTCCATTCTTTTTAAAAGAATAACCCCTGCTCCTCCTTTCTTTTCTGCCGATGACCCATCGAACTGCATTGTCCATTCTTCATCCATTGCATATAGGTGATTGACCTGCAAGTCATCTCCTGGAATGCTTTCTTTGGGAGGCTCAAATGTTCCTGAAGGGAAAATAGCCCATAGATCAGCATACGCCTGACTTTTGATTGCGCAAGGAATCACACACTTTAAGTCATATTTAAAGAGGATAAGGAACCATCTAGCTACCCTGCCAATCAATATAGTTCTTGCAAGTAAATACTTAATGGGATCACATCTCGTTACAATATGAATTGTAAAAGACAGCATATAATGTCTAAGTTTTTACGCTACAAATAGTAAGGCTAAACAATGCCTTTCTAAGGTACTATATCTGACTTCTGGCCCATGGATGATCCCGTTGAGGTAGTAGACCAGCCGTTCTTGCCCGTCAATCTCTTGTGCCAGTAAAGCTCCCACGGACCTCGTGGTAGATGTGAGGTACATTTGCAATGGTATCCCTACCCTTAGGGGAACCATGGTTTGTGGTGACACAAGAAGCTTCTTCAGTCGGTCAATAGACTCCTGGTGAATCGCCTCCCATTTGAACTTCATGTTCTTTCGCAACAGCTGCATCAACGGATGTGCTATTTCGGCTAATCCATGCACAAATCTCCTAAGGTAGGAGACTTTACTGAGGAAACTCTTCATCTCTTTCGCCATTCTCGGATATGGCATTTCCAAGATCGCCCGCTATTTGTCCTGGTCCATCTGCACCCCTTGCCGATTAACCATAAAGCCTAGGAATTTCCCACTTGTCACCCCAAAAATGCACTTCAGCGGATTCATCCTTAATTTAAACTTCCTGCAACGGGAAAACACCTTCCTCAAATCGCTCAGATTAGACTCCTCCTTCCTCGACTTGATGACCAAGTCATCCACATAGAATTCCATAAACTTGTGAAATAAGTCATGGAAAATGGCCATCATTTTTCTCTAGTAAGTCGCCCCAGCATTCTTGAGTCCAAACGGCATCACCCTATACATGAAGTTACTCAATGGGGTTCTGAATGTTGTCTTTTCTGCATCCGAAGGGTCCATCTTGATCTGGTTGTACCCTACATACCCATCCATGAAGCTATACATCTCATGACCCACCGTTGCATCTATCAGGCTATCGACGGAGGGTAGAGGGAACTTATCTTTGGGGCAAGCTCGATTTAAGTCTCTAAAGTCCACACAAATTCTTATTTGATTTTTATCTTTTTTTCCTACTGGGACAATGCTGGATAGACAGATCGGGTGTTGTATCGGCTTGATAAACCTTGCCGTTAGTAAGCGTTGAACCTCTTCCTTGATCTTCAAATCCAACTCAGGCTTGTACGTTTTCATTGCTTGTTTTACTAAAATGGCTGAAGGCATCACGTTTAACTTGTGACAGCTCACTTCCTCGTCCAGCCCTTCCATCTCTGTGTACTTCCATGTGAAGACGTCTATAAACTCCTGAATCAATTCCACCATGATCCCTCATTTTTCCTTGCTGAGATCCTTCGAGATGAAGATGGGCCTTGGGTCCTCCCCTTCTTTTTCCAGGTTCAACTACTCTAGCTTTTGTGCCTGTGGCTTTGGTCGATCCGCCATGTAATCTGGTTCTTCGGAGACTTCCTCCACAAATTCCTGTATGTTGTAATTGTCTATCGCCATGCATTGTCCCCGTTGATCTACCAAAAAGCATTCATATATTGAGTCAACCTCTTTATCAGCTTCCTAGGCCGCCCACTCACACTATTACAATCGATACCCCACCTTCCCTTCTTCAGTAATGACTTTCTTGCATTGTCTGCTGTTAGTGGTGACTGCTTTCCTCTTCTTCTCTCTAGACGCCTCGATCACTCTTTTTCCTGAGAATCGGCTCAACACGCTTTGTCGTTGGACCCCATGCTCCATCGGATCCACTCTGGGCCTCATCCTATCTTTAAGATGCTTTGAGATGCCTTGGGGTCGAGGGACCCCCAAGTGAGCTTCTTCGGTCATTACCCTTGCGCTGCTCCTAACCTCTTTACTCTCCTCGTTCAAGGGCCCCATACGTTCTCTGATCGAGGGAACCCACGCTACCTCCATCCTCCTCGTTAGGGACCGAACATCTTATTCCAACTTAGTATAAAATGCCGTATCCACCAAGTGAGCCTCCTCGATAGCGAAGGACCTCTTTATAACCCTGATGGTCACCTCTATCCCCTTGATGTTCGCCTTAGCGCACTGGTGGTACGTAGAAGGAACTAGCCCTTGATCGTGCATCCACACTCTTCCTATTAGCAGATGATA
This sequence comes from Sambucus nigra, assembly GCA_949130495.1. NCBI lineage: Eukaryota > Viridiplantae > Streptophyta > Magnoliopsida > Dipsacales > Adoxaceae > Sambucus > Sambucus nigra. The sequence continues at coordinate 68,495,216 of OX422223.1, read as the reverse complement.
GGAAGTTTCACTCTCTATCACGTGGAACTTTATATGGGAACTCAAATTTCCCATCACAATACCAACATTAACATACCCAATGGATTTGAAAGATTGGTTATCATACCCCGAAATTACCAAAGGCATGGGGACCAACCTTTCTTCTGGAATATTGAATACATGAAAGGAGTTAATTGGCACGATATTGATGGAATCTCCCCCATCCATTAGAGTTCTTACAAAACTAACTCCGTTGACACTGGCAGTCACATACAATGGCCTGTTATGAGGGAATCTCATAGCCCTATCGGCATCGCTGAAGGTCACTTCTGACAGGAACCTCCTTATCAACTTGGCCACGGGTCCCTTCCATTTTAGCGAAGGGACTGCGTCTTTCCTCACAATATCTAGTATCGCCTGGGTTATTTCTAACCTGCTCTCTTTCAGTATCCCCACCTGTTCGAAGAACCAGGTGAACTTTGGGGATTTTGAGACTGCACAGTACTCTAGACCCGAATCTGCTTCCTCACCTTCAACGCTGTACACATCCTCCACGTCTTTGGTGCTTGCTTCATCGTAGGCCAAAAATACGTTAGCCATTACCATAGTACAGGTCTCCAAAGTTTCTTCATACTCTTCTCTTTCTCCTCTCTCTGCCTCTTCATCGTAGGCCACCACGAGATTGGCCCCATGTGCTGGTAGTGGGTTGTTATTGACGTTCTGTGGAGGGATTTGCAATGTCCCTACCTTTACATACTTGTCAATAATTATTCTCAGTGTGAAGCAACTTTTTATTGGGTGCTGGATCCTTCAATGAACCTGGCAGTACCTAGGATTCGCCTTCGTTGCCGCATCGGGCTCCCCAGCGGGAACGTCCTTTGGTTCATAGACCGTTCTCCCTTGAACCATCGCGTTGTAACAGCTGATATCTTCTTCTACTATATAAGGCAATGTTCCTGGGTCTTCCATGTCTCTTCCAAACTTCCTCTTATTGTCCCTCTTCGGTGCTTTGCCCCCATCTCCCCCTCGGTGTACCCTACCCGTGGGGGCTGAGACCTCCCCCACGTGGGTTGCATCGGTTGCCTAAACATCATGGGCACCACCACCAGATTGGGTCACACCACCAAAGAGATATTTCTCGCTGCTTTTAAGAACGCTGCAAAGGTCCCCTCGCTCGTTTCATTAATAAGATGGAAGATGTACTCAGGAAGCAGCCCCTCAGCGCAGATCTGCAGTAACTTGGATTCTTTGGCCTCCTCCCTTAAATCGAGGGATCTTTCTCTGAATCTTCCAACATATGCCACCACTTCTTCCCCAAGTCGTTACTTCTCCCTACCCAGTTGAGTCAAAGTAAACTCATCTTTCGCCAGAAAGAACTTATGGACAAACAACACGTGCATCTCTTTCCATGTAGCAACGCTGTTGGGAGCCAAATGGGAATATCAAGTATATGCCTTATCAGTCAAGGATTTAGAAAACTCCCTCAACCTAAGCCTTTTATTATTACAATGCGCCCCCAAATGTTCAATAAATCACTTAATATGCTCCTTCGGATTCCCACCCTTTCCCGTGTATTTTTCAAAAATAGGAGTAATATAATCCTTTGGATAGGGCTCGTCATTGTATTCCTAGGGATACGGTGTTCGAAAGTCATCAAAACCCGAAGCTACCTCACGAGCAGATTGCGAGGAAGACTGCAGAACTTCAGCATCTCCTTTTGTATCTCTTTTCTCATTTTCTCTATGGGCGATGCCACTGGGGCAACAACCAACGGAACCACGGGCTGAGTGCCCGTTGTAGTTAGAGCAGGTGCCATGATTGGGGCCATCGATAGTCCTGAGTTCTCCATACTGGATTCACAACAGAGGTTATGCTCGCTGGGACCGTTCCCGCAACACCTGCACCTGATGGGGCTGTTGGATCTAACCCTGGTGTTACGAAGGCATTACCCTCCAATCCTCCTAGCATAGTTGAAGCTACTGGAGTTTGTAAAAACTCATAAAACTTGCTCATGAGGAGCGCGACCTGAGTGGGTCCCAATCCCGCACTCATGGAAGCTTATGTCACCCCCGGAACACCTATCAACACCGAAACCGGAGGTACCTCTACTCGAGGATCCCCATCCCTTGGGGCCTCCAGTTCTCTTACAACTTGTTCTTCATTATGTTAGATGTCATCAAAGTTGAGCCTTCGATTAGCATTATCCTACGCCATACTCCTTACTTAGAAGAATACCTCCCCAGTAGAGTCACCAAATATAAGAGGGTACTTTAGATTATAGATGGAGGCATAACCCCTATTTGAGTATGGTAATGATAGGCTAATTTGGCCAAAGCTTTGGATTAATGATACGACACACAAATACAAACCCGATGAAGATAAACTCAGTTTAAACTCACAAAACTGTCGTGTATAACTCAGGAAATAGTAATGAACTTTAGAAGTAACTTAGCTATAGGGAGATAGAAGTAAGCACCCTAGATACACCTCGGTAGACAGGTATAAACACACCAAAAACCCTCAAGAATCTCTGTCAAGTGTTAAAAGCTTCATAATAAATAACAATGGTGAGTGAGTAAACCCCTCTGGTTTGCAATAACTCTCTCTTATGTGTATTCTCTCTAGGAATAACTCCTACATTCTAAAAAAAGATCATCCTCTCCTCAAAGGTGTTTGGGGTCCTTAAATAGCCCCCTACACCACCCCTGAGCCAACTCAGTCATTTAAGACTATGAAATACATCCCTCATACTTTATGTCACAATATTTAATGCCTGATGCACTAGTTGTCTCGACGTCATAAACATTAAATGACAAAACATGCCTTTTGCCTAACCACTGTGTGTCAAGGGGCTGTTGTCGCAGAGGTAGCTCACCAACTGTCTGACAGCCCCAAATACTATGGTGGTTTACTCAAGTGCAGGTCTGACATTATTTAGATGGCTAGTGACATCACCTACAATAGATGTGACATTAAGTAGAGCGTTGCCTGGTTCACAACTCAACGCCCGATGGAACTCAAGGCTACTCCACCCAAGGTTCCACGATTAGGGTTCCTCAGTGTTTTACCAAGTGTATCTAGGATGGTCAGGACAAGCCCCAATGGTGCCTCACTTCTCAATCCTACAAACCAGGTCCCTCTAAAGTTCCCACGACGAGGTCATTCAATAGAGCATGAAAGCTCTCCCAGGCCCTGCCAAGCCTGGTCTCTCACATGTATCATTTAACCTCACACGAACTTGTGATTAATATCATTACAACATTACAACCATTATAGCTTACGATCAATCATAAACATAAATACAATATGACTAATACAACAAGACAAAATATGAGTTGCCACGCCAAGCTGCCTTGCTGAGCTGCCGCGCTTGAGTTGCCATGCTTGAGCTGCATCGGTTGCTTAATCTCAAACACTTTTGCCAATTAAGGAATTATCCCTAATCCCAAGATTACCTTCAAGCCCCCTCTACAGCCTTAAAGTTTCTAATCGACTTGTGAGGAAGCCTCTCAAACCATTTCAGTGCTACATCATGTGGGTTAGAAAGGAAAATTTGGCACATTAGTGCATCATTGTGGCTCCATAAGGTCATTGCTTGTCTTGTATTACTGAATGTGGTTTATAGGGTCTATATTTCCACCATAGATATTGAACATGAGAATAGAAAACTTCTTTGGGGGGCTTCTACTCTTCAATGGCCTTTAAAAATGGGGATTTCATCTGAGTATTCATAGCCTTCCTGGATAGCTCTCTGGTGGACTTGGCTCTATGGTAGAATGGGTGTTGGTCCATATTCTTATAGACCAGAATCCTAATGTCTTCGTTCTGTTGATCGTTGCTCCTGTGGCATCTCTCAAGTTGGCCATGCTCTAATCTTCCACTTTTAGTTCTTTCCTGGTCATGCCTGGAGCTCCTCCATTGACTGCGAGTGTTACTCACCTGAGGACTAGGAGTCCTATCTCGATGCTTCATGGTGCCCCTTTAGATATTTCTATGCATTCTTTCAAGTCGCCTTGGGAGGTGAGCATTCTCTTCTACCTAAAGGCATGTAGTCTACTCTTGTTTGTAAAGCCTGTCTTTATAAGCTCCAACCAACCTTGCGATCTGTGTAGATCTGGGGGGTCCCTAGATTTCTTCATAAGGTTGCCTTTCCTGGAGAAACCTGGGGTTTGTATGATGGAAAATCTCTGACCCGACCCTTAGGATGAACATGGTCTTCCTGCACATCGCCAACATGAAGAATTTTACTGCTATGGTGAGACATCACGAGCTTTTTATTTATGAATATTTTTATAGGAATAGAAATCGTTTCCCATAGATGGCGCCAATTATGAGTACATGAAATATCATAATAAAGAGATCCACAAAAATAATCACAAAGAACATAAAGTAAAGATCACACACAATAACGATATATGTGGTTAGACAACTTTCCCACATTCACAGAGAAGTTACTACTTTATTATAGTGTCTCTCAACAATATTTTTTACATCCCTTCGCCCTGGGTCAGGGCATGAAATTTATAGATGCATTAGTGTAGAAATTAAGTTGTACAAGAACTCAATTAACATGTGAATATATTAAGGAGTATCTGAATATCTCTTCTAAGATTATTGGTAAGTGATTTGACTATATCCGTAAGTGTTCTAGTGTCTCTGAAATACTCATGTGTAAATTAAGTCACAATTTGGGTCGAGTAGTGCTTTGATCAATCCGGGATGGTCGGCTACTTTCGTGAGTCATGTTAAATGGGTTCCCATAATTACTATAGAGGATACATATAAAAAGGTAGAAAAGATGTTCCTATGTCCCACTTTAGGTTTTAGGAAGAGGCAAGGAATAGGTTAGGACGGTGCATTCACTTCTTATGCTGCACCCAAACTGGTTCCTCAGTTTGCAGTGGATCCATATAGGCCTCGACCTAACCCACCTAAGAGATTTCAACCTAAATGAGATAACCAAGGTAGACCCAAACAAGTTCATGTTTGCACCCATTGCAAAAGGAGAGGTCACCTTTGGGAATTTTACTAAAAGTTAGGAAGAACTCATTGCACATATACTCCTGTGCACCGCTATAGCGTCTTTGCTAGTCTTAGAGAGCAAAAGTAGTACCTAGTTACCACTTCTCAAAGATTAATGGAAGAATTTCAAAGGATGTCTATGCCCTTTGATAATGCTTCTAATACTACGACTAGATCCAATAATGACAATGGCAAGAAAAGGCTACCTCCACTTGGGTACATAAGCAAGACGACAAATCCCTTATTGTTCATGTTTCTCTCAAGGTTAGTATACTTACCAATGGTATTTTGATAGAGGGTGATATAGGCACATAAATAGTGAAAAGTCTTATTTTACCGACCTTGTGGATTGCAAGGAAGGCAAAGTCACCTTTAGAAATGGGAGTAGGTCTAGCATTTTAGGACATAGTTGAGTTGAGATACCCGAATTTCCTAAGCTAGATAATGTTTTGTACCTCTAAGGGTTTAAAGATAACTTGATTGGCATAAGCTAGCTTTGTGACGTAAAATTTATGGTAAAGTTTGATCGGTCTGAGTGTAACGTATATAATCAATCCGGTGAACTATTACAACTAGGAGTGAGAAGAGATAATAATTCTCATGGGATCATTCCCAAGTCTTCCTTTATGTGAAATAATACCAACGTCTCCTCTATGGACCTTTGGCATCAATGACTACATCATGTGAACTTCAGAGATCTTGAGAGATTAGTGAAGAAAGATCTAGTTTGTCGATTACCATCACTTTGGAAACCAACTTTATTGGTTTGTGGTCCTTGACAATAAGGAAAACAAATTCGAAGTCCCCATTGGAAGTTGAATACCATCACGACCACTCGTTTGTTAGAGTTGATACATATAAATCTTATGGGACCTACTCATACGAAGAGCATAGGTGGTAAGAGATACATTCTCTTGATGATCAATGACTTTTTAAGATACTCTATCATGGGGTTTTTTAGGGAAAATTTTGATGCGATTGAGTTCCTAACAATTAAGTGTCATGTCCTACAAAACAACACAGTGTCACTATTAATTAGATGCGTGGTGATAATGACATTGAATTTAAAGAAAATGGAGTATAGCTCTATTGTGATGGAGTGTTCATCAAACAAGAGTTTTCGGCCATTCGTACTCCTCAACATAATAGGTTTCTTGAGAGGAAGAACCGTATGATTCAAGTGATGGCTATATCAATGATTCTTGGGAGAAACATGCCTATATGTTTTTTATAAGAGGTTTTTAATACCGCATGCCATACGATGAATAAGATATATCTTTGTCCACACACATTACACACAGTGGCGGAGTCAGGATTCGGAGTTAGTGGGTGCGAAATTATTTGACGTACTTCGGAAGTTCGGGGGCGGGAGCCCTGAGGCGATTTTTTTTTGGGTTATTTGTACTATTTTGGGCATAAATCTAGTACTAAAATATGATAGTTATTACAATGCAACTTTCCTAGAGTCTATTTTCCGAAAAAATTAAATGATATGTTTAGTGTCAATATCATCCACCACGTCTCTTTCGATATATTAATCAAACAGATTTAATCTAACTTAAACAAGTTATTTAAAATTAATAGAATTAATGGAAAATGATTAATCTAACATAAAAATCAGAATTAATCTAACATAAAATTTGTTGAAAAAAGATTAACCCATTAATGTTGAAATTTATTATTGAATTTATTTAATAAATTAATTCAGGAAAATTTTAATCACTTTGTATGATTAATCATTTTGTAAATTTCAGTAATAAATTCAATAATAATTTCAGTAATAAAATCAATGTAATGGAGGAGAAAATTTTCAATAATAATTTTTATCTTGAACTAAGGTCCGTAATAATTTTCAGTAATAATTTCAGTAAACTAGGGCGGTTCACATTCAAGAATTTTTTATCTTGAATCCGTTAATGTGTTGTAGACTAACAAATATGTAAATTGAGGAGAGAAAGGAGATTTACCTTTTGTTTTGTTCTTGAATAGAGAGAGAACACAAAACTTTTGTTGGGTTGAAAAACTAGAGCGGCTGCTGTTGTATATATATTGACTTAAGTTTCAAAAATTACCAATTTGAATCTTAATATTTAAGTTATCGAAATCCAGTGCATGCGCCCGCACCCTCTCGGGTGTGTATGGCTCCGCCCCTGATTACACATGCCCTATGAGTTGTGGATAAGGAAGAAACCCAGTTTATCGTGTTCCCCTGTCTTTGGGAGTCTTTTAATACATTTTGAGATATCGAATGTACTTAGAAAATTTGATTGCCGAAGTGATGAAGGATATTTTTAAGATATTGATCATCGAGTCGGGATTATAGGGGGTTTAACCTTATAATCTCTAAGGTTATGATGTCAATAAACGTCACGATTAGAGAGGAAAAGTCACCTACATTTACAGACCCTAACCTCGAGTGTAAGAACGATGCACCCCCAGTGACGATATAATCATTCCTCGATCATACTATACATGGTACCCCACATTTCATTTAGAGGATCCTTATTGGTTTCGAAAGAGTCATGACCCTTTCGTTATACTTAGTGATCCCATATTAGGTGTCAAGACTCATTCTCAACTTGAGAATGTGGTTAGCTAATTTTGCTACACCTCCTTAGTAGATCTTAAGAATGTGAAAGAAGCATTCAAGGACGAGCAATGGATATGCACAATGCAAGAGGATTTGCTTCAATTTTCTAAGAGCGATGTTTAAAAGTTAGTCCCCCGGCCTAGAGAGACTAATGTAATTGGTACCAAGTTAATTTATGAGAATAAGATGGATGAGAATGGTATTATACTTCGCAACAAGGCTAGGTTGGTCACTAAAGGTTACACACACATTATGGGTGTAGACTTTAACGAGGCATTTTGTAACGCCATGATCTTTTGTAAATAAATAAAAAATCTTGTTATGAGAAATTATGGGCTTAATCTTATTAGATTAATCTTGTAATTAAAATTAAGAATAATCTCGAGTTACAGATTTTAATGGGAATTAAATAAATTAATTGGAATAATTTAAATATAATAATTAATTATGTGTTATAATATCATAAGGATAGAAGAAGGAAATAATAATAATAATAATAATAATAATAATAATAATAATAATAATAATAATAATAATAATAACAACAACAACAACAACAACACTAGTAGTAGGAGGAGTAGGGGTAAATGCGATTTTGGTAAAAAAAAGTTCTCAGAAAAAATTGATAAATTCTACTAAATATAAAATTAAATTTTGAACAACTTTTCCTTTGGGAGGTGTAAAAAGGTGGTTTAGACACATTTAAAGGTGCTTTGGTGTCCAAAGTAGTCACCTACATTGCCTTCTTTTGAATAGTCAAGTTTTTGCATAATTAAGGGGGCAAATGAACCAACACTTATAAATTTCATAAAGGTGGACTTCATTAATTAAATCAAATGAGTTTTACAAAAAAAATGTAAAACCAAGATTTTATTTTAAAAGGGAGATTTTCATAAAAGAATTCAAAGTAGAAAAAGTTTTTTCGCATTGGTCTTCGGGAACGTGGCATCACAACTTGGTATCAGAGCATAAATTATGTGTGCGTCGAAGAGTACTGTTACGCTTCATTTTATTTATAGTTCTATAGAGTATATCACATTCTAAACTATCGTCCCCTCTTTGGAATGGATACACGTAGAGGTGGCGGATTACTGGTGCAAAGTTCAATGAGTTAAGGAAAATGACTCAAGGAGTCAAACAACTGGTTGATTCTCTCTCTCAACAACACCAAGGTTATGTAGCACAACAAAGAGTAGCAGAGAGGATAATACACTGAAGGAGGTTAGGAAACTCAATCCCCCTACATTTAACAGTAATGCATGACCTGAAGAAATCGGGGAGTGGCTATAATGCGTCACTTGTATCTTTGATGTTCTTGTGGTGTCACTTGTTTATCGGATCCACATGGTTATGTTTCAATTAAAGGACTAGTACCAAAAATGGCGGACGTCCTGTCAACCCAGTTTAAAAGGATAAGTCCTTTAGGAAGATTTGAAGATGGAATTTTTGGACTGATACTTCCCAGAAGCCTTTCGTGATGGAAAAATGGACTAGTTTTGTAACTTATTCCATGACAAGATATCAGTCGGTGAATATGAGGTGAAGTTTTAAGCGTTATTAGATTATGACAAGTTCTTATCTGGTGATGAAAATGAAAAGGGACGTTTTCCCATAAAGAGTCTTAATCCGTCCACCCGAAGGCTCATATTCAGACAAGACGTTCAAGGTTTCAAGGATATGGTTAGTAAAACCATTAGGCTATAGATGGAGTTAGAGGATGCTAAAAAAATAAAAAAAGAAGATAATAGGGTCCGATGTTGGACAAAGGAATGCGGGAAAGAAACTTAGAGGCAGTGGACCCAAAGGATTCATTGCAAAACTAAATGCATAAGTTGGCAATGGTTCTTCCCAGATTTAAGACGTAGGCCAGTGCAACCAAGCAATGGATGTTTTATATGCGGGATAACTAACTATTTGAAGAGGGAATGCACCCAAAATGCAACAATTCTCATCCAACAATCAAGGTTCCAATTTCTAGCCAACGAGGAATTCGAGCTTTAGTACACCCACCTAACATCCACAGTAGTCTGTTAGATTCCAGCAGGGTAGGTATGGAAATAGTGGTTCACGTCCTAATGAGGGGTATAGTGGAAAGGGAAAGTCAACCTAGTAGGGCAGTTAGAAAAACAAGTTTAACCAAGGGTGTGTTTATGCTCTCACACAATCAGTGTCTCAGCGAAACACCATGATTATGGAAGGTATGACATTAATTTACCAAGCATGGGTCTGAGAAATATTTGATTTTGTTGTATCACATTCATTCATATCCATTTCTTTATCTTACAATTTGGGTCTTAAGGTTGATTGTTTTTATCCCCTATTTTGATGGGATTTTTGGTTGCAAAGGTATTTTGGAAGATAGTGTTTGCCAAAATTGCATTATCATTACGGGGGAGTATGTTCTTAAGTATAAGACTCAGAAGGTTTTTAGTTAATAATTTGGATGGACTGGTTATCTTAATTCAATGTCATGATAGAATGTCATCATCATAGTGTTTCAGTGTTATTATCGGATGGGTCCAGCCCCATATTTAATAGTGAGCAAGTTATGGACCATTCATGCAAATACACCAACACTAAGGAATAATTGAATTACTTCAGATGGATTTTGAGCCTTGTGGACCAAGACACCTCTGATCATATGATCTTAAACTATCCAATTGTGCGGGAATTCCTTGACATGTTGTAATACCCCATAATGTTTAATGATTTTAAATGTGGGATTAATTTAATAATTGTCATTAATATACATAATGGGAAAATTTAATTATGGATTAATCAGAATTTAAATAAATATTAATTAGCGAGATAAGGGTTAATATTCTTATATTAAAAATTTCTTAGTGAATGAGTAATAATATTGATATGAGATGATTAAAATTGTTGTGAGTGAAAAATACGGCAGTTATGATAAATTTAGTCAGAATGCGGATGTCAGTCATGTCGGGACTTAAATTTGGAAATAAAATATACTTTCATCTTTGGTATTTCATATGGTCATTTTGAGTTCGCCAGTGCGTCCGGAAGGGTCGAAATGGTCAGAAAAGTCTACTCGGGGGTTTAGTTTGGGTCTTGGGGAACTTTTAGGCCAAACCGGCACCCCAAAGGGGTATTTTAGTCTTTTGAAATTTTGGGAAAAAGGGACAAACAAAAATTGAAAGGTTATATGTATTGGTACGTAAGAGACATGAGATCTTACACTTACCAAAAAAAGGGAGAGAAGAGGTGGGAGAAGAAGAGAGTTCCCAAGGGTTCTAAAGCCAATAATCATCATTTACAGGAAAATAGTTGCCAAAGTGTAGATCAAAGATAGGAGACCACAATCATATATTTCTTCTTCAACGGACCAGAACTATATAAGAGGCAAGTGTTTATTTTGATGAATTTTTGTTGAGTATCATATCCATGTTAGAATAGGATAATTACTACTTTGGGATTTTATGAACGTTGATGATAAATTTGAGGAATTGAAATTATATTTTTGGGTAGAATTGATAGTCGTGTTTAACTTTTCTGTTAGAAGATGAGATGGATGAATGTTTAACGATTAAAATTTGAAGAAATTTGAGTTTTATATGTATTATTGATGATAAATGGTAAGCTATTGTTTTAAAGAACAACCAGGAATTAATCCAAGTTATTTGGGGTTATTTGATGATTTGATGCATACAAATGCTTAGAAATCATGTATATAAATTAGTATATTGCTGGGAGTATATGTATGGGAGTTTGGAGTAGTGGAATGAAGGATTGGTTTATAAAAAAATGGTGGAAAACGCAGATTGTGGAGGTAGGAGATAAACTAGAAAAATCTCTTTCGGACGACCTGAGATGTCATTTGAACGACTTGAGTTGTCGTTCGAATGACTGGATCAAATGAGATTACGTCTTCTTCGAATTTCATATATTATGTGTATAACATACATGTGCTTCTTGCTATCAGGAGGAGGTTTCGCGACGTGGATGGTCTTATCCCGATGATCCCATTAGGGGGGATTTTAGAGTAGTACCCAGAACATAGAAGTATGATAATTTTGACAGTTGAATGGGAACGTAGGTATGTGCGTGACCCATTTGGTTGGGGACTATGTTATTCTCCATTTTGTGTGGATTCAATTTAAGGTTCAAGTGAGATACTGAATCAATAGTCCTTTATTTAGTACGTAAACTACTGGGACATGATAGCAGAGTATGCATGCGCCAGGGTTTTTCAGCCTAAGGGTGCAGTAGTATATTGTATATGGAGATATATACAGAAAGTCTCATGTTAGGACTCCTTATGGTGCAGACCCCGGTACAAACCGTTTTTTTTTAAATTGTAAAAAAATGATTTTTTTTATGAAACTTCATGGATATGATCTCCACGGTGAGAAGATCATCTCCACTTTTTTTCATCAAAAAATTCAATAAAAAAACTGTTGAGATGAAGCAATATGTAAAAAAATGGTTTAAATATTTATTTTCAACCGTTGAAATGTTGAGTCGACGCCAACCACTTTATCGATTCAATTTTTTTAATGAAACTTCATGGATATAATCTTATCAGTGTTAAGATCATATACATGAAGGTTTATAAAAATATTCAATAAAAAAGTGGGTGAGATGATTGTTAACATTTGAACGGTAGAAAATGCATATTTGTACCATTGTTTTACATATCACCTTATCTCAATGGTTTTTTTATTGAATATTTTGATGAAAAAAATTGGAGATGATATTCTCAATGTGAAGATCATATCCGTGAAGTTTCATAAAAAAATTCATATTTTTACTATTGTAAAAAAAGTGGTATGTACCGGGCGGGGTCTTCACCATAAAGAGTACTTATAAGAGGGGGCCTCTCTTTCTCTCTCTCTCTCTCTCTCTCTCTATATATATATATATATATATATATATATATATATATATATATATATATATATATATATATATGTGTGTTGATAACTTATTCTACTGTGTGTGCCTAGTAGAAGAGAAGGATAATAATATTTCAAACAACTTTAGTATGTTAATATTTAACTATGAAATGGGAAATTTATAGTTGATGCACGAATAGGAAAAATGCTATAATGTATTATCTAGGCGGTACGGGGGAACATTATGAGTTACCGTGTATAGTAATAAATTTATTTTTGACTAGCTTAGCGGGGTGGCATAACTAGGATGGGTTAGTTATGTACATTAGGCGTGCACACTAGATGAGATGTGAGAAATTCAAGTGAGAGCACGTAAACCTAACATGAATATTATATTTGCAAATTTTTGCATTTAATCACTTGCTAATTTTTAAACTGCATTACTCGGGCTCTGACCCATTTTCTATAAATTTCTTTTCTTTTGTAAAAACCATTTTTAGGTGCCCAACCATAGGGAGTGCTATTTTTGGAGTTCACTATCATTTGCCGTTAATATAGTTGCTCTGGTCGATTGCAGGACTTACTTGGTAGATGCCTCCATTCCTTTCAGCTCTGATGCATCCTTTATTTTATCTCAGTCGAGCATGTCTCTTTTCTTCTATTAGTGCTTATTTTCATAGATATTGTACTTCCTTTACTATTCAGTTGTGGATTTAGTGGTTGCATGGATTATTGTATTAGAGTTTTTGACTTGGGTGTTTACTCCCGTCATATCTTATTTGATTCAGTATTTCATTAATTATGGTGTTGATTTTTTTTGCATGGTGGATGTGATAATTGTTAATTGTTTTAAATCTTTTCTTGTATTAAAATAAAAGTAAAAATAAATAAAATTTGACACTATCTTTTCAAATACTAGGTGGTTAGTAAATAGTAAAAAGTTTTTCGACAGCGATGCTAAGAATGAACCTGGATATTCCGTTTTAATTTAATAAAGACTCGATCACCCGGTATTTAATTAAGCAGGGTGTCACATATGGTATCAGAGCATCAGGTTCAAGTGTCTTTAGGATCTGTGCAGCTTCTTATGTTTCCAGCGTAGCATTATTTGATGTAGAACCCTACTCATAGGACTGTTGCATTCTTATTTATGCATTAACGTCTTCAGCTATTTAAGATATTTTGAATTGAGGAGTTCAGAAAATTCTCTCTTATTTCAGATGCCTCCTTGACGTGACACAGGAGCCAACCCAGGGGCACAGCTAGAGCCTCAGCTAACCCCAGCATAGGGCACTATGAATGTTGTGGAGGTGGCCTCTATAGATGCCCAAGTAGTGAATGCATCATTACCCACAGAAGCACAGTAGGCCCCGCCCCAGGCACAGGTGGTGGAACCATCACCAGCACCGAAATTCCCTTATGTTTGGTATCGAGTAAGGGATGCCTTCCAAAAGTCACATCCCCTAGAGTTATTAGGGATTTCGGACGTACTCGTGGCGAGCCAATTGAAGGACATCTAGAGGCACCTAGGGATATATGAGAGTACTGATGTTCATAGGCAGATCCTAGCTACTTTTAAGATAGTCGGGGCGTCATTGAAGTGGTGGAAGTCCACTACCACAGTGGAGGAGAGAGATAACATGGTGATACAGGAGTTCTGTGAGCAGTTTGACTATAAATATTTTTAACCCACCATCGAGGCTGAGATGAGGCAAAAATTATTGGATCTCACCCAGGAGGGAAAGACAGTCGGTGAGTATGAGGAAGAGTTTATGAGGTTGATAAATCTCTTGCTAGGAGAGGTGCTTAACTGAAGAAAAGAAGATTCAGATGTTTATGGATGGATTGTCTTGGAGGATCTCGTAGCACCTATTGAGTAACCTTTCTTTGCAGACGTACATAGAGTTGTTAAATGTTGCCTTATTATATTACCAAGACCATTGATTCCATCTTAAGGGGAGCAAGCGAGTAGGAGATTCCAGTCACCAGGGTAGGACCGGGGGTAGTAGTGATAGTGCGGCACCACCAGCTCAGGCTCAATCTAGATAGGGTGAGCAGAGTTTCCACTGGGGGATACTTCTAAGAGATTCAGATGCAGTTATTACAGATAGGTAGGTTTTCGATAGGGCCATCAAGGCCAACAGAGTCAGGAAGTCCAATAGGGATAATAGAGGGGTAGTAAAGGCCAGCAGGGCCAAGAATAGTAGGGTCAGCGAGGGGAAACTTTACTAGGAGATGTTTTACTTGTGGCAAAATCGGCCATAAGAAACAGGATTTCCATGATAAGGGTAAGGTTCAGCAGCAACAGGGAACTCTCTAGGAGCCACATAGACTAATTTTTCTAGCTGCTCTCCCAGCACCAACACCGATGCCAGCTTTGCCTACCATTCTAGGTGTTCCAATAATCCCACCTAAGCAGGGGAAGTTACATTATGGGCGTGTGTATAACATTCATCAGGCAACAGTTCCTCAGGCCCCGCCTGTAGTTGAGGGTATGTTCTATATTCATGGTACTTTGCGACGTATTTTATTTGATACTAGGGATTCACACTCATTCATAGCCACCAGGTTTGCATGGACCAAGAGGTTACTAGATACGACAGATAGTACAGTTACATGTGTAGACTCACCATTGGGTAATGGGATGTTGATATTCTTTATCTGTCGGGGAGTGAGTGTAGAGATTGGGAAATTGATCTTGCCCGTAAACATGATTATGTTAGATATGGCTGAGTACGATGTTATTATAAGCATAGATTGACTAGATTCTTATCGAGCCATGATTGACTATTATTGTCGGAGTATTGTGTTTGCTATACCAGGTCAGGAGATGTTTTTGAGTTACGATGCCTCGTCCTGAAAGAGGGTCATCTACACACTTATATTACATTGAGGAGGAGACCTCTAAGGGGGTGTTGATTCCCCTAGATTTAATTTCGGTCATTTATGAGTTCATCGATGTGTTTCAGGGGGCTCCGGGATTACCGCCTAGTAGGGAGATTGAGTTTGTGATTGATTTAGCATCGGTCACTCGGCCGATAGCACGTACGCCTTACCGTATGGCTCCTATAGAAATGAGGGAGTTAAGGGACCAGATTGAACAACTTTTGGGGCATGGTTTCATCCGTAGGAGTACCTGGCCCCAGTGTTATTTGTAAAAAATAAAGATGTGTCATTACGATTATGTGTTGATTATCGGGAGTTAAATAAAGTCACGATACGGAATAAATATCCATTGCCCCAAATCGATGACTTATTTGATCAGTTGAGAGGAGCAACCTACTTCTTTAAGATAAAATTGAGGTCGGGATACCATCAGTTGCATATCAGGGAGCAGTATGAGTCTAAGACTACCTTTTTGATGAGATACGGATCCTACGAGTTTTGGGTTATGCCAATCGGGATAACCAATGATCCAACTGTGTTCATGAACTTGATGAATAGGGTATTCAGAGAGTTCTTAAATCAGTTTGTAATTGTCTTCATAGATGACATCCTGATTTATTCCCAGACCGAGGAAGAGCATTTCGTGCATTTGATACGAGATTTGCATACACTACGTGACAACCAATTTTATGCTAAATATGACAAGTGTGGGTTCTTTCTATGTGAGGTGTAATTTTTGGGGCATATTATTTCGGAGAGTGGGATATTGGTGGACCCGAGTAAGGTGTCAATGGTGAGGGAGTGGGGACAACCCATGACACCGATGGAGTTACATAATATCTTAGGCTTGGCGATATATTACAGGCGATTTACTCGAGGGTTTTTGAAGATTGCGGGTCCTTTGACTAACTTGACTCGCAAAGGGGTACCATTAATTTGGGATGATGCTTATTAGTTGGCTTCTGATGATATGAAGGAAAAGTTGACTTCAACACCAGTTCTTGCCTTATCCAGGCTAGGATTGGAGTACCTAGTTTACACCAATGCATCCTTACAGAGACTTGGGGGAGTACTTCAGCAGAAGGATTAGGCTATAGCTTTTTCTTCTCACAAGATTAAGCGTCACAAGAGAAATTACCCAACCCATGACTTGGATCTAGAAGCAATCGTGTTTGCTCTTCGGATATGGAGACATTACATGTTGGGAGAGAAATTTTCCCTATTCACAGATCACAAGTCACTACAATATTTTTTCACTCAGAAGGAGATGAATATGCGTTAGCGCATGGGGCTTGAATTTCTGAAGTACTATTAGTTTGAGATCCATTATCACCCGGGGAAGGATAATGTGGTGGCCGATGCATTAAGCCGTAAACTAGTGGGGGAGGTGGTTGTGGTGTGGAAGGAAAAATGGAAGGAGTTGGTTAATCAGGATGCCATTGCCAGATCATTCATGTTAGTGATGACTCTTACACCCCAAATTGTCATGAGGGTGGTAGAGGCACAGGAGACGAATTCATTTTGTCAGGAGTGGATTAGGCAGCTATTAGCTGGGGGAATCGAGTCATACTCCATTATTTCAGAAGGAGGTTATAATTCAATGGGAGGTTGTTAGTACCTGAGGGGGAAGACTTATGACACATTGTGATGACAGAAGCACTCGGATCTCGATTTGTGGTACATCCTGGAGGGGATAATATGTATCAAGACATGATATGACAATACTGTTAGAGTGGAATGAAGAGAGAGATCATGGAGTTTATCTCGAAATGTACCACCTGTCAGCTAGTAAAGGTGGACCACCAGAGACCAACAGGGGTTCTTCAGCCGCTAGAGATTCCTATGTGGAAATGGGAGAGCATTTCCATCGACTTTATTACTGGGTTGCCTACTTCCCAAAGGGTCACAATTCGATATGGGTGATAGTGGATTGGTTGACCAAGGTAGCCCATTTTTCGCCATTCTGGACGGATTATACCACGACACAATAATCTTAGATATTTATTATCGAGATAGTGAGACTTCACATGGTACCCCTCAATATTGTGTCCTATCAGGACAAGATATTTGTGTCTCTCTTTTGGGAGAGTTTCAAGGAGGCCATGGGAACGGAGTTACGAGTGAGTACGACCTATCATCCATAGACGGATAGGAAAACTGAGCGGAGTAATCAGATGTTGGAGGACATTATATGGATGTGCATCCTAGATTTTGGGGGAGGTTGGGAGTCGTACCTTATACTGGTGGAGTTTGCTTATAATAATTCCTATCAGTTCACTATTGGCATGACTGCATTTGAGGCATTGTATGGTTAACCATATCATTTTCCCGCTTGTTGGTTGGAAGTGGGAGATAACAAACTACTTGGGCCAGAGTTGATCCAGGAGACTTCAGATAGGATATAAATGATTTGGAGTCGTATACGGATAGCTCAAGACTGACACAAAAATAATGACGATATTAAGAAGTCTTTTCTAGAGATTAATATGGGGGATCAGGTGTTAATGCGTGTATCTCCTATAAAGGGGATAATGAGATTTGGGAAAAAGGGGAAATTGGCGCCACGGTACGTTAGGCCATTTTCTATCATTGAGCGGATTGGACCAGTGGTGTATAGACTTGGGTTGCCAAAGCACTTACATCGTATTCATGATGTATTAAAGATTTTTTCATTACGAAATTACCTACGGTGATGATGCTAAGATTTAGCACCACTGGATAAGTGATAGTGAGCTCAAACAGTAGCAGCCATGGCAGCCATAGAGATGTATAAGTGTATAAGTATGCAGAAGGGAATGAGTATAAAAGGAAATAAGACAATGATGTATAGTGGTTCAGCCAATTTGGCCTACATCCACTGTGAGTGTGTGATCCACTAAGTATGGGCACTAATGGCCTTGGATACAATGCACATAACCCTCTCACTCTCTCTCTCTACTGTGTGTACAAGCAGAGTTTTAGCTAGGGTTGCAGTTAATGGATCGATCCCCTATAGGGTTGTAGGTGATAAGTATATATAGGTCTTGGGGGGTGTAATGTACCCCCCAAGTATGCATGGTGCATGTGAATCATGATCTAGCCAATCCCCTGTGGACACCTGTAGATGCCAAATGATGACATAATATTCCCTCACGTGAGGGTGTGATTTTGTTATAACGGTCTCCCCTGTGCCATGTCAGCCTCACGCGCACTGTTCCACCTGTCTCCCAAACCACGCGCTGTGATAATGTCACCCTCGGCCTATGAGCCGAGGCCGAGGGAAAAGTTTCTTCCAATAGTGAGCCTGGCCCAATTCTGGCCTCATACTGTCGGCCCCACGTAGGGTCGTCTGGAGAGTAGTGAATGGTTGGCCCCTTGTAGGGTCGGCTAGAGTCTGGCGAAGGGTCGGCCCCTCTGAGGGGCCGTATGGAGCCCGTTGGAGGGGTCGGCTCCTCGTAGGGTCGTCTGGAGCCTGATGAAGGGTCGGCCCCTGAGGGGTCATCCGTTTGGAGGTAATCCTTAGCCAGGCCGAGGATATAAACGGGTATATCAATCACCCCCAGCCCTTAGCCATAGGTGCTGTTGAGATGGCTGAGGGATAGTGTTTTAAATGAGATGCATGTATGATCAGTTAGGTGAGTGACACCTGGGCAGATACTCATTGCTATTCCAGTTTCCAAGGCATGGCGGCTGTACACTTTTCTTGGGGCTTTGTGCCCTAATGATGCCTTCCTCGTGGGCTGTGTCCTGCCTTGGTCAATGGGCCCACTCATTACTAAGGTATTTAAGAGATTTTTGAACTCTCTCTCTTCTTCTTCTCCTTCGCGCCCAAGCCTTCTCTCTCTAGAATTTTATCAGTTTTCATCGCCATTTTCTGCAGCCTTCGATCCTTCAAGCCTAGCAACGTTCTTGCTCTCTTTTTCAGGTAATATCTTTCACCCAGCGCTCTCTTTTGCCTTTATTTCTATTTGCTTTTTAGGGTTATGGGGATGCATTTTCTTTGGGTTATCCCATATCTTTTTCTGGTGTCTTCTCCGGCAATTGTTTCTTGAATGTTCTTGAGTGTTCTTGAGTGAATACCTTCAATTCCCCTTTTAATTCAAAAGTCTAGTTTAGTTAATTGCAAACTTGTTTGTGGTCAAGTTCCCAAAACTTCTCCAAGTGTAGGGTCTTCCATTTAATGCTTAGGAGGCTTTATAGCTTAGTATATGAATTCTCATCTTTGAGAGAGAAGCTCTTTGCAGATATTAGACGAATAGAGGAAGAGGAAGAGAGGAGACGAGAGGACGACCCTAATTGGGTACAACCCATATTTCCCATTCCTCTTGCCACCATAAAACCATTTGAACCGTCTGAGTCTTGTGGGTCGTCATCTCGTCCAGCCGAGACTCCCAAACCAAGTGAGATGGATGAAAGATCATCCTCACCAACTGGTGCTGGAACTTCTGGTAGGAGGGAGACATCCGACCTGAGCCCAGGCCGAGAGGCCGAGGGCATGTTCCCCTCCGAGGCTGTCCCTGTAACAACCCTGTCTCCCCATGCCTTCCAAGTGGCTTTTCCCCAGGGCCCTCTGGCAGAGGGAGAGGGGACTGAGGACGAGGACGATGATACAGATGACGAGATTGATACCTCCTACGCCTCGTCCTTTATTTCCTCTGTTAGGGATCGCGACCTCCTGATATGGAGGCATGCCTATGGGGTGCCACCCAGCATAACTATGAGGGTCCCCTCTCAGTGTGAGAGGGTTTTTGATTGTGAAGAGGGAGAGGTTGCAGTCTATGAACAAATGTTCAAGGTTGGAGTCAGATTCCCTCTGCATCCTGCCCTCGTAGATATCCTATCTGCCCTTGGTGTTTCCCCATCTCAACTTCCCCCCAACTCTTGGAGGACGATCCTGGGCTACATCTCCCTGTGGAAGAATGCTTTCACCGACGATCCCTCGGCCGATCTATTCTTGGGTTGCTACAACATCACCTCCTCATCCAAACAGCCCGGATACTATCATCTGGGGGAAAGGAGGTCGGAGAAGAAACTCCTCCACATGGCATAAACTTCCAACCACGATTGGAAAAAGAGATTCTTCTTTATCTCTGGTGAGTGGGAGCCCACCACCGATGGTCCGAGGGTCCTCAGAAAATGGTCTAACCCTTCCATGAAGGCTAGGTTCGACCCTGGACTTAGTCCGGAGGAGAAGGACATCGTTGAATATCTGAGGGGACGAGGGAGAAAAGGTGAACTTCCAAAATTTGAAGACCTGATGACCCCCCGATTCCTCAAAGAAGCTGGCTTGAGGGTCGGTCCTCTGACTGAACTATGTGAGTTATACTGAACATTTTCTATTCTTTACTTTTTCCCAAGTGTTTCCTCTTTAGATCTACATTTTTCTAACGTGTCGTCCTCTTATCAGGTCGTCCAGCAGGTACATCAGACTATCTTTGGGAAATGACTGCTCCCAGTTTGTTATCTGGATTGGCCAAGAAGAAAGGCAAGGAGCCTCAGCAGGCTCTGAGGAAGACAAGGGCCGCTGGGCCGACGGTGGTGGAGCCGACCACCGATAGCAATAAAAGAAAGGAGCCTGAGGCCCCTATTAACCCTCGTCCTGATTCTCGGACGAGGGCCAGGGTCGAAGCCTATGATGGGACGACCTCTTCATCCAGTATGGGGGCCTTCTGGTCTCAAAACCTGGCGCATCTGAGGGCCGACCCTTCATTACTTATTATAAACTTGAGGGCAGCCAAGGCCTTAATGTTTTCTGCACCTTCGGCCTCTGACTACGAGTTCCTGTCGAAGATGCCTCCTACCAAAAGTGTACGACTATGGTCTGCACTCCCTTGCACAGGTATTGGTCTTGACCTATTTCTTAAATTTCATTCTTTCAACAACTGTTTTCTCGGCCTCTTGACATGTGTTTATTTTTCTATGCAGTCCGTCTGTGCCTTCACCTCGGCCACAAAGTGGATGGCTAAAAATCAAACGAAGTTCCATGAGGTCGAAAGGGCCATTCAGCATGAGGCTGACCTGTAGACAGAGCTTGAGACTGCTAGGGCCAAACTCGAGAGTGCTAGGACAGAGCATGCCAGGGTCTTAGATGAACTGACGAGGTGACATGACGAGGACCTTAAGGCCAAGGACTTGCTGATCAAAGAGAAGGACGAGGCCCTGATCAACATGGAGGTCAAGCACAAGACTGATCTCGAAGTGGCTGTCAGGAAAGCCGAGGCCGATGCTGTTGAGGCTTATAAAATTTCTGATGAGTTTCAAGGCTTCGTCCTTGAATATTTGGAGAGGGGAATCAGGACGGCCTGCCGGTGGGTCGTCCTCAGATTTGGTGATGCCGTCTCCTCGGTTCGTCCTTCACTGGAGGGTGTTCAACTGGACGACCCCCTAATTGCCGAGGCTCTAAACCAAGTGGAATCCCAAGTCGAGAGGGTCGGCACATCTGAAGATCATCCAGTTCTGGTTATTGAGGAGACCACTTCTGTAGATGTTGAGGCCCGGCCCTCCGATATCGTCCCATAGGGTGGCTGCCTGTAGCCCATATCCTCTTAGTGTATTTATCATTTTTGTGCTCTCTTTTGTAAAACACTTGATATTTTATGTAACACCGGCATTTCATTAATACCATCTTCTTTACTGTCTTCCATATTTTCTTCTTGTGTGGTTTACTGTCTTCCATATTTGCTTCTTGTATGGTTTGCTGTCTTTGTTAATGCCACTAACCTCTCCCCCGTCTTTCTTGAGGGTGAACAAGAGGTGATCCCCTGCGTTGGCCCTCTTTATAGCCGAGGAGTCAAATTACCAAACTGGTTTTTAATAAAGTTTTCCCTCGTCTTTCTTGAGGATAGTGGTGGGGTCGTCCCCTCCACTGGCCCTCATTATAGCCGAGGGATCAGGTTACCAAATTAATGGTTTTTAACGAAGTTTTCCCTCGCCTTTCTTGAGGACAGTGGTGGGGTCGTCCCCTCCACTGGCCCTCATTATAGCCGAGGGTTCAACTTACCAAATTAATGGTTTTTAACAAAGTTTTCCCTCGTCTTTCTTGAGGACAGTGGTGGGGTCGTCCCCTCCACTGGTTCCCATTATAGCCGAGTTATTAGGTTACCAAATTAATGGTTTTTAACAAAGTTTTCCTTCGTCTTTCTTGAGGACAGTGGTGGGGTCGTCCCCTCCACTGGCCCCCATTATAGCCGAGGGATCAGGTTACCAAATTAATGGTTTTTAACAAAGTTTTCCCTCGTCTTTCTTGAGGACAGTGGTGGGGTCATCCCCTCTACTGGTCCCCATTATAGCCGAGGGATCAACTTACCAATTTGATGGTTTTTCAAGTCTTCCCTCGTCTTTCTTGAGGACATTGGTGGGGTCGTCCCCTCCACTGGTCCCCATTATAGCCGAGGGATCAACTTACCAATTTAATGGTTTTAAAGTCTTCCCTCGTCTTTCTTGAGGACAGTGGTGGGGTCGTCCCCTCCACTGGTCTCTATTATAGCCGAGGGTGGTTCTCTGTAGATGTTTCCATGCGTGCTAGAACTGATGACCACAGGATGAGGGGAAACACTGATATTTCTCATTAATTTTCAAAGTGTTCTGTTGGAGAAGCTCTTATTATAATTGTGGTCTATCAAGACCTTACAACACTACTGATAGTATTTCTTCAAATGATCTGCATTCCAGGGGTTGGAAAAAGGTTCCCCCTCTAGGTTTTCTAGTCTGTAGGTCCCAGGGACGACTTCATCGATGACCCTATATGGGCCATGCCAATTAGGATGGAGCTTGTTGGTATTTTGCCAAGTCTTCTTGAGGACCAAGTCCCCCACTGCGATAGGCCTCTGTTTCACCCTCTGATTGTAGAACCTTGCGGTCCTCTGCTGGTAGGCGGCCTGCCTTATCTCAGCGTCCTCCGTTCTTTCCTCAATCAGGTCCAAGTCGAGTCTCCTCTTCTCCGCATTTTTCTGGGGGTCATACACCTGGACTCTATGCGTAGGAAACTCAATCTCGGTGGGGATGACGGATTCTGATCCATAAGCTAGCATGAATGGGGTCTCCCCGGTAGGGGTCCTCACTGTCGTCCTGTATGCCCACAACACGGCATATAACTCCTCGACCCATCTTCCTTTTGCCTCCTCAAGCCTCTTCTTGATTCCATCTAGGATTGTCCTGTTCGTAACTTTTTTATCACACTTTTTTACATATGCTGCTGCATTTTTCCCCAAGGTCGGCCACCAGTAGCCTTGGGTGATCACCCTCTTCGCTAAGGATCTACCCCCAATGTGGCTTGAGCATGACCCTTCATGCACATCTTGCAAAATGGAAGGGACTTTTGAGGGATGCACACACCTAAGTAAGGGGAGCAAAAACCCCTTTTTGTACAAGGTGTCTCCGATGACAGTGAATTTTGCAGCCCTGTACCTCAGCTTTTTCCTTTCTTGCTTTGCTTCTGGCATATCACCCTCTTTAACGTATCTGATTAGGGGGTCCATCCACGAAGCTTCTTGAGAAACATTTAGGCAATTGCTAAGTGTTCCCTCAGCGTCCTCAATAGTTGGTCGAAGCAAAATTTCTACTGGGACCGTCCTCCTGATGTCTGTTCTTGTTGCCGAGGCCAACCTAGCAAGGGAATCAGTACGACCATTGTCGAGCCTAGGTACCCTCCTTAATTTCACTTCTCTGAAGCCCTTCAGTAATGACCTCACCTTCTCAAGGTACCTAGCCATCCTCTCATCCTTAGCCTCGTAGGCTTCTAGTATCTGATTCACTACTAGCCTTGAATCACTATAGACCAAAATCTGGCCGATACTAAGAGACTTGGCCAAGGAGAGGCCTGCTACTAAGGCCTCATATTCAGCCTCGTTGTTGGAGGCTTTGAAGTTAAACCTCAGGGCATATTCAACGTCTGTGCCATCGGGTGCTGATAGTCTCAGTCCAGCTCCACTTCCGCTGTCACAGGAGGACCCGTCAACGAAGAGGCTCCACAGAGTCTTTCCCTCTGAAAAATTTCCCTCAGAGAGGGACCCCTGTCTAAAGATGTATCTTCCCTCTTCGTTTTTATTCACTTTCCTTCTAGCAGTGCTTGTCTCAGCCCTATCTGCGGGTGTGTCAGTGGGTCTTTCTTCTGTATCCGTCTTCCCGAGGGTCTCACCCTCGGCCTCATCATCTTCCCAAGTGAACTCAGCCATGAAGTCTGCCAATGCCCGCCCTTAATTGCCGTCCTAGGCTGATACACAATGTCAAACTCCCCCAGCTCTATAGCCCAGGCCATCAACCTACCTGATTTTTCTGGCTTGTGTAGGACCTGCCTAAGAGGAGAGTCGGTGAGGATGACCATTGTATGGGACTGGAAGTACGGCTTCATCTTCCTCGAGGCATGGATCAATGCATAGGCCAACTTCTCCATCCTCGGGTATCTTTGCTCTGCCCCCTGGAGTGCTTTGCTGTTAAAATACACAGGCTTCTGTATCCCATCTTCGTCTCTCACAATGGCTGCACTGATGGACGACTCTGAGACGGCGAGGTACACATAAAGTCATTCACCCTGCACGGGTCGTGATAGCAGCAAGGGAGACCCTAAGTATGACTTTAGGTCCCTGAAAGCCTCATCAAACTCTTCACTCCATTCGAAGGCCTTCCTAAGGATCTTGAAGAATGGAAAGCACTTGTCTGTGGCCCTAGATATGAACCTGTTCAAGGCAGCAACTCTCCCTGTGAGCCTCTGAACGTCTTTAATGGACTTGGGGGTCTTCATTTCAACAAGGGCCTTTATCTTTTCAGGATTGGCCTCGATGCCTCTTTGATTGACAATGAACCCCAAGAACTTCCCTGCTCCGACCCCGAAGACACACTTGGCCGGATTAAGCTTCAACTTGTATTTGTCCATCGTATTAAAGGTCCTCTCCAGGTCTGCCACATGATTCTCGACCTTTAGACTCTTAGTCAACATGTCATCTACGTAGACCTCCATAGACTTCCCAATTTGGTCTTCAAACATTTTATTTACGAGGCGCTACTACGTTGCCCCCGCATTTTTGAGGCCAAAGGGCATGACCCTGTAACAGTATGTCCCCTTGTCAGTGATGAAGGCTGTCCTCTCCGAGTTTTCAGGGTTCATGAAAATCTGGTTATACCCTGAGTAGGCATCCATGAAGCTCATGAGCTCATGGCCTGCGGTAGCGTCTACCATCTGGTCGATGTGGGGGAGAGGGAAGCTGTCTTTGGGATAGTGCTTGTTGAGGTCTGTGAAGTCCACGTACATTCTCCACTTGCCGTTGGCCTTTGGGACAATGACTGCATTGGACAACCATTCAGGGTAGATGACCTCTCTGATAAATTCAGCGTCTTCTAATTTTTTGACCTCGTCCCTGATGACCTCATATTTTTCTCTGGAGTAAATTCTCCTCTTTTGCTTCACCGGCTTCGCTCCCTCTACCACATTGAGCTTGTGGCACATGATTTCAGGGTCAATCCTCGGCATATCTACATGACTCCATACGAAGACGCTTCGCCTTCTCCTCAATAGTTTAACGAGGTCTTCCTTGATATTGAGCCTCAGAGACTTGCCGACTTGGATGGTTTTTTCCGGGTCATCCTCATCGAGGATGATGGATTCTACCTCTTCCGCGGCCTCTCCTTTCTTTAGCTTCGTCTCATCCCTGGGGTCTAAGGTATCAATATTGTAAGTGGTAGTAGCCCTCTTGAGTGTCTCCTTTTCTTCAGCGGAGTTGTAGTAACATTCTCGCGCTGTCGTCTGGTCTCCCTGAACTTACCCCACCCCGTAAGGGACAGGAAATTTGATCATCTGATGGACCGTAGACGACACAACTTCAAACCCCTTGAGGGCCACACGCCCCAGTATGATGTTGTAGGCCGAAAACACCTGCTCGTCCATCATAAAGAAACTGACCTTCTTGGTGAGCCATCTCGGCCACTCGTCCCCCATCCTCACATCGGCCTCATATACCCCAAGGGGATGAACCTTTTCCCCACTGAACCCAATCAATGGATGATGGTAGGGGACGAGTCTAGCACTGCTGAGACCCAAGGCTTTGAAGCATGGACAAAACATCACATCTGCAGAACTAACCCCACCTACCAAGATCCTCGGCACCTCGCATCCGTGCACCCTGGTAGTGATGACGAGAGGGTCATTATGTGGGGATAAGAGGCCTTTGAAGTCCATTCTTGAAAATCCCACTATCAGTGTGTCCATATCAACCTTCTTCCTCTTTTCTAACTTGACCTCCAGGGAGGTTGCGTTTACCGTCTTCGTCACTGCCTTGGCCTCAGCCACATGGGCCTTCCTGTCGGCGACCTCAGACCCTCCTCCTGCAAGACCCCCGAAGATCATTCCCACTCCGAGCGAGATCATATTAAGCCTCTTGAAAGGGCCGTGGTCGTCTCTCGGCGGGAGGTCAGGGTCGTCCTCATTATCAGAAGGGTCGTCCCTTCTTTTTTGAGGACCTTCTCTGCATGCATCGCCTCGCTTTTTTCTGGGGTCGTCCTCTCGGGCCTTCTTGAAGGCGCCTTTGTTGACGTACTTTCTGAGCTTCCCTTCCTTCAGCATCTTCTCAATCTCATCTTTCAGAGCAAAGCATTTGTCCGTTACGTGACCGTGGTCTTGGTGAAATTCACACCACAGGTTCTTATTCCTCTTGCTGGGGGCTGCCCTCAGCTTCTCAAGCCACTTTAGGGGCCGGTCACTCTTTATCTCATTGAGAATCTGTTCACAGCTGACCGTCAGAGGGGTGTACCCAGTGAACTTGTCATCCGTGGACCTCTTCTTCCCCTCTTTGTTCTTCTTAGGGTATTTACTCCCACTTGCACCTCCTCTTTCGTCTTCATATTTTGCAGCCATCGCCTCTTCGGCGTTCATCACCTTTCTAGCTGTCGACAACAGTTCAGCCATCGTCCTCGGAGGGTCTTCAGCAAGCTTCCATAACAGCTTCCCCTTTTGGAGTCCTCCAATCAGGGCTGTCATAGCAATGCTCTCCTCATAGTCTTCCACCTCCAGCTTCTCCTTATTGAATCTGGCTATGTAGTCCCTCAGACTCTCATTCTTCCCCTGCTTAACATAGAGCAGGTGGGTGGTCTTCTTCTGTGGCCTCACCCCAAAGCAGAAGTTATGGATGAACAGGTCTGCCAACTGCTTAAAGTTTTCAATGGAATTTTTTGGAAGAGATGTGTACCAGACATGCGCAGCCCCTGTCAAGGTACCAGACAAGGCACGACACCTCATCTCATCTGAGATAGAGTATATGTCTGCTGCTGACTGATACATCTCCACGTGGTGGACGGGGTTGGTGCTCCCATCATACCTTGGGCCGACCACGGGTGGCTTGAATTTTGACGGCGTGGGGAAGTTGACTATCTTTGCCAAAAAGGGTGAGCCTATGGTGTGAAGAGGGTCTCGGCTCTTCAGTATATCTCCGATCTTATCCTCTAACCACTGGATTGGGTCATTCCAGGGCCTCACGGGGTCGGCCTGGCCGATGTTATCCCCTGCCGCCTCTCCGAGGTGGACGGAGGGTTCTGCTGCAGTAGGCCTGTGTCGGCTGTTCACTTTCCTTTGGCCGTCATCTCGTCCTCAGGGTCGAACATCTGCTACATCCCTCCTGGATCTCGCAGCACTTCTTGGCCTGGATAACTATTCTCGCAGATCATTTACTGGGCCTAGCCTCTCAAAGGCCGACCCCCTGCTCAAGTGATCAAAAGCAGAGCCCCTCGGGCGATCATCAGGGTTTGGTATCCCGCACTTTCCTCTACTGTCCTGGAGAGGTCGTACAGTATTATTGAAGACCTCATAGGGTTCCCATCACTCTATAGGGGCCTCCTCTCCCTCCGGATTGTCATACCTGTCCTCAGGGCAAGGGTTTCCTTGCCTCCCCAGGAGTAGACGCCGGGGGTCAGCAACATCCCTACGCCGCTGAGGGGGTGGCAGGTCTTTGCATGGTGCCTGGGGTGGTCCCCTGGCCTCATGCTGTCCTGGAGCTGCTGCCAGAGTAATCATCTCAGGTGAAACTCCTCGTGCCCTTAGTATGTTCTGGCTTAGAGCTGTGAACTGCTCCTGCATCATCCGCTGGCTTGCTGCCAAAGACTTTAAGGCTGCCGCTACATCAGCCATCTCAGACTGAGGCGGCGACTGACTGGACCTGGGTCTTCCCCCCTCATCTATTGGGGGAAGTGATGGTGGTGGCATCTCAGGTGCCATGTGCTTGAGCTATGAGAAGTTGAACTGAAGAAAAGACTGGTGAGCTTGGGACCTTAGTGGGTCTCTTTCAATGGTGAAACACCTCCTCTCAGGGGGAGTGTTGGTTCACCACCAGAGTGCCCAGTGAGGTTAAGCTGTATAAAAGAAGAGATGTCTTCTCGTTTCCCACAGACGGCGCCAAACTGATGATGCTAAGATTTAGCACCACCGGATAAGTGATAGTGAGCTCAAACAGTAGCAGCCATGGCAGCCATAGAGATGTATAAGTGTATAAGTATGCAGAAGGGGATGAGTATAAGAGGAAATAAGACAATGATGTATAGTGGTTCAGCCATTTTGGCCTACATCCACTGTGAGTGTGTGATCCACTAAGTATGGGCACTAATGGCCTTGAATACAATGCACATAACCCTCTCACTCTCTCTCTACTGTGTGTACAAGCAGAGTTTTAGCTAGGGTTGCAGTTAATGGATCGATCCCCTGTAGGGTTGTAGGTGACAAGTATATATAGGTCTTGGGGGTGTAGTGTACCCCCCAAGTATGCATGGTGCATGTGAATCATGATCTAGCCAATCCCCTGTGGACACCTGTAGATGCCAAATGATGACATAATATTCCCTCACGTGAGGGTGTGATTTTGTTATAACGGTCTCCCCTGTGCCATGTCAGCCTCACGCGCACTGTTCCACCCGTCTCCCAAACCACGCGCTGTGATGATGTCACCCTCGGCCTATGAGCCGAGGCCGAGGGAAAAGTTTCTTCCAATAGTGAGCCTGGCCCAATTTTGGCCTCGTACTGTTGGCTCCTCGTAGGGTCGTCTGGAGAGTAGTGAAGGGTCGGCCCCTCGTAGGGTCGGCTGGAGTCTGGTGAAGGGTCGTCCCCTCTGAGGGGCCGTATAGAGCCCGTTGGAGGGGTCGGCTCCTCGTAGGGTCGTCTGGAGCCTGATGAAGGGTCGGCCCCTGAGGGGTCGTCCGTTTGGAGGTAATCCTTAGCCAGGCCGAGGATATAAACGGGTATATCAATCACCCCCCATCCCTTAGCCATAGGTGCTGTTGAGATGGCTGAGGGATAGTGTTTTAAATGAGATGCATGAATGATCAGTTAGGTGAGTGACACCTGGGCAGATACTCATTGCTATTCCAGTTTCCAAGGCATGGCGGCTGCACACTTTTCTTGGGGCTTTGTGCCCTAATGATGCCTTCCTCGTGGGCTGTGTCCTGCCTTGGTCAATGGGCCCACTCATTACTAAGGTATTTAAGAGATTTTTGAACTCTCTCTCTTCTTCTTCTCCTTCGCGCCCAAGCCTTCTCTCCCTAGAATTTTATCAGTTTTCATCGCCATTTTCTGCAGCCTTCGATCCTTCAAGCCTAGCAACGTTCTTGCTCTCTTTTTCAGGTAATCTCTTTCACCCAACGCTCTCTTTTGCCTTTATTTCTATTTGCTTTTTAGGGTCGTGGGGCAGCATTTTCTTTGGGTTATCTCATAGCTTTTTCCGGTGTCTTCTCCGACAACTGTTTCTTGAATGTTCTTGAGTGTTCTTGAGTGAAAACCTTCAATTCCCCTTTTAATTCAAAGGCCTAGTTTAGTTAATTGCAAACTTGTTTGTGGTCAAGTTCCCAAAACTTCTCCAAGTGTAGGGTCTTCCATTTAATGCTTAGGAGGATTTATAGCTTAGTATATGAATTCCCATCTTTGAGAGAGAAGCTCTTTGCAGAGATTAGACGAATAGAGGAAGAGGAAGAGAGGAGATGAGGGGACGACCCTAATTGGGTACGACCCATCTTTCCCATTCCTCTCGCCACCATAAAACCATTTGAACCGTTTGAGTCTTGTGGGTCGTCATCTCGTCCAGCCGAGACTCCCAAACCAAGTGAGATGGACGAAAGAGCATCCTCGCCAACTAGTGCTGGAACTTCTGGCATGAGGGAGACATCCGACCTAAGCCCAGGACGAGAGGCCGAGGGCATGTTCCCCTCCGAGGCAGTCCCTGTAACAACCCTGTCTCCCCATGCCTTCCAAGTGGCTTTTCCCCAGAGCCCTCTGGCAGAGGGAGAGGGGACTGAGGACGAGGACGATTATACAGATGACGAGGTTGATACCTCCCACGCCTCGTCCTTTATTTCCTATGTTAGGGATCGCGACCTCCTGATATGGAGGCATGCCTATGGGGTGCCACCCAGCATAACTATGAGGGTCCCCTCTCAGTCTGAGAGGGTTTTTGATTGTGAAGAGGGAGAGGTTGCAGTCTATGAACAAATGTTCAAGGTTGGAGTCAGATTTCCTCTGCATCCTGCCCTCGTAGATATCCTATCTGCCCTTGGTGTTTCCCCTTCTCAACTTCCCCCTAACTCTTGGAGGACGATCCTGGGCTACATCTCCCTGTGGAAGAATGCTTTCACCGACGAGCCCTCGGCCGACCTATTCTTGGGTTGCTACAACATCACCTCCTCGTCTAAATAGCCCGGATACTATCATCTGGGGGCAAGGAGGTCTGAGAAGAAACTACTCCATGTGGCACAAACTTCCAACCACGATTGGAAAAAGAGATTCTTCTTTATCTCTGGGGAGTGGGAGCCCACCGCCGATGGTCCGAGGGTCCCCAGAAAATGGTCTAACCCTTCCATGAAGGCCAGGTCAGACCCTGGACTTAGTCTGGAGGAGAAGGACATCGTTGAATATCTGAGGGGACGAGGGAGAGAAGGTGAACTTCCAAAATTTGAAGACCTGATGACCCCCCGGTTCCTCAAAGAAGCTGGCTTGAGGGTCGGCCCTCTGACTGAACTATGTGAGTTATATTGAACAGTTTCTATTCTTTGCTTTTTTCCAAGTGTTTCCTCTTTAGATCTGCATTTTTCTAACGTGTCGTCCTCTTATCAGTTCGTCCTGCAGGTACATCAGACTATCTTTGGGAAATGACTGCTCCCAGCTTGTTATCTGGATTGGCCAAGAAGAAAGGCAAGGAGCCTCAGCAGGCTCCGAGGAAGACAAGGGCCGCTGGGCCGACGGTGGTGGAGCTGACCACCGATAGCAATAAAAGAAAGGATCCTGAGGCCCCTATTGAACCTCGGCCTGATTCTCGGACGAGGGCCAGGGTCGAAGCCTCTGAGGGTACGACCTCTTCATCCAGTATGGGGGCCTTTTGGTCTCAAAACCTGGCGCATCTGAGGGCCGACCCTTCATCACTTATTGTAAACTTGAGGGCAGCCAAGGCCTCAATGTTTTCTGCACCTTCGGCCTCTGACTACGAGTTCCTGTCGAAGATGCCTCCTGCCAAAGTGTACGACTATGGTCTGCACTCACTTGCACAGGTATTGGTCTTGACCAATTTCTTAAATTTCATTCTTTCAACAACTATTTTCTCGGCCTCTTGACATGTGTTTATTTTTCTATGCAGTCCGTCTGTGCCTTCACCTCGGCCACAAAGTGGATGGCTGAAAATCAAGTGAAGTTCCATGAGGCCGAAAGGGCCATTCAGCATGAGGCCGACCTGCAGACAGAGATTGAGACTGTTAGGGCCGAACTCGAGAGTTCTAAGACCGAGCATGCCAGGGTCTTAGATGAACTGACGAGGCAGCACGACGAGGACCTTAAGGCCAAGGACTTGCTGATCAAAGAGAAGGACGAGGCCCTGATCAACATGGAGGCCAAGCACAAGACTGATCTCGAAGTGGCTGTCAGGAAAGCCGAGGCCAATGCTGTTGAGGCTTATAAAATTTCTGACGAGTTTCAAGGCTTCGGCCTTGAATATTTGGAGAGGGGAATCAGGACGGCCTGTCGGTGGGTCATCCTCAGATTTGGTGATATCGTCTCCTCGGTTCGTCCTTCACTGGAGGGTGTTTAACTGGACGACCCCCTAATTGCCGAGGCTCTAAACCAAGTGGAATCCCAATTCGAGGGGGTCGGCACATCTGAAGATCATCCAGTTCTGGTTATTGAGGAGACCACTCCTGTAGATGTTGAGGCCCTGCCCTCCGATATCGTCCCATAGGGTGGCTGCCTATAGCCCATACCCTTTTAGTGTATTTATCATTTTTGTGCTCTCTTTTCTAAAACACTTGATATTTTATGTAACACCGGCATTTCATTAATACCATCTTCTTTACTGTCTTCCATATTTGCTTCTTGTATGGTTTACTGTCTTCCATATTTGCTTCTTGTATGGTTTGCTGTCTTTGTTAATGCCACTAACCTCTCCCCCGTCTTTCTTGAGGGTGAACAAGGGGTGATCCCCTGCGTTGGCCCTCATTATAGGCGAGGATTCAAATTACCAAACTGGTTTTTAATAAAGTTTTCCCTCGTCTTTCTTGAGGACCTCCACTGGCCCACATTATAGCCGAGGGATCAGGTTACCAAATTAATGGTTTTTAACGAAGTTTTCCCTCGTCTTTCTTGAGGACAGTGGTGGGGTCGTCCCCTCCACTGGCCCTCATTATAGCCGAGGGTTCACCTTACCAAATTAATGGTTTTTAACAAAGTTTTCCCTCATCTTTGTTGAGGACAGTGGTGGGGTCGTCCCCTCCACTGGTCCCCATTATAGCCGAGTTATTAGGTTACCAAATTAATGGTTTTTAACAAAGTTTTCCCTCGTCTTTCTTGAGGACAGTGGTGGGGTCGTCCCCTCCACTGGCCCCCATTATAGTCGAGGGATCAGGTTTCCAAATTAATGGTTTTTAACAAAGTTTTCCCTCGTCTTTCTTGAGGACAGTGGTGGGGTCGTCCCCTCTACTGGTCCCCATTATAGCCGAGGGATCAACTTACCAATTTAATGGCTTTTAAGTCTTCCCTCGTCTTTCTCGAGGACAGTGGTGGGATCGTCCCCTCCACTGGTCCCCGTTATAGCCGAGGGATCAACTTACCAATTTAATGGTTTTTCAAGTCTTCCCTCGTCTTTCTTGAGGACATTGGTGGGGTCGTCCCCTCCACTGGTCCCCATTATAGCCGAGGGATCAACTTACCAATTTAATGGTTTTAAAGTCTTCCCTCGTCTTTCTTGAGGACAGTGGTGGGGTCGTCCCCTCCACTGGTCCCCATTATAGCCGAGGGTGGTTCTCTGTAGATGTTTCCATGCGTGCTAGAACTGATGACCACAGGATGAGGGGAAACACTGATATTTCTCATTAATTTTCAAAGTGTTCTGTTGGAGCAGCTCTTATTATAATTATGGTCTATCAAGACCTTACAACACTACTGATAGTATTTCTTCAAATGATCTGCATTCCAGGGGTTGGAAAAAGGTTCCCCCTCTAGGTTTTCTAGTCTGTAGGTCCCAGTGACGACTTCATCGATGACCCTATATGGGCCATGCCAATTAGGATGGAGCTTGTTGGTATTTTGCCAAGTCTTCTTGAGGACCAAGTCCCCCACTGCGATAGGCCTCTGTTTCACCCTCTGATTGTAGAACCTTGCGGTCCTCTGCTGGTAGGTGGCCTGCCTTATCTCAGCGTCCTCCCTTCTTTCCTCAATCAGGTCCAAGTCTCCTCTCCTCTCCTCCGCATATTTCTGGGGGTCATACACCTGGACTCTATGCGTAGGAAACTCAATCTCGGTGGGGATGACGGCTTCTGATCCATAAGCTAGCATGAATGGGGTCTCCCCGGTAGGGGTCCTCACTGCCGTCCTGTATGCCCACAACACGGCATATAACTCCTCGACCCATCTTCCTTTTGCCTCCTCAAGCCTCTTCTTGATTCCATCTAGGATTGTCCTGTTCGTAACTTCGGTTTGCCCATTGGCCTGAGGTCGGCCTGGGGTGGAGAAAAATTGTTTGATACTTACCCTCTCAGAGTACTTCTGTAGAGAGGCATTCTTGAACTGAGTACCGTTATCCGAGATGAGGGTGTTGGGTAGACCATATCTGCATATCACATGGAACTATAAATACCTCCACCACAAGGAACTATAAATGCTGCTGATGTAGCAAATATCATGGCCCAAG
The DNA here is from genome assembly GCA_949130495.1 of Sambucus nigra. Taxonomy (NCBI): domain Eukaryota; kingdom Viridiplantae; phylum Streptophyta; class Magnoliopsida; order Dipsacales; family Adoxaceae; genus Sambucus; species Sambucus nigra. Next base: position 68,460,771 of record OX422223.1, on the reverse strand, counting down.
AGGTCAATGCTACTATGACCGCCGTGGTTCAACAATTACCACAAGCCCCGTAAGCACGGGCTCAGGATGTACAAGCTCCTACTGGACCTTCTCTATGGGAGAGAGTTAGAGAGTCCTTTTTGAAGGTCCATCCCCCAGAATTGTATGGAGGCTTTGATGTTATTAGATCTAATCAGTGGAAGAAGGATATGCAGCGCCATCTGCACATGGTGGAGTGTAGCGAGGAGAGGAAGCAAATCCTTGATACTTTTAAACTCGTTGGAGCTTCATTACATTGGTGGGAGTCGATTACTATGCCAGAGCAAAGAGATACCATGACTATCAATGATTTATGGGTTTTGTTTGATCAGAAGTATTTCCCTCTCCCAGTTCAGAGGGAGATGAGAAGAACTCTTCAAGATGTGGTGCAAGGGGAGAGGTCAGTGGCAGAATATGAAGAGGAGTTCACCCGGTTAGCAAGTTTTGTACCGGATGAGGTGACTCCAGAAGAAAGGAAAATATCGAAGTTCATGGGAGGTTTGCACTGGAGGATACGACAACATTTGCTGGGTAATCCAGCTTTGCGAACTTTTGGAGATGTGATGAATGCGGCACTAATCATTGCCCAGAACATCGGTTGTATGTCCAGAGTAGAAAGAAGGCTACAGTGATGGGACAAGCGGGAAAACTTGGAGGCAATGGGACCGGAGGAGGAGTATTTCCTTTGTCCCAATCTTTAGGAAATAAATAAAAAGAAAGGGAGCCCTAGCAAGGGGACTTGTCTAAACGACATCGTTTTGGAGGGTTTAATGTTGGTGGCAATAACAATAGGCATGGTCAAGGTGGGCCACAACAACAACAAGCAGGTAAAGGTGGAAACGGGGGTAGAGGCCATACGGGCCAAGGCTCTGGGCAGATTCGAAACAATCGGGGCCGAAACCAAGAGAATATGATGAATCGATGCTTTCAATGTGGAGAGTCGGGCCATTTCAAGAGGTTGTGTCCTCACTTGATTGGGGGACAGCTTCCTAGGGTTCCAGAGCAGCCACATGCTCAGTTATCGCCGCAAGTACCTAATCCGGTTGTCCCTCCACAATAGGGACAACTATAATATGGGCGTGTTTATCATATTCAGGATGCTATGCTTCCTCCGGCTCCGTCGGCGCAGCCAACTATTGAGGGTAAATTTCTCATTCAGGGGCACATGGGTCGTATTTTATTTGATATGGGTGCGACACATTCATTTATTTCTAGGAATTTTGCGTAGTCTACAGAGTTGATTAAATCTGCGGAGAGTACCTTCACTAGTGTTGAGTTTTCTATGGGTGATGGTTCACTCATTTTCTTTATTTGTAAACAAATAGGAATAAATCTTGGTAATTTGTGTTTTGAGGCCGATTTGCTCGTCCTGGATATAGTCGGGTATGATGTAATCCTGGGTATGGATTGTCTAGTGAAGTATCATGCGATAGTTAATTGCTATGGAAAGAGTATAGTTTTTGCCATTCTAGGGCAAGAAATGTTTCTAGTGGTTATGCCTCATTCAGAAGGAGGTACTAGCACTTACTTGTATTGTATTGCGGAGGAGACTTCTCGGGATGTAGGTGTTTCCTTAGATTCGATTCTGGTTGTTGGGGAATTCGAAGATGTTTTTCGGGAAATACCGAGTTTGCCTCCTAGTAGGGAAATTGAGTTTGTAATTGACTTAGCGCAGGGAACTCGACCGATTGCGAGATCTCCGTATCGTATGGCTCCTGTTGAGATGAGGGAGTTAAAGGATCAGATTCAGAACTTTCTAGAGCAAGGGTTTATTAGGCGAAGCCCGTCGCCATGGGGAGCTCCGGTGTTATGTGTGAAGAAAAGAGACGGTTCTCTACTATTATCTATTGACTACAGAGAGTTGAATAAAGTCACCATCCGGAACAAATACCCTTTGCCTCGGATGGATGATTTGTTTGATCAACTTAGGGGAGTGTCGTACTTCTCTAAGATAGATCTGAGGAAGGGGTATCACCAGTTGTGGATACGGGAGCAAGATGTGTCCAAAACCTCTTTCCTAACGAGATATGGGTCTTACGAATTTCTGGTTATGCCCTTTGGACTAACCAATTCCCCCTCCGTGTTTATGGACCTCATGAATAGGGTATTTAGGGACTTCTTGGACCAGTTTATTATTGTGTTCATCGACGGCATCCTAGTCTATTCTCGAACCGAAGCTGATCATGCCACTCATTTGCGATTGGTCCTGCAAAGGTTGAGGGATCACCAATTGTATTCCAAGTTTGAGAAGTGCGATTTTTGGTTGCAGTAAGTACAGTTTCTGGGTCACATTATGACAGCCCAGGGTATTTCAGTAGACCCAAGTAAAGTTGTTGCGGTGAGGGAATGGGGTCAGCCCACGACACCTACCGAGATTCGTAGTTTTCTGGGATTGGCGGGTTATTACCGCCGGTTTATCAAGGGTTTCTCCAAAATTGCTAGCCCTTTGATAAATTTAACCCGAAAAGGGGTGAGGTTTGTATGGGATAATTCCTGTCAGTCAGCTTTTGATGAGCTCAAGGATAGGTTGACTTCTGCTCCAGTCCTTGCGTTACCAAGGCCATGATTGGAATATTTGGTCTTCACCGATGCATCTCTACGAGTATTGGGAGGTGTGCTTCAACAAAAGCAACGAGCTATTGCTTATGCTTCTCGCAAGCTAAATTCCCATGAAAAGAATTATTCGGTGCACGATTTGGAACTTGCCGCAGTTGTTTTTGCCTTGAAGATTTGGAGGCATTATCTCCTGGGGGAGAAGTTTAGTCTTTTCACGGACCACAAATCGTTGCAATATTTATTTTCACAGAAAGATTTAAATATGCGACAACGCCGATGGATAGAGTTTATGAAAGACTATCAATTCGACATCTACTACCACCGGGGCAAGGCGAATGTGGTGGCGGATGCTTTAAGTCGAAATCCCGAGGGGGAGTTAGTGGAGGTATGGAAAGCTAAATGGAAGGAGCTTAGTCAGGAGGACGCGGTTGCTAGGGCGTTTATTTCGGTGTTGACCGTTACGCCTACTGTTGATACCAGATTTAGTCTGCTGACATGACCTAATTGAATGAAGACACGTGGCAATATACATGGCAACAACAAACACTTCCGAGGAACCCACGCGCTCTGAGGAACAAGACTACAACGAGGAAGACTATTTCCCCGAGGAACACTGCTTCCCCGAGGAACTCACACGCTCCGAGGAACAAGACCTCTCCGAGGAACTCTTGAGTACCGAGAAGCTTAGGTGTTCCGAGCAACTCAGGCGATCCGAGCTGCACCTCCAACAAAGTATTAATAGCTGGATAACCAACAGTTTGACTATTCATTAATTGCTTATCATTCAGACACACACGCTTAAGGGGCATTGAATGCATTACCCTTTCATATGTACATCATTTAATGTATTACCCTTTCACTTTACAGCCTCAGGGCTATAAATACATTATACAATCCTCATTATAAGGGGACCGAAACTTCTTGATAGAACTTGTAATCGAGAATTCCCAAAACACTCAGCAATAACACAACAGTGGACGTAGGCCATTCTTATAAGGATGAACCACTTTAAAATTCTTTGTCTCATTTATTTATCTGTGATTGAATAATTAGAGTGATCTAATTTTTTACATCAACAGATTAATAAATGAGACAAAGAATTTTAAAGTGGTTCAGGCGAAGAGCTGGTGGAAGCTGGTACTGGCTCTGATTCACTTATTATTGGACGAGCAGTAAAAGAGGTTATGTAGCTCTTGTACTGCAGAAGATATGAGGATGATCTAATATGCTCGTCGGCAACAGATTGATGCAGACTCCAGATAAGTTTCAAGTGCCTTATGTTAACTTCTGCTTCCTTTGGACACTTTCTTTTGCTATCAACTGCAAATAAATAAACATTGCCATCAGTGACACATTTTATCAAACATAAAGGAAGCATAATTTCAAAATAAATAAAATGAAATAAGAATAACCTATCCCATTGCCATAGGGAGGGCATCTGGGACCCTGATAAACTTCATCTCCATATAAAGGAGCATGTTGCCAATTTTTTATGACAACCCCGTGCTCAAAATAATCCCTATTGGCATCCGGGAGATTGACCACTAAAGCCCTATTTAACATTCTAGTTTTTAAATAAAAGGTGTTATCACCAACTGCCCGTCTATAACAAAACATAATCTCGAGAATTCCTATGCGAGTTCCATGGATTTGATTTAATCTATGCACCTCATTAACTATTCTCCATGTGTTGGGGGCTATTCTTACAGGAACAACGTCAAAGTACTGACAAAATTCCAGACATAAGGGATTTGGTGGAAAAGAAAATTCACACTCAGTAATAAAGAGACTGGGGAACCAATGTCCCTCAGCCAAACGGAAATAATAAGAAGGCTCAGAAAGCTCTTCCAAAACAACCCAGGAGGGAATGGAAAAATCAGAGCGAAATTTATCAAGAGATTCAACAGGGTAAACCATGGTGAATAAAGGAAATGAAGAAGAAGGAAGAGGATCTTACAGAAAAAGAGTGGAGCTGTTGACAACGAACGATGAAAAGGATGAACGCACAAGAGAGTAGAAGACAATGGAAAATTCGAAGGTACAAATTTGAAAAGGTAGAAGACGATGGGATTGTCTGTGACGCTTAAATACCTTGCCTTGGGAAAAGAAAAAAAGTAATGATTACAAAAAGAAACGATTACGCTACCGACGGCTAAAAGGACAAAAAGAGCGCGGGAATCGAAGCGAATAGAAAAGTTCAAAAAAGCATGATTCTACGAATTGGGAAGGAGAAATAAATACAAAAGACTCCTAAATATCAGGAGGACCATTTAAAACTGCCATATTCCGAGAAAGAATGTTCCATACTCCTCAAAGTTCGAACTATGAAACATTGGGGGCTTCTATTGATACCAAATTTAGTCTGCTGATATGGCCCAATTGAATGAAGACACGTGGCAATCTACATGGCAACAACAAACACTTCCGAGGAACCACGCTCTTCGAGGAACAAGACTACAACGAGGAAGACTATTTCCCCGAGGAACACTGCTTCCTCGAGGAACTCACACGCTCCGAGGAACAAGACCTCTCCGAGGAACTCTTGAGTACCGAGAAGCTTAGGCGGTCCGAGAAACTCAGGCAGTTCGAGCTGCACCTCCAACAAAGCATTAATAGCTGGATAACCAACAGTTTGACTGTTCATTAAATGCTTATCATTCAGACGCACACGCTTAAGGGGCATTGAATGTATTACCCTTTCATATGTACATCATTTAATGTATTACCCTTTCACTTTACAGCCTCAGGGCTATAAATACATTGTGCAATACTCATCATAAGGGGACCGGAACATCTTGATAGAACTTGTAATCGAGAATTCCCAAAACACTCAGCAATAACACAATAGTGGACGTAGGCCATTCTTATAAGGCTGAATGACTTTAAAATTCTTTGTCTCATTTATTTATCTATGATTGAATAATTAGAGTGATCTAATTTTTTACATCAACACCTACTTTTGTGGCAAGGGTTGTAGAAGCCCAAGGAAGGGATAAAGGCTGTCAGGACCGTATACGCCAATTATTGGTCGAGGGAGTGGAATACTACTCCATAAGTTCGGAGGGTGGATTACGTTTCCACGGGAGACTCCTCATCCCGGATGAAGGGGATTTAAGACAGGCAGTGATGACAAAATCTCATGGGTCTAAATTTTCAATGCATCCTGGTGGGGACAATATGTACCAAGACATGCACCGTCAATATTGGTTGGCGGGCATGAAGCGGGATATTTCTGAGTTCGTGTCCCAGTGTGCTACTTGTCAATTGGTAAAGATAGATCATCAGCGACCAATGGGTTTGTTGCAACCCTTGGAGATACCCGTGTGGAAGTGGGAGAGTATATCGATGGATTTCATCACAGGCTTGCCAACGTCACAAAGTGGTCACGATTCTATTTGGGTTATCGTGGATCATTTGACTAAGTCGACACATATACGCATTGATTATAATACTGTTCGCTATGATCGACTATTTATTGCGGAGGTTGTTAGACTCCACGGGGTGCCAATAAATATAGTCTCCGACAGAGATAAGATATTTGTTTCCCAATTTTGGCGAAGTTTCCAAGAAGCTATGGGAACCGAATTGAAATTGAGTACTTATTATCACCCTCAAACAGATGGGTAGACCTAAATAGTCAACCAAATGTTGGAGGATATGCTCCAAATGTGTGTGCTTGATTTCAAAGGTGGTTGGGAACAATATCTCCCTTTGGTCGAATTTGCTTATAATAATCCGTACCAATTTACTATTGGGATTGCACCCTATGAAGCACTTTATGGCCGGCCTTGTAGATCCCCCACTTTTTGGTTGGAGGTGGGGGATAATAAGTTTCTTAGACCGAAAATGATCCAGGATACTTCTTCCAAGATTGAACTCATCCGGAATCGCATTCGAATAGTTCAATCTCGTCAAAAGAGTTACGCCGATGCGAATAGAATGCATATAGAGTTGGAAGTTGGAGATCAAGTCTTGGTGCGTGTATCGCCAATGAAAGGTATAAAGCATTTTAGGAAGAAAGGAAAGCTTGTGCCGCGCTATGTGGGACCTTTTCCCATTATTGCCAAGGTAGGTCTAGTGGCATATCAACTTGCCTTACCGAAACACTTACAACAGCTCCATGATGTGTTTCATGTTTCCTCTTTGAAAAAGTATAAGAGGTGTGAAGGAGCCCTTTGGCATATTCCTTTGGAGGACATCGATTTGCGACCCGATATTTTGTATGAAGAACAACCAGTAGCAATCTTAGAGCACGGAGAGCGTAAATTGAGATCACGAGTGGTGCCCTTGGTGCAAGTTCAATGGCGTCATCACGACGCCCAGGAATCGCCGTGGGAGCGTAAGGATGATATGCGGGAAAAGTACCCGCATCTCTTTACACAAGGTACGCCTGAATTTTGAGGGCAAAATTCCCTCATAATGGGGGGAGTATGTAACAACCCTCGTTTTTGCGAACTTATTTTATATTAATTTACTGTGTGGAGTAATTATATAAAATGTTGGAACATGGAGTAATTATTAATTGTATGAGTTGAAAGTTAATATTTACTAGATTGTTGCATATTTACTGTATGTGTATGTAAATATCATCATGCTATGTTTTATAATGTCATATGCTTTAAATGACATTTATGGTTTAAATGAAATCGGAACTTGAAATGATTTATAAAATTGTCGGATGCCAATTTAGAGGGCGTAGTTAGTCCCGAAATGTGCGAGATAGTCGAAATAAGTGCCATATTGTATTTTTATGCTTCGGGCACTTTTGATTGGTTATAGCTTAAATGTATAGTTGTGAGTCACTATAATGTGGTATTAACCATTTAAGTTGGGAATTTAGACTTAAGCCACGATTTAAGTCTTGCACCTCATTTATTTCTCTTAAGTGTATTAAAACCCTAGAAAAGAGAAAGAGAGAGCGAAAAGTGAGGAGAAAGATAGAGAAAGAAGAGAAAATTGAAGAGTTGGCTTGGAATCGTTGCTACCGGAAGGAAGATTCGAGACTACAACCCTAAGGCAAGTTTTCTACTTGCAAATATATGATTCCTTGTGGGTAAATGCAATGATAGTTGTAGATTTGGGAGATTTGGGCAAATATTAGGTTTTGATACATATGTTGGTGTTTAAATCATTAGATCTTGAATGTGTAGGATCTAAATGGATTTTATTGGTTTGTTGAAGTTTAGAATTGTTGTGGTTATGTTATTGATGTGGGTCAAGGGAAGGGAGGCAAGAATATTAAGTTAGGCTTTGGTTTTAGCTTTGTAGAAGAGAAAGGAATTCTAGGTCTGCTAAGCGCGGTCAATCGCGATCCCAGGACCGGTCGACCAGGTCATCGAGGGAGAGCCCACTACTTTCCCACATAGGTATAAATTTCGATAGCGGTCGACCACGGCTCCCTGATCGGTCGACCGGCCCCTTCGAACTCGACTTTCTGCTTTTCTTCTTAGATAAAATCTTGAGACGCGGTCGACCGCGACCTTTTTACCGGTCGACCGGTCCTCTATTTTTCACCCATAAATCCTAAATGTCTTCTAGTAACTTTCTCTTAAGATAGGGACTTAGGAGCCTTCTTGTATGAAGTAAAATTAGAGTCCTAGAGTCCTAAATGAGTTAGTTACCTACCCTACATTAGAAATGAATTAAATGGGGCTTATTCTGGGGGTGTACAAAGTGATGTTAGGGCATTCTTTTCCTTTAGCAAATTACTATGAGACTAGGAGTTGTAACGTCATATTGGGAGACTTTAGAAGATTAATTAAGGTATGTTAGACTTGATGGCTTATAGTGACACCACAAATTCTTGGAGTATGAATAAGAGGTTCATTAATCATTTAAGTTATAATAATGGCATGAAATATATATGGCTCCAGATAAAATATGATGTATTTATCAAAATGTAAATTAAAATGAAAATGGTAAGTGATAATTTACTTAAACACACCTCTCTAAATGCTATCATAAGGGAAGTTCGCGCGTGAGGTGAAGTCCCCGGGCTAATGAATGCAGGGTGAATATAATCCTTGGCCATATGAGCGTTTATTATATGATTATTCTGCGCTAGCGAGGTAATTCCGGGTGTGGTTATGACTCACTCGCAGGCATATGGCCACTTCCCGACGTTGCGTTAGGTGCCCAGGTTGTCTTGGTTGATAGGCCCTGGAAGATGATAGTCATTTAGGGACACACACAGTGGGGAAACCCGAACGGGCGGTCTTAGAATCATTATATGTATATGAATATAACTATTCTTATTCAAGTGGGACTTGATTTATGAAAAATTCCATAAAGAGCAAATAACTGTGATTATGTTTCATAATGAGAAAGGGAACAATGAAATGGAACAAAGTAAATGATGGAGGCTTTTAATTAATGTTATTCATTCATATCCCCTTGTATAACTAAATTAAACTCATGATCATTTAAATTGCCTTAGTTTATTCTTTGAGATTGTGTAGGTAGATTCTTATACTTGTCAAGCATGATTTACTGTTCATAACTGTCATACTCTTTATTCACCTTATGATCATATAAAACCGGGCCCTGACCCGTTCATATTTCTTGTCTTGTATGAATTTTTCATTCGCTCAGGCGCTCCGCCGCAAGGATGCCCGTTCTGACTTTCCTATTCTAGTGTTTGGGAGCCGTAATACCTTGCGGACGGTTACGGGATATTGTTGATATAGGCGCATCCATTTTTGTACTCTAGTTATGATCAGTTCCTTTATTCGGGAATGTGTCCCAAAGATTTTGTAATTGTCTAATGAAATGTAATATGTAACTTAATTAACTTGTTACTTTTGGTTTGTAAGGACTGTGGACCGACACCTTATTCGGTCCCCTTATTGTATACTTGTCGTTGATGTAATATAAGTTCTTTTGGGTTTCCACTTTCTTTTCAAATTGGGTTGTGTAAATTCTTTCTTTAACTTGTAAAATAAATTTTTGGCAACCCGATTTTCTAAAATATAAGGTGGTTATCACTCATACTTAATGTATTATTGTGATGTTGAGAATGGTCCATCTATGATTCCCATTGTTATTGGAGTATCGGGCTGGCCACCCCTTATTTCGGTGAGCGAGTTGTCACAAGATAATAATATTTTAGATAACTTTAGTATGTGAATATTGAATTATAAAATGAGAACTTTATAGTTGGCACACGAATAGGAAAAATTCTATAATGTTTTATTTGGGTGATACGGCCGAACATTATGAGTTACCGTGTATAGGAATAAATTTGGTTTTAACTAGTTAAGCGGGGTAGCATTACTAGGACGAGTTAGTTAGGTACGTTAGGCGTGCACACTAGATGAGAGGTGAGAAATTCAAGTGAGAGCATGTAAAACTAACATGAATATTATATTTGCAAAATTTTGCATTTAATCACTTGATAATTTTTAAACAGTTTACTCGGGCTCTGACCCATTTTCTCCAAATCTCTTTTCCTTTATAAATACCATTTTTAGGTGCCCGACTACAGGGAGGGCCAGCTTAGGAGTTTACTATCATTTTTCATTTCTACAGTTATTGTGGTCGATTGTAGGACTTACTTGGTAGACTCATCCATTCCTTTAAGCTCCGATGTATCCTTTATTTTATCTCAGTCGGGCATGTCGTCCTTCTTCTATTAGCGGTTATTTTAAGAGATATTGTACTTCCTTTACTATTCAGTTGTGGATTTAGTGGTTGCATGGATTATTATATTAGAGTTTTTGACTGGGATGTTTACTGCCTTCATATCTTATTTGATTTACTATTTCATTCATTGCGGTGTTGATTTATTTTGTATGGTGGATGTGATACTTAATTGTTAATTGTTTGAAATCTTTACTTGTATAAAAATAAAAATAAATAAAATTTGACATAAGATTTTCAAATACTAGGTGGTTATTAAATAGTAATTTTTTTTCGACAGTGATGATAATAATGAACCAATCTGGATATTCTATTTTAATTTAATAAAGGCCTCATCACCCAATATTTAATTAAGTGAGGTGTCATAATGTTTTCGGAGGATCTTCCAGGGTTACCACTGAAAAAGGAGATTGAATTTGTGATATAGATGCACTCAGGTGTCTCACCCATCTCTATTCCTCAACACCATTTGTCTCTAGCTCAACTAAATGAGCTGAAGGTCTAATTAGGGGATTTATTGTTCAAAGGTTTTGTAAGGACAAATTTTCAATTGAGTCTATTTGTATGTGTTGGATTAATTTCGGACAAAACTCTTTGAGTCATAAGATAGATGTTGAGGTTGTGGCTTTTTAAGACCATGATCTTTTTCTTGAAGACTTAGCAGCGAAGTCAAAGAGATTACATCCTATGCCATGTTTAGTTCCTCATTTTCATCATCAACAGTCCAAGGATCTCTTAGGTATGAATGCATATTTTATGTGATACTTGGGTATTTGATTGTTGGGTGTTAGGATTTTTGTTAAGCAATCTTAAAATGCATGTATATTACTAAAAGAAAAATATTTGATTATGCGCCTCGTTCAAACGACTTTTAACTAGATTCTCACGAGGTTCATTTTTGGTCTGCACTGACATCTCGTTAGAATTGTCGTTCGAATGATGGGATAAGTTTGTCCAAAAAGGTTAGATTTTGAAGCATGTTTTTCTATTCACTTCCCACTAATGTTTCCCAACCATTTATGCAATGTGGGATATCAGTTTTTGTAGACTTTTCCATCTTCCAAGTATGAGAAACCTTTTGAAAAATCCAAGAAAGTTTTATTCTTAATTGTTGGTTTAATGCTTCAAACAAAACACAAGTTTTACACCCAATTATTTTATAATCCAATCTTAAACATGATATATGGTTGAGATTAAGTTTTAGCACAAAGGTTATCATTCTTGTAGAGTGGTACAAATCCCGAGCTAATGCTTCGATACCAATTTGTCAAGTGCAAAATAATCGCAAGGGTGATTTCATTACAAAATTGCAATACCAATTTTATATGCGAAAGTATGTATTAAATTGATTCTTTTTATCCTACGCATGCATCTATGGTTATAAAACAGATAAATCAAATCATGCAAATACGACAAAGCTAAGATTCAGGGAAAAAAACCCTTTTAGGTTAAAAACCTTTATTTATGTAAATGTTGGCAAATCACAACGTACAACACACTTATAGAAATATGCAATGAATATACCTCGCAAACTCACATAGACCGCAACCTAAATTAGAAATGATTCCCTCAAGAACCACAATGGATCGCAACCCTCCGTCAGCCTCAGCCTTTATCTTTAGTAATGAATCCCCGCAGGTATGGCAAGTCAGCAATGGAGATACTCTCAACCAAGGTGCATGCAATAGATACAAAAAATTCTAAGGTTCTAAACTAATTCACTAGAATAATATTTAAAGACGCTTTTTGTGAATTAAAACAGTGTTTTGGAAACACAAAACTTGAAGAGCTTTTGTAACAGATTATGCAGTTACGTTTTTGCAAAAGTCTTAAACCTTCTGATTCCCAAAACATGTATTTATAATCTCCTTGAGTCGGCGGGTTCATTCAAACGACTTTTGCATGTCATTTGAATGACAAGGACATGTCGGTAGAACGACAACAACATGTCTTTTGAATGACAGAAACATCAAAAGTTTTATTTTATAAAACTCTGCCTATAGGTATATAAAAAAATATTTTATAAACCAAAATAGACCAGTTTCATTTTTTTAAATAAAAATAAACACCCCAAAAATAATTCAAGGAATTAATTCAAACTCTAAATTGTTTTATACCTTTTGGGATGTAGGGAATTCTTTAAACATGGAGATGCTTGAGTTTGGTTCGTCTTCTCGGCGCATGAAGATTTGTATTGGGATACGCCAAACTAGCCTAAAGTTATACTATGAACAATGACAGACAAATTGTTCTTAAAATCTCGCCCTTTGGCTATTCCGGTACAAAACAAACAAAACGAGCGAACACCAAATTAAATTCAACATATCCTATTACAAAGTTACTAATACCCTTCCCAACCCTAGAACGGAATGTCATAAGGTTCTTTGTCTTCAAAACTTCATCTTCTTCCCGTAATCTTTGTCTTCATCCGTGTGTCTTTAAATTCCTCTTTAAATATCTACACACATGAGACAACAAACATATAACCTCGTGAAGCATCGAGTTTGAAGAAAAATTAAATGAAAAATAAATACTCCCCCATAATTACAACTCATTAAAACTACATTTTTTTTATTTACTTTCCCCCTTTGTTTTGATCCGAAATAGACAAATAGATAAAGAAGTAAAAATAATAAACATTAATTGCAGAGCATCACGACGCAGTAAAGATATTATCACAAAAGATGTAAATCAAGCATGTGTAATGATCATCTCAACAGTTATCAAATACAAACTATTTTTGAAAATTTTCAATTTAAAAAAAAAATGCAAATTTCACAAATACAACAAGCATACCATATATAATATATGAAACATATACTAAAAAAAATTCGTCACACACACATATATAGGTATAAACGACCACAAAACATGGCACAAAATACATAAGTCTTACACACTAGTATAGAATCGATGTGTCCAAATGTGTGGAATGAAATGAATGGGTGTACACTAGTGACAAAATAATTATAGCCCAAATGCTCAAATATGTTCAAGAAGTTTTAATTGACTGCTAAACTTTATCAAACTAAGCTTTACCCTCAAGTGACAATTAAAGTTGAGCTTAATTAACAAAACAAGTACAATGCACACGAGCATATAATATTAATAATTCTATAAATCATTGGCGTCATGACAAAATATGTTTAACTAGGATACATTGTCATTATACAAACCCATTGATAAATCCATCCTAACTCCCTCAGATATAAAGATTTATTTTTTGAATGATCATATCAAACTAAATTAATTTGGCCTTGGCTATTTTTTTTTAATGCCACACTTTTTTGGCTCTTTTAAATTCTTTGGGTCTTGGCTACTTTTTACAGTGATACACTTTTTGACCCGATTTAAACGATGGCTTAATCGTAAAGGACACGTGTACCTTTCATATCCCGTCCCCATTTTCACTCATCATATTTTCTCAATAATAAACAAATCCTCATGGGAAATGGTTCTTACACGCACAAATCCTCCATAGTAAAAAAATAAACTACAAAATTGATAGGAGAATATCTCTCCAAGCTCAAATGTCCATCATGAAGTCAAAATCCAATAAGCTCGTGTATGTGTGTGTGGTGGCATGAATAAAGTCGAATCCATAAAGCAAATCAATATCGAAACAACTCCATAAACATTGTGAAGATCAATCTAAGCACCTAAAGTCATAACCAAATGTCACAGGCACATGAAAATTGCATGGTTAATTGGATTTAGACACACCAATATGCCACACCAAATGTGTAAAACTGAAATACACAAAGAACCAGAGATCTTTTGGAATATTTCAAAATATTTTAAAAAAACAAAATATTTTTGTATTTTTAAAAAATATATAAAACTAAAAATATTTTTGTATTTTTCAATATGACTCAATAAAAGAAAAATATAATAAAAAAGTACATACGACATAACACTAGCAAACATATATCATGAACCACAACTAGCGTATGACAAACATACAAACACAATCATCTATAAGATATAGTAAGAGAAGAATCATGTGCAAGCGGACGGGAAATAACAATTTAACATCTACCGTCAGTAAAAGTGATTTCCTAACCCAAATGGATGATGTATATCTAACGTGACATGGTTCGGGAACCAAAGGAACACTTGACTTAAACTTCCTAGGACCTCTTCCAAGATCAAAACAAAAACGTCTAAGGTGACCCTTCCTACCACAATGGGAACATTTGTAAATTGGAGGAATGTCACCTATGGGTTGACATTTTCTAACATCATTGGTTTTGTTTGAACCTCTAAAACAAACAATGGCTTTGACTTTGATTTTCGATGCATTAGAATAAGATGAGCCATTACCATGACTATTCAAACTACTTGAATCTTTTAAATCATTTTTCAACATCAAAATTTTTGACTCAATCAAAGAATTAGACTCTTCCAATTTTAGGGGCTCCTTCATATTTTTAATTATTCCTAGAAGGTTTTTGTCGCTCTCCCTCAATAAAGTAAATTTTTACCTAAGAGTCTTCTCACGTGCCTTAAAATCATTTATCAAAATATTTACATCCACTTTCGTACAAACAGAAACCCTAGAATTTTTAATGTTCTCCAATACATTTTCTAAAAATAGGACTCTATCATCACTCTCCTTTTTGGACAATTCTAATTTTTAAAAGTCATGATCCATGTCCACAAGTTTCTCATGATAATTTGAACAGATTGCAAGAGTTTCATCACAGATTTAAAACTAAAATTTTCTTTTTCAACAGTTTTAATTCTTTTGCCAATCTTCAAACTCAAATGATTTAAGTCGTCCAAAGTAAAAGTATCCATCAAGAGAAAAAATAAAAACATCAAAAAAGCAGGTAAACAAGATCAAACACAATAACTTATTGCAACTCGCTCTTATACCAATTGTAGAGTGGTATAAATCCCGAGATAAAGCTCTGATACCAATTTTTCAAGTGCAAAATAATCGCAAGGGTGATTTTAAGAAAAAAATACAATACCAAATTTATATGCGTAAGCAAGTATTAAATTGATTTTATCTTTCTATCCTATGCATGAATCTATGGTGATAAAACAGATATATCAAATAATGCGAATACGATAAGGTTAAGATTCAAGGAAAAAGACCCCTTTCGGGTAAAAACCTTTATTTCCATATATGTAATGTACAATACACTTACAGAAATCTGCAATGAATCTACCACATCAAACTCACATACACCGCAACCCAAATTATAATGATTCCCTCGAGAACCACAGTGGATCATAACCCTCCTTCAGCCTCAGCCTTCGTCTTCAGTAATGAATCGCCACAGGTATGGAAAGTCAACAATAGGGACCCTCTCCACCAAGGTGTATGCAATAGATACAAAAATTTCTAGGGTTCTAAACTAATTCAATAGAATAAT
The DNA here is from genome assembly GCA_949130495.1 of Sambucus nigra. Classification (NCBI taxonomy): domain Eukaryota; kingdom Viridiplantae; phylum Streptophyta; class Magnoliopsida; order Dipsacales; family Adoxaceae; genus Sambucus; species Sambucus nigra. Next base: position 68,445,175 of record OX422223.1, on the reverse strand, counting down.
ATTGAAGGATTTTTTTTATGAATTAAAACAGTGTTCTGGAAACACAAATCTTGAAGAAATTTTGCAACAGATTATACAGTTACGTTTTTGCAAAAGTTATAAAACATTCTGATTCACGAAATAGGTATTTATAATCTCCTTGACTCGGCGGGGTTGTTCGAATGACTCTTGCATGTTGTTTGAATGATAAGGACATGTCGTTCGAATGACAACAACAAGTATTTTGAATGACAAAAATGTCAAAAGTTTTATTTTATAAAACTCCGCCTACAAGTATATAAAAAACATATTTTCTAAACAAAAATAGACTAGTTTCTTTTTTTTTTTTTATAAAAAAGAAACATCCCAAATATAATTCAAGGAATTAATTCAAACTCTAAATCGTTTTATACCTTTTGAGATGTCAGCAAGTCTTCAAACTTGGAGATGCTTGAGTTTGGTTCGTCTTCTCGGTGCGTGACGATTTATAACGGGATACGCCAAACTAGCCTAAAGCTATGATATGAAGAATGATAGAAAAATTGTTCTTAAAAATCTCCCCATTTGGATATTCTGGTAGAAAACAAAAAAAAAATGACTACACACCAAATTAAAATCAAAATCTCCTATTACAAAGATACTAATAACCTTCCCCACCCTAGAACAAAATGTCATAAAGTTCTTTGTCTTCAAAACTTCATCTTCTTCTTGTAATATTTGTCTTCATTCGTGTGTCTCTTAATTCCTTTGTAAATACTTTACACACATGATACAATAAACATATACCCTCTTGAAGCATCAAGATTGGAAAAAATTAAATAAAAAATAAATACTCCCCCATAATTATAACTCATTATTACTACATTTTTTTAAAATTTTATCTCCCCCTTTGTTTTTATCCAAAATAGACAAATAGACAAAGAAGTGAAAATAATAAACATTAATTATAGAGTATCACGATGAAGTACATATGTTATCACAAAAGATGTAAATCAAGTGTGTAATGATCATGTCAAAGGTTATCAAATACCAACTATTTTTTAAAAATTTCAATTTAAAAAAAATTTGCAAATTTCACAAATACAACAAACATACCATATATAATATATGCAACATATATCAAAGAAAATTCGGCACACATATATATAGGTATAAACGACCACAAAACAAGACACAAAATAAGACTTACACACTAGCATAGTATCGATGTGTCGAAATCTGTGGAATGGAATGAATGGGTGTGAACTAGTGATAAAAGAATTATAATCCAAACACTCAAATATATTCAAGAATTTCTAATTGATCGCAAAACTTTATCAAACTAAGATTTACCCTTAGGTGACAATTACGTTGAACTTAATTAACAAAACAAGCACAATGCACACGAGCATATAATATTAATAATTCTATAAATCATTGGCATCATGACAAAATAGTCTTGACTAGGATACATTGTCATTATGCAAACCCGTTGATAAATCCAACATAACTCCCTCAAATATAATGATATATCTTTTGAATGATCATATTAAACTAAACTAATTTGGCCTTGTCCACTTTTTTCAATGCCACACTTTTTTTGCTCTTTTAAATTATTTGGGTCTTGGTTACTTTTTACAGTGCCACACTTTTTGACCCGATTTAAATGGTAGCTTAATCATAAAGAAAATGTGTAACTTTTTTATCCCTTCCCCATTTTCACTCATCAAATTTTTTCAATAATAAACAAATCCTCATAGGAAACGGTTCTTACATGCACAAATCCACCATAGTAAAAAAATATAGACTACAAAATTGATAGGAGAATATGTCTCCAAGCTCAAATGTACATCATGTAGTCAAAATCCAAAAAGCTCGTGTATGTGTGTGTGGTGGCATGAACAAAGACGAATCCATAAAGAAAACCAATGTCAAAACAACTCCATACATATGGTTAAGATCAATCTAAGCATATAAAGTCATAATCAAATGTCCTAAACACATGAAAATTGCATAGTGAATTGGATTTAGACAAACCAATATGCCACACCAAATGTCTAAAACTAAAATACACAAAGAACCGAAAATCTTTTTGAATTTTTCAAATTATTTTGAAAAAACAAAATATTTTTGTATTTTCAAAAAATATATAAAACCAATAATATTTTTTGTATTTTTCAATATGACTCAATAACATAAAAACATTATTAAAAAACTACATACGTCATAACACTGGCAAAAATATATCATGAAGCACAACTAGTGTATGACAAACATGCAAACACAATCATCTATAAGATATAGCAAGAGAATAGCATGTAGGGTTACTAAAAGTGATTTACTAACCCAAGTGGATGTATATCTAACGTGACGTCGTTCAGAAACCAAAGGAACACTAGTCTTCAACTTCCTAGAACCTTTTCCAAGATCAAAACAAAAACGTCTAAGTTGACATGTCCTACCATAATGTGAACATTAGTAAATGAGAGTAATGTTACCTATGGGTTGACCTTTTCTAACATCCTTGGTTTTGTTTGTCCCTCTAAAACAAATAATGTTTTTGTCTTTGATTTTTAACACATTAGAACAAGACGCGCCATTACCATAACTATTCAAACTACTCGAATCTTTTAAATCAGTTTTCAACATCAAAATTTTTTACTCAATCAAAGAAATAGACTCTTCCAATTTTAGGGACTCCTTCATATTTTTAATTATTTCTAGAATGTTTTCTCGCTCTCCCTCAATAAAGTAAGTTTTTCCCTAAGAGTATTCTCACGTGTCTTAAAATCATTTATCAAAATATTTTCATCCTCTTTGTCACAAATAGAAACCCTAGAATTTTAAAGTCCTCCAATACTTTTTCTAAAAATAGGACTCTATCACCACTCACCTTTTTGGACAATTATAATTTTTAAAAATCATGATCCATGTCCACAATTTTCTCATGATATATCTTTAACTTTGAGCAGATTGCAAAAGTTTCATCACGGATTTAAAACGAAAATATTCTTTTTCAATAACTTTAATTCTTTTGCTAATCTTCAAACTCAAACGGTTTAAGTCGTCCAAACTAAAAGTATCCATCGAGAGAAAAAATAAAAACACCCAAATAGCAGGTGGACAAGATCAAACACAATAGCTTAATGTAACCCGCTCTTATACTTATTGTAGAGTGGTATAAATCCCGAGCTAAAGCTTTGATACCAATTTGTCAAGTGCAAAATAATCGCAAGGGTGATTTTACCAAAAAATTGCAATACCAATTTTATATTCATAAGCAAGTATTAGATTGATTTTATCTTTTCATCCTACGCATGAATCTATGGTGATAGAACAGATACATCAAATCATGCAAATACGATAAAGCTAAGATTTCGAAAAAGACCCCTTTCGGGTAAAAACCTTTATTTCTATAAATGTTTGCAAATCGCAGCGTACAACACACTTATAGAACTCTGTAATGAATCTACCACAGCAAACTCACGTTTACTAGCATCATAAATCAGAAATGATTCCCTTGAGAACCACGATGGATCACAACCCTCCATTAGCCTCAGCCTTCGTCTTTAGCAATGAATCCCCATAGGTATCACAAGTGAGTAATGGAGATCCTTTCTACCAAGGTTTATGACATAGATACAAAACTTTCTAGGGTTCTAAATTAATTCACAAGAATAATATTAAAGGATGATTTTTTTGAATTAAAATAGTATTTTGGAAACACATAACTTGAAGAACTTTTGTAACAGATTATGCCGTTACATTTTTACAAAAGTCTTAAAACATTCATATTCATAAAGCAGGTATTTATAATCTCTTTGATTTGGCGGGGTCCTTTGAACCACTTTTGTATGTCATTTGAACGACAAGGACATGTCGTTAGAACGACCAGAACATGTCATTTGAACGACATCAAATGTTGTTTGAACGATAGAAACGTCAAAAGTTTTATTTTATAAACTTTCGCCTACAGGTATCTAAAAAACATATAATCTAAAAAAAAATAGAACCGTTCATTTTTTTTATGAAAAATAAACATCCCAAATATAATTCAGGGAAATAATTTAAACTTTAAATTGTTTTATACCTTTTAGGATTCTGGGAAGTCTTCAAACTTGGAGATACTTGAGTTCGGTTTGATTTCTGAGTGCGTGACGATTTGTTATGCGATACACCAAACTAGCCCAAAGCTATGCTATAAATAATTATAGAAAAATTGTTCTTACAATTCTCTACATCATTGAGGATTGTTTCTCGCACAGAATTTCCTATTTTTGGTGTACGTACGGTGGACTCCATATGCATGATGGTAGCTGTGACCCATCGGTGGACTCCAAGATATAGGTGGACTCCTTTGTTGTCACTAGGTAGAGGTTGAAGGAAAGAAGAGCATCAAGTCTTGTGAGGGCATCGAGTCATTGATTAACTATTTTGTCATTTCCTTGAAATAAATTCGTATTTAGTGGACCTGTGGATGGCCAATCCAAATTTTTTCCTAATTGGGTTTTCCTCGTACATTGCAACATCGTAGTTGTATATTTTATCTTGAAAATTTACCTAGATGCATCCTTAGGTTAAAACAATAAAATTAGTTCAACCACAAAAATGGTGTAATTGATGCTTAATTACTTTAGGTTGTGTTAGTTTAAGAAAAAATTAATTTGGCAAAATTCTTGTTTAGCTTGGTTTGTATAAATTTGAACTTGCATTGAAGTTTTATTTATGAAGTGAAAATTAATTTGAAAGAAATTTAAAATTTAGCATCTTCAGGAAAACATCACACTTAGAAGTGGTATCAGAGCGGGAACACTAACTTATCATGTTAGATCCTTTTTAGGATTGAATATAGAAAATTTATTATTTTCAAGGTTTCCTATTTTTTATGGTTCTAACTATGCATATTGGAAAATACATATGAGGTTGACACTTAAGTCATTAGATGAGAGTGTTTGGCTATCAATCATTAACAGGTGGTCCCTAATAACGTGTTTAACATGAGAACTTCGAGTTCCTAAACCCGTTTAAAGATGGAGTGAGGATGATCTTACGATAGAAAATTTCAATTCTCATGGTTTAAATGCTCTCTTTAGTACGATCACACCGAATGAGTTTCACTGGATTATGATGTGTGAAACATATAAGGAGGCATGGTACATACTCCAACTAGGTACAAGTGTTGTTAAGTCTTCCAAACTTCAAAATCTGACCACTCCGTTTGAAACCAATAAGATGTTAGAAAATGAGTCTTTTGATGAGTTCTATGCTAGAATGTCCGATTTTGTGAATTCGTCACCCGACACCTGTGTCATAAAGAGAATTTTAAGGTTATTACTCGATAGGTTTAATCCAAAAGTGACCATTTTTAACTCTTTAGGCACTTTAGAGTCTATAAAACTAGAATATCTTGTAGGTGACTTATGAACCTATGAACATAACATGTTTACATCCAAGGATGTGAAGAAGAAAGATAAGGGCATAGCTTTAAAAACCTAGAAGGAGAAAACACATGTTTCGGATGATGAGTCTGATATCGACTTGGATGATATGGCTACGTTTGCTAAGAACTTTAGTAAATTTCTTTAGTTTAATAAAGAGAAAAATTAAAGATGATTATAAGACTTTGAGAAATCCAATTATAACAAAGTCGAGAAACTCCATAAAATCGCAATTATGATATTAAGAGGGACGAGTCAAATAGGTGTTTTGGTTATGAGGGTTATGGACATAGGGAGTTCTAGTGTCCCACCAAACTAAGGAAGGAAGACAAGAAACTAATTGCATATAATGCCACCCTTAGTGACAGTGAATCGGAAGAGGGACCTGATTCCCATATTGAGCGCAACTTCACCGCGTTCATGGATAGTCATGTGAGCACTGATGACGAATCTTCCCATGAAGATATTTCTTTGCATGACACTTTTGATGACATTATTTGTAAATCTTAAGTGTTTGATGGTAAAGTAAGTGGATAAGAGACTGAGAATAAAGAGGAGGGTCAGGAGGAAAGTTAACTCCAAGTTTCCTTCCATGAGTTGCATACGGAATTTTTGAAATTAAAAAAGGATAACTTGAAGTTAGAATCTTGGATGAAAGCACGTTCCATAGATATTGATGAGAGTGTTTTAATTGAAGAATTTAGGGCATATGAGAGAACTCTTCAAGAAAAGCTATAGTATGTTTAAAGTGAGAGAGATAATATTAGAGGTTTAATGGAGGCAATGAAGAAATAAATTCTTAAGTTTGAAGAAACTAGGAGTTTACTTGAGTCTAGGATAGTGGAGCTTGAATAAAGATTGAGAGACTTGAGTCGTGTCAAATTTTATTTGGAGTGTAGTTTGGAGAAGTTGGATAAAAGTTTAGGAATGATCAAAATCAAATATGACAAGTGTGGTATTGGATTCGATACTCAAAATGCTTCCGCTAATAAATCTAAAACAATGATTTTGATAGAGTTGAATAGGAACAATAAAAAAGGTCAACCTATAGGTAATACTTATTGTCGTGATTTCACTTGAACACACTGTGTTAGGAAGGGTCATCTTAGAAGGTTTTGTTTCAATCTTAGAAATGGTCCTAGGAAGTCTAGGGTAGAGTCACCAAGGTTACTTGTGGCCATACCGATGTTGGGGGGTCGGGGTCTTTTGAGGTGGATCCTTCATTACTTTTCCTTATTTTTCCATTGTGTGCAAGGGATTGCATCCTTTATGGGGGAACACGACCGTCGTTGATCTGTGGCGATATGCAGAGATAGAGTCGCTAGCCTATTTTGCCCAATATTGGCAAAACAATTATTGTCGCCTCGAGAGAACAACATCAAGATAATACCGATGCTTGTGACACCAAGTAGTTCAAAGGTCTAGGGACTAAGTTACGAAATTGGAATGTGTTAGGCACCCATCCCTCCCTTTTGGTCTCTCATGGAAATATGTTAATATTCTCCTGTAGAACTCTATGATGTGTGTGCTTATATGCATCATAGAAATGGAAGGCGAAATCTCTCGACTCCCGTCATGGATAAAGGTGGAGAGAGGTCATTCTTAGGAATGTTCCCAAAATAATATGATGTAAGTGTTTGTCGATTCACAAATCATTAAAAATGAATGATTGCATATATTGGACAAGACATAAGGAAAGAAGCATGTAAAATGTCTATATTATGAATATATGATGAGAATAAAATAACAAGTATATGAGGGAGGAATCGAGTTGAGGGATTTGCCCAAGGCACATATGTAACCCGAGGACATCAAAGTCCATGTAGTTTGAAGACAATATGAGGTGGGGTTTAACCTATAAACTCAGCCAATGACTTTATTTATGTGCGTGTACAGAAAAAGGTGTTCTAGTGTGAGAAAGTGTGGTGGGAAATCCCCTTTTGGAATTTACAAGTGAACCCTCTTCTTTTTTGCTTTTGGGTTTTTTTCCATGGAAATAAAGTATGTACGAATACTAATAATAAAAATTTAGAATTAATATGTGTGATGTAATGAAGGAAAATACTAAAGCGGAAATGAAGTAACTAATGCAAAATTAAGAATTTAAAGACAGAGAGGAAAAAATGGACCTCCTTATGAAGACTTGAAGTAGATCTTACTTGTAGATGCATTGATCTCAAGGTTAAGCGATAGTGGTTTGAGGAGGTGGGTGTGAATTTACTCAAAAGAGTATTGAAATGATGGAAGGAATATGGGATATGGGATTTTTAGGGAAAAACGATTTTGAATTCGAGGGAATTCTCCTTGAATTATTAAGAGGGGTGTTTAGGTGTGTTTGAAAGTGAGGTCATGGCCTATATTTATAGGGCCAAGGGGGGTGTCGATCATCATGGTCCTAGACCTTCCTATCGACATAGAACCCTAGAGACACTACCAATAGGCAGGGTCCTGGGGTTGCCAATTGGTAGTTTAAAGCAGGTTTTTCAGAAAAAATGACCATAAAATGCAAATCGTAAGTTGGAATTGCACACGGGGTAGACCATTAGAAAGGGTATTCAAATAACGTTAAGAGACCATTAAGCCACACCCGAATTCAAAAGTTGATCAAAGTCAAATGGGGCCTATAAGCCCTCAGTTATCACTAGATAGGAAATTTTGTGAGGAAAATAGATCGTTCGTCCAAACTATAAGGCCTATTCGCACATGGGATGTACCATTGGAAAGGTTATTCAGTGCCCTTAGAAGATTCATTTAAATTCATTTAGCTTGGAGAGTATACCTTCGTCAAATAGGCCATGAAATGCTTGATGACCGTTTGGAGTACAATGGCTCATTTTTTCATACCATAAGGCTTATTTTTGCATGGGGTATATCGTTGGAAAGGGGATTTATAGCCCTTTCAAGATTCATTCAGTATCGTTCAAGCTGAAGAGTTGACATAAGTCAAAGGGAGCCTGAGAGCACCAAGTGGACTCTAGATTAATATTTGGAGTATAATGGACCATTCGTTTGAACCGTAAGGATAATTTTCCCATGGGGTAGACCATTAGAAAGGGGATTCAAATCTATTCTAAGATTCATTAAGATTTTGCTAAGATGAAAAAGTTGATCCAAGTCAAATAGGGTCTCGGAGTGCCTGGTGGCCTCCAGATCAATTTTTGATCATAAAATGAACCATTCGTCCGAACCGTAAGGCCGATGCATTCATGAGACAAACTGTTGGAAAGGGAATTTAGATCCTTTGAAAGATTCATTAATCTTTTTCTCAGATAAGAAAATTTACTGGAGTCAAATAGGGCTCGAGAGTACAGGTGGCCTCTAGATTGGTAATCGGGGCTTAACCTAAGTTTTGCGGTGGATGAGTGAGTACTAGGGATCTAAGAATGTGCTTAGGTTGGTCCTAGTATGGGGTGTCTATAGATATCCCCTTGATGAGAAAGCTTGGAACAAGTGAAGGCTGTTAAATGATACACACTACATCCATATTAGGAAAGAGGTTTTTGTTGGTCTATTTTGAGGACCTAGAGGATTAGGTTGATCGGTTTAACAACTCGAGATAAAAAAATGAGGAAAGAAAGACCGATTATACGGGTTAAAAATGTGTTAATATTGGTTCTTATAGGTTATAGAGACCAATTCGCCGGGTCAAAATTATTTCTAAAGTTTTGCTAGGGATGAACAATTTTAAGGGTCGAGGTTAATTCTGAGGACCTAAGGTTGTAGTGACCAATTCTAAAAACCTAGATGAATTATGAGGACTTGAAGTTATAGCGACCAATTATAAGGGTTGAGGTCAATTATGAGGACCTGAAGTTGTAGTGACCAATTCTGAGGGTCGAGGTCAATTCTGAAGGCCTAAATCTATAGTGACCAATTCTTAAATACGAGGTCAATTATGAGGACCTAAAATTTTAACTACTAATTTTGAGGGCCAAGGTCAATTTTGAGGACCTAAAGTTGTAGCGACCAATTCTTAAGGCCGAGGTCAATTATGAGGACCTAAAATTATAGCGACCAATTCTTGGACCTAAAGAATATGATTTAAGTGTTTGTCGATTCACAAATTGTTATGAAGGAACGATTTCATATATCGGACAAGACAAAAGCAAACAAGCATATAAAATGTATATATCATGAATATATGTTGAGAATAAAATAAAAATTATATGAGGGAGGACTCGAGTCGAGGGATTTACCCAAGATGCCTATGTATCTGGGAGGCATCAAAGTCCATGTAGTTCGAAGATAATACGAGGTGGGGTTTAACCCATAAATCCAACTGGGAACTTTATTTATGTGTGTGTAGAAAAAAGTGTTTTAGTGCGAGAAAGTGTGGCGGGAAATCCCCTTTTAGAATATACAAGTGAGGCCTTTTTTTCTTGCTTTTGGGTTTTTTTATGAAAATAAAGTATGTGCCAATACTAATAATAAAAATTTAGAATTCAGATGTGTGATGCAATGAAGTAAATTAGTAAAGTGAAAGTGATGCAACTAATGCAAAATTAAGAGAATTTAAAGACAAAGAGGAATAAATGGACCTTCTTATGAAGACTTGAAGTAGATCTTGCTTGTAGATGTGCTGATCTCAAGGTGAAGTGATTGTGGTTTGAAGAGGTGGGTAGGAATTTACTCAAAAGAGTATTGAAATGATGAAGGAATGTGGGATATGGCCTTTTTAGGAAAAAACGATTTTGAATTCGATGGAATTCTCCTTGAATTACTGAGAGGTAAGTTCAAGTATGTTTTAAAGTGAGGTCATGGCCTATATTTATAGGGCTAAGGGGGTACCGATCATCATGGTCCTATACCTTACTATCAACATAGAACCCTAGAGACACTACCAATAGGCAGGGTCCTAGGGTTGCTAATTGGTAGTCTGAGGTAGGTTTTTCAAAGAAAAGGCCATAAAACAGGAACCTTAAGTCATAATCGTGCTTCTGTAGACTGTCAGAAAAGGTATTCAGATCCCTTTAAGAATCTAGGAGCCACTCCTAGGTTCAGAAGTTGACTAAAGCTAAACGGGGCTCGAAAGCCCCTATTGGTCACCGGATAAGACATTCTTGGAGGAAAATGGATCATTCCTCCAAACTCTAAGGCCAATTTAAACACGAGATGGACCGTTTGAATGGGTATTCAGTGCCCTTGAAATATTCATTCAACTTCTCCTGATTCAGAGAGCTAACCTTAGTCAATGGGGCACGAAAATGCTTAGTGATCCTTTGGAGTAAATGGGTTATTAGTACGTACTGTAAGGATGATTCAGACACAGGGTGGATTGTTAAAAAGGGTATTCAGATCCCTTTAAATATTCATTCAGTGTCATTTGAGATAAAGAATTGACATGAGTCAAATTGAGCCCGGGAGCACCTGGTGACCTCCAGGTCAGTTTTCGGGGTAAAATAGATTGTTCATTTGAATTGTAAGGTTGATTCAAGCATGGGACCAACTATTGGAAAGGGGATTCAAATCCCTTCGAAGATTCATTGAGCCTTTTCTTAGATAAGAAAGTTGACTAGAGTCAAATGGGGCTCGAGAGCGTCTGGTGGCCTCTAGATTAGTTCTCGATAGTAAAATTAACAGTTCGTCTGAATTGTAACTGTGTAAAGGGTATTCAAACACCTTCAAAGATTTATTATGCTTTCATTCAGATGATAAAGTTGACCAAAGTCAAATGGGCCCGAGAGCCCTCAATGGTCTCTAGTTCGGCACTCATGGAATAACCTAGGGTTTATGGTGGATAGGTAAGTGCTACAGACCTAAGAAGGTTCTTAGAAGGGTCCTAGGATGGGGTGTCTACATTACCAAAACTCGAGGGCATCACGTTAGACCTATATGGGTTAGGAGATCTAATTTTGAGGCTTTACATGATAGACTTAATGATTCTCATTTGCTTGCACATGATATTTCCCGTGCTAGATCTAAAGGTTGATTGTGTTAACTTTGATTACAAACATTAGTTGTGCTTCATGATATATTCTTGCTAGTTTTATGTTTGTTAGTCATATTCTAGTCTATGATTCATCATATATGTTTTGTTAGAATCATGACAAGTGTCTCTTTTCTATTTTGTTTTTGCATTTATTGATTCTTATTATAAAATAGAAAAAGATTTTATTTTTCCTTTGAGTTCTCTTTTTTTTTTTTAAATTTGTTTAAAAAATTTGAAAACTCAAAAAAGGAATTTCTTTATTGTTATGTATTTTAGTTTGACACATTTTTGTGTGGCATATCCTTGTGTATGAATCCTATATCATTCCCTGTTTCCATGTGGCTAGAACATTTGGTTATGAATTTCAATTCTTAAATTGTTCTTTTATCATGCTTGCATGAAAAATTTTGATTTTGATTTGCTTAAATATGTCCACTCACACGCATGCACGAGCTCTTTTGAATGATAACTTGACGTGTTATGTTAAGCTAAGTAAGATGTTCTCCCATCAATTTTGTCATCTACATGTTTTGTGACCATGGGGGATTTGTGCATGTAAGAGCCGTTGCCAATGAGATTTATTTGAATAGTATAGAATAGAAAAGAGCGTGTACGGGAAAGGCTACGAAAGGCGAAAATCTCCTATATGTGAAATCCACCATTAGCAAGAGCCCAATGAAAATATTAAAGGCAACAAGAATAGAAAAATTTCCAAAGGCCAACAAGTTCAGTTTGTTTGGTCTTTCAAAAGAAATAGCTTAAAAAGAATTGAGAAATGAAAAGAAAAGAAAATGTGTAATTGGTTTATATTTTGAGGGTTCTTAGTTGAAGATTAATGGGTTTGCACAATGAATCCTAGTTATTCTAATTATGTTCTGACTCTATTGATTTGTAGAATTATTAAAATTCTAGGCTTGTGTACTTTGTTCTTTCTTTTTCTTTGATTTCACCTTATGTTGTCATATGAGGCTAAATCTTAGTTGATAAAGTTTTGCGATAAAATAGAACTCCTTGAACATGTTTAAGTGATTGGGTCATAATTACTTTTTGTCTTTTGTTCACACCCATTCACTATGCCTATAACATTTGGTATAGACACATTTTTGCCATATGAGTGAAAAATTTATTATTTATAGTGTCTTGTGTAGTCTTTATACCTATATATGTGCGTGCTTATGCTTCCTTGTATGCTATTGATTCATATCGATATCTATCCTGTTGTGATATTTCATTGATATCCCATGCTTGTCTTAGTACATTCTATTTGGTATCATTTTGCTATCGCATCATAGTTGGTATCTATTATTATCTATGTGGATTAATTGTTCTTGTGATGACAAGTTTCTTTATTATACTTGTATCTCTATACACCAATGCATTACATCTTCAGTTTTTTCCTTTATGCTTAACCCTTGTTTTATTTCGGGGGAGTATTATTTTAGTCGGGTGAGAAATTAATTATTTTATGAACCTTAATCTTTGTCTATTCCTGAATTAAAGGGGGGAGAAATGGAATCTAATTCTTTTAATTTGGAGAGACATTTCTTAGATACACATTGTTAGACAAAAAGGGAGAATTTAATTATGCAATTTACATTGTATTATTCTCTATGCATTTTATGGTGTGTTTAGGTGTGCAAGTTTGTATAATACCCTGTATTTCTGTGTATTTTTGTTTAATTAAATTAGGAAATTAATTGGAGAAAATACGCTTTAATTAAATTATGCGAGGGAAGTAATTTAATATAATTAAATAGTAAATGTTCTTATTAAATATTAATCAAGAGGCAGATAATGATTAATATTACATTATAATGTTTACATAGTGAATATAGTAAATAAGTGATAAGTATGGTTACAGCATAGCGAGTAGTATGTACGTATTTTATTTTATCTCACCGGGAGTCGTGTGTAGACTATTTTGAGGTGAGGAATGATAAATATATTTTGAGTGGCTCAAATGGAAATTTAAAGGTCACGAATGATTCCGTGTGGGCCGAAATAGTCGGAATAGTGTACCCGGGAGTATAGTGTGGGTCCCAATTCAATTTTGGACCAAACCGGCATATATTAAGGTCATTTCAGCCATTTTTCAAAAAGAGGTTATGGGACCAACAAAATTTATATCCATATCTCTGATATTTAGAGATTGGGGTTATGGCTCATAACACAAAAAGATTAGAGAGGCCATTAGAGAGAGGAAAAACATTTTCCAAAGCCTAAGGAGAGACTTGTGAAGGTGTTGAACGGTTTCTTGCAGCTCAAGGCAATTAGAAAGGAAGATTTAAGAAGAAGACATCAATCATCAAATAAGAACCGCGAAATCAGACGAATCAAACAAATTTAAGTGTTTATTGCAAATCCATTTGATGTTATAGGGATTTCATGAATAAATTGATTTTATTTAAAAATATTTGATGAAAAGTACAAATTGATCACATGTTTGAATAAAATTACATGTAGTTAGTGGTTATATATGTAGAGAATTACAAATCACAAGAGTTTTGATTATTACTACGGATTTAAATCTGTGTTTTGAATTGAATGAAATGGATGAACGCAAAACTAGATTTATGAAAGAGTTTTGAGTGTTTGATTTATCCTTGATTAATTTCGGTGAAGTTTTAATGTGTTTGAAACATTAGAAATCATCTGAACTCGTGTAGGAATGGTCAGGAGCAATTGGATGTGAAGTCAGTAAATAATTATGGGATTTAAGTGAATAAAAAATGGTGAAAAATTGACGAAGACGAAGCTACACCTATTTGATTGATCAATCGACCCTTGCAGATTTTAGGTTCTTTTCTTGGTTAAATTTTTTGGGATTATCAATGATGTAAGGGAATCCTAGGATTGGTATTATACCTATGTAGGAACTCGATAAAGACCAGTAGGTGTATATTAAGGTTCATTAAGGTCATTTAGTGTAGGACTTAGAGTATGAACTGGCCAGGATAACCAATTGATAGAAGAATCCATAAATTTGGGAATTGAGCAACGAAGAGAGGGTAAGCATCAATTCTACATGTATACCAGTAGATTAAAAATGGTAACTACTGGATTTATATAACAAGGGGTAAATAGTTTCCTTAGAGTTATGTGAACACTTAAATAGTTAGGAAGTTGAATTGAATTTGTAAATAAATGATAAGTACAATGAATATTAGAGAGAAAAATATTACGTACTAGTATAAATAATTTGGTTGTGTGAATATCGATTATATTGATACTTAGGCGGTGTGAATACCTATATTATGCTAAATTCTATATTGGAGTCGATGATTATCCGGACCGGTACATGAAAGCTCGATTTGGGGTCGATGATTATCCAGACCAAATCAAAGAGGAATAATATTGGGGTAGATGATTATCCGAACCAATAATCCTATACTATGTATTGTGCGAGAAATATATACTTCAAGATATTCTACTTATGTTCGGGAGTAGAGTTGTAGATGATCTATAGAGATATACATCTTCATGGTAAATGAAGTAGAGAGAAACTTAATTACAAGATTAAAAATAGTTTGAGAATATCTATAGTAAATTAAGTAGTGAAACTTAACTATGGAAGTGGAATGATGATAGATAGGAAATTCTATATGAATTAAATAGTGAGACTTGATTATGACGATCAAATTTAGCATCTGTGAATGTTACGTAAGAAATGAAGAGCACGCTAGAAATGTCAATAATGAATCGTGCGATATGGGCGACATGGGTGAATATACTATGGCTAAGATGGGTTATATACTTTAGTTGAGATAGCTTGGGAATAATAGCTAGGTGGGTTAAATATAGAACGTTAAATGTGCACATTATAGGAGAGGTGAGGAAACTCAAGGGAGAGTGCGTGAACCTAACTTATGTAATCAATAACCGATTTTAATTGCGATAAATTTCTTGTTAAATGTTTCTAAAATGTTTTAAGTACTAACTCTTGCTATAAAAATATTTTCAAAACTTTTTAGGTGTCCAGCTACAAGGGTGCCATACTTAATTTCATTCCAGGGATTCGGAACTATAGCACTGTGGATGCTGACAGGATTATTGAGTAGATGACTCTTTCATTTAGATCAAGCATAGGAACTCATTCTTGTAGCTCATGTCTAGACATGTTAGCAGTTGACTACATTGTAGTTCCCGCTTTGTATTATTTTTATTTAGTAGTTTGATTCTGGATTTATGGTGTGGTTAAAGTTTTTAGCCAACGGTTTATTTGGCTTGACTTTGATGCATTTACATATTATGATGGGTTGGGGTAGGTTGGGAGCGATACATTCCATTGGTAGAGTTTGCGTATAACAACTCTTACCAAGTTACTATAGGGATGACACCGTTTGAGGGACTGTAGTCGTTCAACCGCATGCTGTTTAGAGGTGGGGGACAACAAGTTATTAGGACCCGAGATGATTTAGGAGACTACTTCCAAGATTTAGTTGATTCGAGGACGTATTTAGATAGCTCAGGATAGGCATAAGAGTTTGCTTATGCCGACAGGAGACATATAGAGTTAAAGGTTGGAGACCAGGTGTTGGTTCGAGTAACTCCTATGAAGGGGATTATGAGATTTGGCCAGATAGGAAAGTTAGCACTGAGATATGTGGGACCATTTCCTATTATTGAGATAGTGAGACTAGTAGCATACAGACTGAGACTTCCAGAGCATCTTCACCGGATACACGATGTGTTCCACGTGTGTTTAATGAATAAGTACATGAAGAGTGAGGAGACTGACTTACAGCCAGACGTATCATATGAGGAGAGCCCATGGCTATTCTAGATCGTGGTGAGCATAAACTACGATTCAAGGTGTTGCCATTGGTGCGAGTTCAGTGGGGACATTACAATGTCAAGGAGTTGACATGGGAGTGGGAGATGAGATGCGAGAGTAGTATCCATATTTATTTACTGCAGGTATGTCCTAACTTCAAGGACAAAATTTCTTTGTAATGGGGGAAATATGTAACACCCTATATTTCTGTGTATTTTTGTTTAACTAAATTAGGAAATTAATCGGAGAAAATATGCTTGAATAAATTACGCGAGGGAAGTAATTTAATACAATTAAATAGTACATGTTCGTATTAAATATTAATCGAGAGGTAGATACTGATTAACATTAAATTATAATGTTTACTAAGTGAATATAGTAAATAAGTGATAAGTATGGTTACGGCATAGCGAGTGATATGTGCATATTTTATTTTATCTCACCGAAAGTCTCATGTAGACTATTTTAAGGTGAGGAATGATAAATATTTTTTAAGTGACTCGGATGATAATTTAAAGGTCACGAATGATTTTGGATGGGCCAAAATAGTCGAAATAGTATACCCGGGAGTATAGTTTGGGTCCCGAGTCAATTTTGGACCAAACTGACACCTATTAAGGGCGTTTCGATCATTTTTCAAAAAGGGGTTAAGGGACCTACAAAATTTAGAGCCATATATTTGATATTTAGAGATTAGGATTATGGATAATTACATAAAAATATTATAGAGGCCATTAGAGAGAAGAGAGATAACCATTTTCCAAAGCCTAAGGAGAGACTTGTGAAGGTGGTGAAGGGTTCTCGCACCTGAAGGCAATTAGAAAGGAAGATTTAAGAAGAATCCATCAATCATCAAACAAGAACCAAGAAATCATATTAATAAATCAAAGGCAACTGTTTATTTCAAATCAAATTGATGTTATAACACCCATGTGTAGGTATTTCATGAATAAATTGATTTTATTTAAAAATCTTTGATGAAAAGTACCAATTGATCACATGTTTGAATAAAATTACATGTAGCCATTGGTTATATCTATAGAGAATTAAAAATCATAAGAGTTTTGATTATTACTACGAATTTAAATTCGGGTCTTGAATTGAATGAAATGTATGAACACAAAACTAGATTTATGAAAGAGTTTTGAGGGTTTGATTCATCCTTGATTGATTTCAGTGAAGTTTTAATGTGTTTGAAACATTAGAAATCATCTTAACTCATGTAGGAATGTCTAGGAATAATCGGACGTGAAGTTGGTAAAGAATTATGGGGTTTGAGTGAATAAAAAATGGTGAAAATCAACGAATATGAAGCTGCACCTGTTTGATAAATTGATCGACCCATGAATGTTGATCGACCAAACCCTTCGATCGATCGACCCTAGCAGATTTTGGGTTCTTTTCTTGGTTTATTTTTTTAGGATTATCAATGATTGAAGGGATTCCTAGGAGTGATATTATAACTATGTAGGAACTCGATAAATACTAGTATGTGTATAGTAAGGTCCATTAAGGTCATTGAGTGTAGGAATTAGAGTATGGACTAGCCAGGATAACCGATTGATAGGGGAATCCAAAATTTTGGGAATTGAGATACGAAGAGAGGGTAAGCATCAATTCTACGTGTATACCCGTAGATTAAAAATGGTATTTACTGGATTTATATAACAAGGGATAACTAGGACCCTTAGAGTTGTGTGAAGACTAAAATAGTTACGAAGTTTAATTAAATTCGTAAATAAATATTAAGTACGGTGAATATTAGAGGGAAGAATATTACGTACTATTATAAATAATTTGGTTGTGTGAATATCTATTATATTGATATTTAGGTAGTGTAAATACCTAAAGTATGCTTAATTCTGTATTGGGGTCGATGATTATATGGACTGATACATGAAATCTCGATTTGGGAAGATGATTATCCAGACCAATAATCCTATATTAAGTATTGTGAGTGAAATATATACTTCATGACTAACTACTTATGTTCGGGAGTAGACTTGTAGATGATATATATATAAATATACATCTAAATGGTAAATTAAGTAGAGTGAAATATAATTACAAGATTAAAAATAAATTGAGAATATCTATTGTAAATTAAGTAGTGAAACGTAACTATGGAAGTGGAATGATGATAGATAGGAAATTCTATATGAATTAATTAGTGAGACTTGATTATGAAGATCAGATTCGACATATGTGAATGTTACGTAAGGAATGAAGGGCATGCGATAAATATCAGTAATGAATCGTGCGGTATGGACGACACGGGTGAGTATACTATAGGTAAGATCGGTTATATACTTTAGTCGATATAGCTTGGGGTACTAGCTAGGTGGGATAAGTATAGAACGTTAGGTGTGCACATTAGAGGAGAGGTGAGGAAACTCAAGGCAGTGTGCGTGAACATAACTTGTGTAATCAATAACCGATTTTAATTGCGATAAATTACTTGTTAAATATTTTCAAAATATTTTGAGTACTAACTCTTGCTATAAAAATATTTTCAAAACGTTTTAGGTGTACAGCCACAAGGGCGCCGTACTTGATTTTATTCTAGGATACGGAGTTGTAGCACTGTGGATGATGATATAATTATTGAGTAGCCGACTCTTTCATTCATATCTAGCATAGTATCTCATTCTTGTAGCTTATGTGTAGACATGTTGTCAGTTGACTACATTGTAGCTCCAGTATTGTATCAATTTTACTTAGTAGTTTGATTGTGGATTTATGGTGTGGTTGAAGTTTTTAGCCAACAGTTTATTTGGCATGACTTTGATGCATTTACATACTATGATGGTATGGATTTTAGTATCTTGTGAATGGTGATTTGGCTCTCAAACTATTATTTTATCCTATTTGTTTAAAAGATAAAATTTGACACCAGTTTAATTAACTTAGGTGGTTAGTACTTAATTGGGTTTTCGACAGTGATGCTAAGAATGAATCATATGAGAAACCTGTTTTAATTTGATAAAGGCCTAATCATCCGATATTTAATTAGATGGGGTGTCACAGTTTGCAATCATGTGACAAAGTTTTTAATGCAAATAAAGCTTCTCAGAATATGTGTCAGTCAAGCGTCTATATTTTTTTTTTTTTTGGGGGGGGGGGGGGGGGGGGTGGTGGTGTTAGGATTGAGTCTTTTAAATTTACTTGACGACCCATAGAGTTTTTATTTTTAGTTTTGTCCCAGAATATCCAAATAGAGAGATTTGTAAGGAATTTTTTTTAACATAGTTAATTTGTATATGTTAGCTTAATTCGGGACAAAAATCTTTGAGTTATAGGATAAAAGTTGTGTTTGTGACCTTTCAAGCCATGACCTTTTTGTTAGAGATGTAGCTGGCAAGTCAAAGAGATTACGTCCTCTGTCGTGTTTCGTGCCATATTTTCATCATCAATAGTCCAATGACCTCTCAGGTATAAATGCATATTTTATAAGAGCCTTGGATATTTAATTGTTGGGTGTTCGAATTTTATTAAGCTATCTTAAAATGCCTTTATATTTTTAAAAAGAAAAATATTTTGTTTTACACCTTGTTTAAATGACATCGTTCAAGCAACCCCATTCAAACGACCTCGTTCAAATGACTTCTAATGAGATTTTAATAAGGTTCATTTTTAGTCGGTACTGACATCTTGTTAGAATTATCGTTCAAACAGGCCTATATATTATTCTAACAATGGGAGCGGTATTTTAAAAAAGGTTAGTTTTTGAAGAAATTTTTTCTCTTTAATTTCCACTACTCTTTTTGCAACCATTTATGTAGTGCGGGAGATCAGTTTTTGCAAAGACTTTTCCAAATTCCAAGCTTGAGAAACCTTTTGAAAATTCCAAGAAAAAATTGTTCTTAATTAATGGTTTAGTCCTTAAAAAAACACAAGTTTTACCCCTAATTATTTTACGATCAAAGCTTCAACATGATATATATTTGAGATCCAGTTTTGGCACCAAGGTTATAATTATCTACATCATTAAGAATGGTTTCTTACAGAATATTTTGTGTTCATTAGTGCATATATGGTGGACTCCGTATACATGATGGTAGTTGTGACCCATCAGTGGACTTTGATATGCAGATGGACTCCTATGTTGTCACTAGGCAGAGGTTAAAGGAAAGAATATCGTTAAGGCTTGCAAGTGCGTCGACTCGATGAGTAAGTCTTCTGTTATGTCCTTATACTAAATTCATAGTTAGAGGACTTGTGGTTGGGCCGTCCGAGATTTTTCCTGTTTGAATTTTCCTCGTACATTGCAGCGTTGTGGATGTTTATTTTATCTTGCAAATTCACCTAAATGGATGCTTAGGTTAAAAAGATAAAATTGGTTTAACCACAAAAATGATGTAATTGGTGATTAATTAATTTGGGTTATGTTAGTCTAAGGAAAGGTTTAATCTAGAAAAATTCGTGTTTAGTTTGGTTTGTATAAACTTGAACTGGAATTGATGTATTGTTTAAGAAGTGAAAATTAATTTGAAAGAAATTTAAAATATAACATTTTTAAAAAACCATCACATTTACAGGCTTAATTAGACCAAACATGTCACCGTGGGTTCACCTGTTCTTTTTTATTAGAAGAAAGATAATTCACTCAAACTCTGCGTTGACTATAGACAGTAGAATAAGGCCACACTTAAGAACAAATATCATTTGCCGAGAATTTATGATCTATTAGATCAGTTACGAGGTGCTCATACATTTTCAAAGATAGACCTTTACTCTGGTTATCATCAGTTATGGGCCAGAACTGAGGATATTCGAAAGATAACATTCCATATAAGATATAGAAATTTTGAGTTTTTAGTTATGCCATTCGGGTTAACGAACTCAACGCACTGTTTATGGACGTGAAGAATCAAATTTACTAATTGTATCTATATCGGTTCCTCATTTACTTAGCATCAAAAGGGAACCACGAGGAGCATCTATGCACGCATTTGCAAGTACTTAGGGATAATAAATTGTATACAAAGCTCAACAAATACAAGTTCTGGATGGGCGAGGTCAAATTTCTTGTCCATGTCATTTCAGGATAAGGAATTTCTACGGATCCAGTGAAAGTTGAATCAATGCTAAATTGGGAGTGACTAAAGACAGTTAATGAAATAAGGAGTTTCTTAGGACTCGTCGGGTATTATAGTAATTTCATCTAGGGTTTATCTAAAATTGCTTCACATCTCACTAAGTTGATATAAAAGGAGGTTCACTTTGAGTGGATACATGAGTGCGAGTTAGCATCTTAGAAGTTGAAAGTACGATTGACTACAACACCGATACTTATCCTCCCGGAATGAGGAAAGGGATACTCCATATTCTATAATACATTAGGGGAAGGTTTAGGAGCAGTATTGATGCATGTGAAGAACATAATAGCTTGTGCATCAAGGCATTTAAAATTATATGAGTAGAACTGCCCAACTCATGACCTTGTGCTTAGAGCTATTGTCTTTGCTTTCAAGATGTCAAGATATTACCTGTATGGGTAACGGTTCTAAGTGTACTCGATCACAAAAGCCTACAACATATTTTCACTCCAAAAGATCTAAATCTCAGGCAAATATGATGGATAGATCTCATGGAAGATTACGACTTTGGTCTCCACTAACACCTAGGTAAGGCTAATGGTGTAATCGATGCATTAAGTAGGAAATCGGGAGTATCTTTCACAACAATGAAATGCAACTATTTCAAAGCTACGAATTAAAGGTTAAGATGGAAGAGCATCATTCCTACATATACGGGATAGTGGCAATACCTATCATACAATAAAAGGTGCTTGATATACAAGCTTGTAATGACGATTTGATGAACGAAATCAAGTTTTGGAAGGAGAACCATTCGAAGACTCATTGCTCGATAATGATAAAGGAGTTAGATTTTATGGAAGGTTGGCGGTTCCAAGTATTAAGGATCTTAGGGAATAATCCATGGTAAAAGTGAGTATCATTTTATAATTCACCCTGCTAGCACAAAGATGTACATAGATTTATGTAGGGACTACTAGTGGTTAGGAATAAAAAGCTATGTCGCTCTTTTTATGGAAAAGTGTCTCACATGTCAATAACTAAAGGATGATAACCAAAAGACAAAAGAGTTATTACAACCACTATTAGTAGTACAGTGAAAGTGGGAGCACATAGCGATAAATTTCATCACCGCTTTGCCTAGGACTCAGGTTGGGTATGATGTAGTATGGGTTGTAGTTGATAGACTCACCAAGTTAGAATATTTCTTTCCGATGAAAATCATGGATAGTATGTCCAATCTCTCTTGAATCTACATCTGAGAAATCATAAGCTTTCACGGTGCACCTTTACCCATTATTTTGGATAGAGATCCCAGATTTTTGTCTAAGTTTTGGAATAAATTGTAGCGGGAGATGGGAACGAATCTAAACCTTAGCATAACCTATCATTTATAGACGGATGGACAATTCAAGAGGACTATTCAGGTACTTAAAGATATTTTGTGGGCTTTTGCTGCTATAGACTTCCAGGGATGTTGGGTAGACGATCTACCATTAGCAAAATTTGTCTACAATAATAATTAGATGAAAACATTTGAATCCTCATACGGAAGACCTTGTCTTTCACCAGTTTATTAGCAAGAAATCGGTGAGAAGCACATCTTAGGGTCTGAAATGATAGGGAAAATAATTGAAAAGATTCAAGTCATTGGAGCTCATCTTAAGACTTATATGAGCCGTTGGAGGAACTACTTCGATACTCATTACTTTGACTTAGAGTTTGGAGTGGATGTTTATGTGTTCCTAAAGATCAAACCTAGACTAGGAGTTGCACGATTTGGAATAAAGGGGAAATTACCACCAAGGTACATATGACCATTTGAATCCTAGAGATGATTGGTCCAGTGTCCAATCATTTAGCAGTACCGCCACAATTATCTCAAGTGCACAATGTTTTTCATGTATCAATGTTAAGAAAGCATATTCAAGATTTTACAGAATTTATCAATTGGAGTCAGTTAAACCTCCAGAACGATGTCTCATATGAGACTAGACCAATCGTAATAGTGGGAAACAAGCAGAAGATGCTTTGCAAAAGGAAAATTCCCCTCGTTATGATTGTTCAGGATAAAAATAGCATAAATGGAGTGATTTAGGAATTATAATCGACGATGAGAAGATCCCATCCTGAATTGTTTACTTAGAAATGTTTTACATTTTTATTTTGGGGATTAAAATTCCCATGGTGGGGAGGTTGTAATGCCTAGATTTTTGTAAATAAATGAAAATTAACGTTAGGAGAAATTATAGGCTTATTCGAATTAGAATAATCTTGTAATTAAAATTAATAAGAAAAATCCAAAAATATTACGTATTGCATTACACTTGTTGAATTTAGTTACAGATTTTGATCGAGATTAAATAAAATAATAGGAATAACTTAAATATGTATAATTACTTATGTATTATAATATCATAAGGATAAAATAAGGAAATTTAAAGAAAAAATGACAGTAAAAATAAAAATAAAAATAAATGGGATTTCCGTGAAAAAAAAAGGTGCTCAGAAATATTGAATATTTTTCAAAAAAATGTAAAATTAAATTCGAAACAACTTTTCCTTCTTCAGCGACATCAAAAAGATTGTTTAGACGTATCTAAGGGTGTTTTGGTGTCCGAATTGTCACCTACTTTGCCTCATTTTAAGTTGTCAACTTTTTGCATAATTGAGGGGGCAAATGAACTAACATTCATCTTAATTTTGGCTTCGTTATATGGATTCCTACCCCATTACACTTATTGGAACCATTATTGATTAGTTGGGGTTCATCAAGATATGTTTAGAGACTCTATAAGGGGGAAATGTGGGACTTTGTTCCCACAAATCCTCTTCAAATATTTTTGATTTTGGGAAGCCCTTAGGTATAATTTTATCTCTTCTCTCCTTTGTCAAAATTAGTAGCCAAAGTCCACTATACTCTTTCCGTATACCAAGCTTGTAAGATAACCATTTTGCCTTTCAATTACCAAGGTTTAATGAGGGTATTAAGGGAGATTATTTGAAGAAGAAATCTTTCAAGTAGGTTGGAAGTAGGAATATTATTTTGATTTTCTTTCAACGTCTTCATTAAAGAAATTTATATCTTCAAGAGGTAGGGGTTCTACATTATTTTTAAGTTTATAATCAATCAAGCTAGTCATATGTATAAATATATATGATTTACATGACTACTTATACTTATTATCACTCTATATGAATATAAGCTAATAAATATGTGCTAAAAATAGTTGAAGTTGAAATTAAATTGAAATTTCAGATTGTTTAAAGAAGTTATTCCTTATGAAAATCATCTCTAAACCATTTATTTCATGTCAAATGTTGAGATGAATTTGAGGAAGAAATATTAGGATGCATATATGGGTTTTATGGGTATAAATCCTTTCATTCATTGATAAAATCACACATGTCTAAGGAAAATGGGTTTAGTATGTTGAAAATAAATTTAAACAAGCCTTGGTATATATAATAATAATATTAGAAAAATCAACTTTTAATCACATAAAATGGTGCTACTTTATCTTAAGAAAGTTTGAGAAGTTTAATGTTGAAAGGACTAAAGTGAAAATAATAAAGTATTGGGGTTAAAGTAAGAAATATAATGATATTTATAGATGAAATGTCAAGTATACAAAGTCTATAATTAAAGGTTATCATTTTGTGAAAATTAGTCTTGAAATGACCAAAGTGTTGTTTTGGGGAAAAAAGTGTCATTTTATGATAATCATGGATTTAATAGATTTATTTGCTAACTTGAATATTGTTTTGGAAAGTTAGTTCTTAATGAAATAATGTTAATACATAAAATGATAATAAAATGTATAGAAGATGCAAAGTTAATAAATTTGGAATATAAGTCTTGGAATGATAAAAGTGATATTTTAGTTCCAAAAAATATTTTTTTTAATGAAAAGCCAGACTTATTAGTAGATTTTCTAAACTAAAGGACGTTAATTAAAAGAGTATATTTTATTTGGTGAATTTTTTTATTTTGTACAGTACAAGTAAAAAGAAGCATTTTTGGTAAAAGGTAAAAAAATGCAAGTTTACAAGTGTACGTGAATAGCAAAAAGTGTAATAAAGTGTGAAACTTAGAAATAAAGTGTATCGAGATTTGTCTTGTCCCAAGTATTTGGCCTCATCATCTAGTACAAAAAGAAATAAGGGAACAAGGTTTAAAAGTGAATAAGAAAGAAAGAAAGAAAGAAAGAAAGAAAGAAAAGAATAAGAGTTGAAAAGATGTAATAAGTAAAAGTCCCTCGGAGGTAACGGAGAAATTTAAGAAGGACCATAGCCCTAGGGTGTGTCTTAATGCTTAGACCCCAAAGAACTGATCAGTTGCATATTCTTACATGGTGGGAGTTGGTGAAAGGCCGTATCAAAATTTATGGATTGGTACCCCGATTAAGAAAGTACAAAGATGATTTTGAGCACGATGCTCATTAATATAAATGCAAGTGTATGAAATTTGAAAAAATGTGAAAGTATGTTATTGATTAAATTGACGGGATATAGATATTACTAAAAAAATAATTAAGCGTGATTGGGATTAGCACCCATGTTACATGACCAAACGTCAATTGCATTTCACGTTGCTTTTTTCATGAGAACACTTAATCAAATGATGGATGATTTCATAATTGCTAAAATATACTTTATATATATAAATAATATTTGTACGTATTGCTTTGCTAGTACTTCTCCTACTAGGTGTAAGCTCATAGCTAACCATTTTCCAAACCCCCCACGTACTTCAGGAATAGTTAAAGGCAAGGAAACAGTGTGGGGCATGGAAGAAATTAAGCGCTAAAATAGATTCGTTTATTATTTATTTTAAGGATATGATGTAAATGGAACTATTGTTTGGAATTATTTGGAAGTAATTTAAATTTGTTTTGTAATAAGACATGGCGTCCTGGGAAAAACTCCTTATTTTAAGTGTTATTGTAAATTTCATAAAGTTGAACATCATTTAATTAATTAAATCAAATAAATTTTACAAAAAAATGTAGAACCAAGATTGTATTTCAAAAGGGGGATTTTTCTAAAAGAAATCAAAGTATGAAAAGTTTTTTCGCATTGACCCCTAGGAATGGAGCATCACGCATTCGCTCTTATTTTTAGGCTTGAGTTTGTCTGCTTACTACTTGCAATAACATGTCTTCTACTGTTAATGTTATAATAAATCGATGTCAAGAGTGACTTCCTTTATGTCATTCTATAGGAGTAAGTGTACGTGAAAAAACTAAAGGGGTTTGAAGACTCAAAGCACCCAGGACACATCTTTTATCCTAAGAAGGCCTTGTATGGTTTGAAGCAAGTACCCCATGCTTGGTACGAGAGGCTCACTTCTTATATTTTAGACCATGGCTTCAATAAAGGGGGTGTGGATAAGACGTTATTTGTAAACAGAGAGAGAGAGAGTGGTGCTATCTTGGTTGCCCAAGTCTATTTGGATGACATAGTATTTGGATCGACAAGCTCCCAAAATGTTCACATGTTTGAGGAGGAGATAAAGAGTGAATTTGAGATGGGCATGGGTGGTGAGGTTATGTTCTTCTTAGGTCTCCAAGTTCATTAACTTGAGGATGAAACATTCATATCTCAATGCAAATATGCTAGGGGTTTAGTGAAGAATTTGGGTTTAGAAACTGCTAATCACTCATGCACCCCTCTAAGTATATAGACTAAGATTAGCAAAGACAGTTTAGGCAAGTACGTATAGCAAACCCTTTACAGGTGCATGATAGTTAGTCTTCTTTACTTGAAGAGTAGTCGTCCCAACATTTCCCATTTCCTTTAGCATTAGAGTTTACGTGCATTACCAAGCATCCCCCAAAGAGTCTCACTTGCTCCCAATTAAAAGATTCATTAAATATGCGAGTGGTACTCTTTCCTACAATATTTCGTATTCCTTTGATGTTGATGATCGTTTGTCCACCTATTCAGATGTCGATTAGGCTAGAGATGTTGATGGTTGTAGGATAACCTCAGGTGGGTGTTTTTACTTTGGGAGTTATCTTGTCCATTGGTTAAGGAAGAAGAAAAACTCCATATCTTTATCCACGATGGTGGACGATTACATCGCTACCGGGAGTGGTTTCACATAACTGCAATTCATATATCTTGTAGTTCGGTCCAACATTCTTGCATGAAGCACATTAGGATTGTGAGAATTTCATTCATGATCTCATTAAGGAGAAGGTCGTTTCCTTGAGCTTTGTGAGCACCGAATGCCAATTATCTGATATTTTCTCAAAACCTTTAGATGCACTTAGATTCGAAAATCTTAGGAAGTTTTTGGGTATTTGTTACTTTAATTAAGTGCTGGTATTTCTATGTATTTGTTACATTGATTGAGTCTTTGGGTATTTCTATGCATTTGTTACATTGATTGAGTCTCTAGGTATTTCTAGCGTACGGTGATTATCATGTTCATATCATTTGTGCTTATTGCTAGATTGTATTTCTATATATTTATATGCTTTCATTTTAAAATTTTTTGAATAATCCAAAAAGATTTTCGATTCTTTAGAAAAAAATTGAAAAATTCCCAAAAGATTTAATTTTGAATTTTTTTTTTAATAAGACAAAAAAAGTTTATATTTTCTTTTTTTACCACATATGGTAGTGCATTTAAGATGTTCGATTTTCCCCTACATTCCATTCATTCATGTGACTTTTTCATGGTGTTTTGAGACATGACTTTGTTTTTTAGTTGGTTACTAATGTGTGGCTAGAATTTTGTTATCTATTCGTTCATGTGACTTTCTTCATGCTAGACTTTTTCTCACCTTTATTGCACGTATACACGGATTTTTTGAACATTGTGCTTGCTTATCTTATGTCAAATATGGTGTTCGTGTCTCAATAATATTTTATAATGAACCAAATGTACTAGAGATAAATTGTGCTTGTAAGAACCATTGCCCGAATTTCATTTCTTAAAAAAATTGTTTTATGTTAAGAAATGGAAAGGGGCTACAAAATAGTATTATTCTCCTAGCTTTAAAAATCACCATTTGAAAAAAAGAGACTAAAAGATTAATGGAACACATGAATATAAGTTCCAAGGCCATTTTTATTTTATTGATGCTTCACAAAACATAAGCATTATGATATCTTTGAAATTTTGAGAGTGATTTCTTAGATATGTGAGATTTTGAGGGTGTTATATAGTAGAAGATTCATGGGTTTTCACAACGGACTCTCTTGAAAAATATTAAGTAGTTTGGCATTATTGTTTTGAGAAGCATTTGAATTCATGACATATTGCATAAGTCGAGTTAATTTCATTTTGTTCAACATTCTTACACCGAAGGTCGAAAAATAATTCTTTTTTTAGAAGTATCTTATGATTTCTTGCACCTTTGTTACAAATGCCTAAGATTATTTGCCTATGGAAAATGTTCATACAATTTCATTCCTTTTTTTTATTCGTATATTTTATTGTTATTCCACGATGTGATGTATTTTTACGTATTAGTACTTTTCATACTTGAAAATTTTCAAAATGTTTGAAAATAGTTGGTATGCTTCTTCAAAATTTCATTGCACACATGTATTGATTATCTTTGGGATTCTATCTCTTTTGGATTCACTTGATGCTAATATTTTAGGATTATTTTCTAACCCTTTGTCTATTATGGACAAAAGGTGGGAGAACAAATTGAAGGGGAGTTATATTTCTCTTTAAACTCTTACGCGTTAAGATATTTCTTTTGTGTCATGTATGTAGGTCATTCCACCTTAATGATGATTTCATGGACAACACAAGATGAAGACTTTCAGTTGAATATGCATATATTTATGCATTTTTATTTCTTGGTTTGGGAGGAAATTAGTTGTATTAGTTTTAGGGGTCAATTTTGACTTTGGTTTGGATTTTGTACTGGAATAGCCAAAGGGGTAGATTCGTAAGAAAGAATTTATAATTGCTTGTTTTATTTTTTATTTGGCTTATCCTGTTACACCTCACTGCACCTTCATGACCGTTTGTAAGTCTTCAAAGAGAAGAAACATTAGTGACATTTGCAAGATTGAAGATCATTCGTCAAACCTTTACCCAAGAAGAGTTATGAGGTGGTTTTTTAAAGCTTTAAATATCAAGGGGTCGTTTTTAAAAGTGTTGGCATTTAAAATGTTTTTAAATTAATTTTTAAAGAACTTTTGAAAAAAATTGTCAGCTCACAGAATGACTTGGCATGTCATTTGAACGAGATTGGACCTACCGTTAGAATGAGGTTCCCACGTTCAAACGAGATCTAAAGTGTCACTATTTTGGTCATCTCTATAAGTCATTCAAACGCAATAGGTTACATCATTCGAACGAGGTATATCTTTTCTAAATCTTTGTTCCATATCTCTTTGCAATAACTTTCCCTATAAATAGAGATACGATATTAGACTTCATGATAAGCCTTTTTAGATTTCTTTCTATGATCAAACACCAAAATTTTTTCATCCAAACCCCTTGGATATTTGAGGATCAATTTGCCAAGTTAAGAAGAACAAATCCAAAGTTTTAAACCTTTGTAGAGAATTTCTCTAATGTTGATTTGTGGAGTCGAGGCTCTACGACTAAAAAAGAAAGGAATTACGATTCCTGAGGCTAATTGATGGACATCGGGGAAAGATCTTCTTATTATGGTCAATTCTAGATTGAATCATTTTTTGTTGAAGATTTTAAGACACTATAGCGTTAAACTTAGTAGGGATCTAAGTTGTCTGTAAGTTTGTCGTGATCTATTGAGTCTTAAATAGTGCTGAATTAAATGTTTTACCCAAAAGGGATTTTTCCTCTCTCTCTTCTTCCCAATTCTATTTGGTTTGGAATTTGGCTTCACAATTTATCTTACATGTTCATTTTAAACTAATTCAAAATAAAATTTGGTAAAAGGGAATTTATTTTTTGGCCTAACATATAAGTAGATCCGTATAACCCTTGATTTCTTAGTAGTCTATATGTATTATATAGTTTTCATGCATGTATATTGTAAAACATTCTATTTATCATAATTTACTTGTTTTATGATGCATTTAATTTTTTTCAGGCCTTTTTCCTCTTACATTTGTTGTTTTTGTTTCATAGATGGAGGATAATTAGTTGTGGTTTATCTAAAATTTACATTATAGTTTAGCTTATCAGGGGAGAACTATCACATTTATATCTGATTAAAGCAGTGGTCTTATTGAGGTTGTTTTAAAGGTGTTCCTGATGTCTGTAGATTCCTATTGCATACATCATTTGTACGGAATATTAATAAGAGAATTTGCAAAAATTTTGGGAAAATTTTCCAAAAGAAGATTTTTGGTTTGTTTCTCCATTATACATATGATGTAACGGTTAATGAATTCAAGAAAAATATAAATGGACTAAGGAAGGAAGGGTAGGGGTTGTTTCTCAGTTCCTAGATAATTTGCTAGCAGAAAATTGGTTTTGCACATTTTTCCCTTGTAAATGCTATAGTGACATGGCATCCAATGTTATAGAGTCATTTTATTATTGGATCTTAGAAGAAAGGAATTTACATATCATGCATGTGATTGATAAATTAAGGGTCAAGATTATGAACTTCAATGCATAAAAAATGGTCGAACCCCAAATGTGGACAACAGAGTTGTGTCCTATTTTTAACATGTTGCTAATGGATTTGTTGGACACGGGTCGACATTGGACTATTAGTCACTCAAGTGAGTTTGTATTCGAAGTTCATTTCGAAGAGAGGGCCATTATTGACTTAGCTCATTGGATGTGTTCATGCAAGCGATGGAAGATTCGATGTGTTCCCTGTTCTCATGCCATAGTTGTTGTATGGAAGGAAGGTCAGAATATTTATGACTATAGCAAGCGCTAATATAAAGATTCTTTTTAAAATAGACATACTCATTTCCTATAGTCCATATCCCTGATTTGATCTCACTAAACATTACTGTACCCGAAGAACGAGAAATCCTTTCTCCATAGATAATGAGACCGGTAGACATGCCAAAAAATAATAGAATCAAGTTTGTGGGCGAGGTTGAAGTAAGTCAAGTTACATGCTCTAGGTGTAGGAAAGTAGGTCATTACAAGAATACATGTACATAACCAATTTGAGTAAATAATTTCAATATTTTTCAAGTCATTATTTGTAAATACAATTTTATTGAGTAACAAACATATTGATCTCATCAAAAGTATCTTATAAAAGTTGTTTATTGTTACGGAATAAATGCGTATTCTTTCTATTGTAACGAATGTACTTTGATGGTTTGTGTTTTCTTGATCATGTACCTAGTATTCTAATGCGTGTAAATAAATTCCATGATTATTACACTCAAATGAACAACTTTTATGGTTATGGTCCGCGCCAGTGGCACAATTCCATGAATATTAATACATTTTAATTAAAGAAAACAAATACACATTTACCTAGTGTTTTGTTGCATGTGCTTTTATTATGAGTTGCATGTACATAGTGTTACGACACGCATGTACTTTTCTTGAATAATCCTTTCTTTTGTATCAATTATATTGATATGGTCCATATTAGTGGCACCATTCCATGAATATTACATTCAAATGAATAACTTGTATGGTAATACTCCATGACATGGTCACCATTTATTGAATAATACATGCAAATTAATAAAAACCAATACACACATACGGAGTGTTTTGATGCATGTACCTAGTGTTATGACCCGCATGTACTTTTCTTGAATATTCCTTTCTTTTGTATAATTTATATGAATAGTTTTATGAGTATTTTCATTTTATACCCTATATGGTCATGGTTTGGACTAGCGACATCATTCCATGAATAATACATGAAAATTGAAGAAACTAATACACATGTACTTAGTATTTTAATTCTTGTACTTTTGTTATGAGCTCCACGTACCTAGTGTTATTACTTGTGTGTAATTTTCTTTAATAGACCTTTCTTTTGAACCATTTATATTGATATAGTCCTTGCCATAGGCACCATTCCATGAATGTTACATTCAAATGAATAACTTGTATGGTAACGCTCTATGCCATGGTCACCATTTCTTGAATAATACATGAAAATTTAATAAAACTAATACATATGTACCTAGTGTCTTGATTAATGTAATTTTGTTATGAACTCCATGTACCTAGCGTTGTGACCCGCATGTACTTGTCTTGAATAGTCCTTTCTTTTGTATCAGTCTGAACCAGTGGCACCATTTCATGAATGTTACATTTCAGTAAATAACTTGTACGGTAATGATCCGTGCAATGGTCGCTATTTTTATACCCTATATGGTTATGGTACGTGCCAGTGGTAGAATTCCATGAATATTACATTCAGGTAATTATCATGTATGGTTTTTACATTCATATAAATACCCTCTATGGTAGTGGTCCATACCATGGACAAAATTTCTATAATAGTGCATGTAAATGTGGAAGAAAACCATATATTTACAAAAAAGATACACGTTCAGTTGATGTTTTACATTTTCATGGTCAACATTTTTATACCCTATATATTTATGGTGTATGCCTGCAACACCATTACATGAATATTACATTTAGATAATTATTGTGTATGGTTTAACATTCATATAACTATCTTCTCTAGTAAAGATCCATGTTGTGGACAAAATTTCTTTAATGATGCATGCAAATGTAGAAGAAAATCATATATTTACAAAAAAAGACACACATTCAACATATGTTCTACATTTCTAGCAATTTACAAATAAAGTGACGTTGTATCCATATAAATTCCATTTGTACTCTCCTAAAAAACTATCAGCGAAAACCATTTACAAAAAGATTATATGTTCAACGAGTGTTTCCCATTTTCTTATTTATTTTAGGAACCATGACAACAACAAGTTTGGTTACAACAGTTTCCCTTATCACTAGCATTTTAGGTTCTAACAAAGATGGCTTGAGTTGATTTCCTTTTCCTAGCTCCTTTATGTAGTGCATTGTGACCACACCAAAATCAAAGTTGAAATGAAATTTAAACAAAAAATATGAAATAGGATTATGTGAGTACTCTAACAATAGTACGTGCAATTTTAATGTTTGGTTACTTAGGAGTTGTATTTTTTGGTCATTATGTATCTCTGGTGAAACCAAATTTGAGATCATTTCACAAAGCCCATTTTACAGTGCTCTTTTCACCTTCAGAAAGTTCATCTACAAATGTCACTATTTAAACAATTCTATCAATTCTCTTCATATTCTTTATTACAGGTGCATTGATCTTTATAAATTTAAGAGTTTCTTACACATCATCACCCTGAAAAAAGAAAGCAAAATTTAGTGTATTTAAAACTGCAAAGTACATGTAATGTAATTTAGTTTAAGGTGTAGCCATTTTTTAAGCGTCCTGAAAGTAGACTGACTTTGTGTTCACCCTTAGTGAATCCATATGCACAATTTTCTTTTTTTTGCATGGCCATTAAGGAGAAGTGTCTTCCTGTGTGCTTGATTGGGATTAATAAAGTATCAAAATTTCCTACGTGGGTTCGAGAATGAACTTCTTTTTCTCAATTTCATCATTGTGTAAGACCATGTCCTATTAAATAAATTTGTTAGGATTCAAAAATTTTATGATACTATTTATCTTATGGTAATGCCTGAATTGTTAGTTTTTTTTCCTTACACAACAATAGGTGCTCAGTGTGTAAGTAAATAGATGAACAAGCCTTGTATACTCCTTCTGTTCTCTAGAATTTCTGAAAAGAATAGTAGTCCCTGTTTCATAGATTTAAAAATGTAAGGATATTTAACAAATATTATTAAATGAATGATCCTGGTTAATACGGCTTATATGGATTGAGGTATTGACTAGATCCAATTATTACTCTAGGTGTTCCCTTTCTACCATTGCCTTTTCTCCCTCATACACTAATTGCCTTGATGTATAGATATGGCAAAAGCTAGTTCTAGAATATTATGCAATTATAAATGCATGTACTCTTTAATCATGTTCTTGTACTATACAATAACATACATGTACTTCATTGTATTTTGCATGTACTTTGTTAAACGTATCTAAATTACACAATACAAAAGCAGTATAAAAGAAACTTTACCTTTATATGTTGTTGTGTAGTATTCCTACAATATGGATTTTGCATTGTTGTTAAGAAATTCAGAGAATGATACAACTTCCACACTCCCTTGTGAGTATTCTTTTACTCCTTTTGCAAGTTCCCTTGAGGATCACTCCGAGCCTCATGAGGAGTGTGTGTCTCCCACACTTGAGTTGGATCATTTTCCCCCACCCTTTATTCCCCCTGACCCTCCTATTGTACCTTCCACCCCACCACTTGGTTTGGATCTTGTTATTATACCTTGCATGCTACCTTCCATATCTTTGGATCCTAACCTAAAACCACCATCCGCCATCCACCATTCACAAGAGTATTTGTCGTGCTACTCTCCACTTTCATGACACCGAGCTTGTTAATCTATGCCTGCCACTCTCTTGTGGTGTTGATTTTTCCCATTGACAGCTCCCTGGCATGTCACGGCTCGACCATTATTATCTTCCATTTATAGAACGGTCGTGCGATTTCTATGAGCCCCGTCCCATTTCATTTTCCAAACCATTCCGCCTCCCTCACCAACTAGAGCATTATGCTTATAGGGCCCTTGTTTCCCTCACCTTTTGGCTCAATAAGGCCCATAATTGATGCTTATTCTCCCATTCCTTTCTCACCCTTACCCTAATACCCACCGCCCAAGGTCCACCGATGCTTTGCATCGTGTGATGCACTTTGCCATACAAGTGCATTGACCCCTTTACCTTTCATCCAACAAGACTGACACTTCAGTCTTGTTTGGGAGTGATTCTCATCACTAAATTTTTCTATCCCCCCGCACTTTGATAGATCTTATCTTTAGGGTGAGAATGGTTCGGTCTGACTGAAGACATTAAGCTTAGTGCTACCGAGAGGCAATCTGTTGTTTCTGATATAATACTCATCCTGTTTGGGGGTGGTGTTTCCCATCACCCAATGCTTTCCCATAATTATAGGCTTGTACACATTTTTATTTTATTACTTATTCGAGTTCTTTTTTGCTTCATTTGTCCACTTCATTAGCGGTTGATTCTGGTAATATTTTTCATCCCTTTTGCTCTTAAATTTTAAAAATCATTTCATTTAACATCGAGGACAATGTTCCTTTTTTGTTTGGGGGTGGAGAATTTTATCAAAATTGTACCTCTTTTGAAAAACAAATTTCAAAACCTAATTTTTAAAATTTTCATGCAGTTTCTTTCGTCTCCCTCATTGACGTGAATTTTCAATCATCCATCTTAAGTCTAGGAATCAATCTAGAGGATATTTTTTCTTAATAGCGTATGTAATATTTATCAAGGAACTTTGCACTATGAATTTCTAGACTCAACAAAATCTGCGCACTTATCACGTCAGTACGGTTAGAGTTGAAGAGTACTATAATTCTTAGAGAACTTTAAGGATCACTAGTGGAGACTTTATCTTGTGAGATTCGTGCCTTTCACCTTTTAGAGACTTTTACGCAATCTCCGGGTCACAATTTGATACAACTACCTTTGGGCCCGCACTTAAATCGTTGTATGATTTCATTATTCTTTATTAAAATTTTTGGCTTGATCACTGAGAACGACATCACTTTTGAGTTGTAAGAAACACGTGTCTTGAAAATTGTCCCGATCACAAGATTTTCACCCATTACCTTCCCATATGCTTTCATATTCCCATATGTTCCCCACATCACCCATTTATCATCTCTATTTATATGTCATCTTTAATTTTTGAGGAAAATTGTGTTTTTCGGATATAAAATTTCTTCCATGTTGAGAGTATAAAAAAAAGAAAAAAAAATAGAAAAATAAAAAAAAGAAGAAGAAGAAAAAAGAAAAGGAAATTCAGGGGAAAAAAAGAAAAAAATAGGGAAAAAATAAAGAAAAGAGAGAAAAGAAAAGAAAAGGAGAGTTTGTAGTTAATCCTTATTATATAAAGACATTTGTGCCTAAAGTATAGAACACTCTTCTCGCATATCCATCCATCACCATCATGCCTCATCTTATACCATCCTTCCCATTTTATTTCCCCTCACCCATAAACATCCATATTCTCCCCCTAGGTGCTTAGGAAAATGAAAGTCAACGTGGTGAATAACTCGACATTCTCACTATAGTGATTAGCATTCTTTTATGAGATCATTTTTCCTTCTAAATGTTTGTTCTTTCTTATATCTGTGTGAGACGTTTGACCTTGCTTACATTTATTCACCTCCTCACACACAAGAGCGATACACTTACCCAAATCTCGTGAGTTCATTTGAGAGAGTTATATCCGTGATATTTTGAAGTTGAAGCGTTGATTCCGAAAAGGTTATCTAGGAATTACTCTTATGATGCTCGATCCATTTTGACTAATTTACACTACACACATTGAGTTCTAGGAAGGATGTGCCTTGAGTATTCACATAGGTAAACTTTTTATACATTTCTAGCCTTCATTCCTCAAAACATTTTTCTCATGATGGATTGTGAGATCATTCTATGTCTAATAAGAGATAGACTGCCATTTGCAAATAAAGAATTTTGTGGGTATATTCCCTGCAAACTGTCACGAGACATAACTCGTCTTGTAGGGCAACCAATACGTTTAAAGGCTTGTTGCACATGCTAAGTGCAATCGCAAGTGCCCGCGAAAGTGGTACACTTTTGGTTTCTTATCTCTATATTTTGCTCGAGGACTAGCAATGTTCTGTTTGGGTGGTGTGATAAGCACCCAAAAGTGTATATTTTATACCCCGAATAAACGTATTTTAATTGCTAATTCTTGATAAAATTGGGTCTAATGTGCGTAATTGTCTATTGTCCAAGCCTGATTGCAGTTGCGGTTTTAAAAGCTCTATTTCGAAGCAGTTTGCATCAAGAAAGGGATAAATTACATATCATGTAACCCTAACCTAGCCCAGACCTGGCCTAAACCTATCTCGTACCCTATGTGTGCTGAGTTTGTATTTTTATTAATTTTTTATAATTTTTTATTTGAGTACGTTTTAATTTTTAGGATTTATTTTAGATTTATTTAGAATTTTTTAGGATTTATTTTCTATTTTTATATTTCTTTTTATAATTTTATTTTTATTTTTATTAGTTTTAGTTCGTATTTTATTTTATTTTATTTTATTTTATTCTCATTAGGATAAATTTTTTTATTGGAATTTATTTTTTTAGTTTATTAGATTTTACATTTTTTATGACTTTAATTTTTAGTTTAATAATTTTTATTTTTTATTTTTTACTTTTTGTTGATTTTTAGTCTTTTTATTATATAGATGAGGAAATTAATTTTAATAGATTTAAATTTATTTCTTTTTAATTTTATTGGATTATATATTTTTTAGGATTTTAGTTAGTTTATTTTTCATTTTTTTAATGGGTACAAACTTACACACACGCGCCATAACTTCCTACACCCTCATCACACACAAACACCACCTCTGTCACTATTCATCAACATCCCCACTCACCATACTCTCTCTCTATCCCTCCATTAAAATACCCACATCAAAATCCCAACAACCTTTCACCACTTATTCTCCCTCCTCTCTCACTAAGATCTAACCCCTGAACCTGGTGATGTCCATCCTTATATCCCCCCTATCCGAACTCGTACCTGCTTGTCCACTATCAAGAAACTCAGTTTGACCCCTGCCTCGACACCATCACATGAACTCGAACTCTGCGATCCAACCCACTGCCATACCCAGCCTAGCAACCCGATGTAACACCCCGTGTTTTTATAATTGATTTATTTAATTAAATGGGAATTTTTGAGAAAAATAAATTTTGGATTTTTGGACTTTTATTAATTAATTATGTTAGTTTTATTATTTGAAAACAATAATTTCAATCGGTTTCGAAATCGGACTTAAAATTGATTTTTAAAGTTTATCCCTTAAGTCATTTTTAAGTCGGGAGTTTCAAATTTACTGAGTGATCGATCGATCGACTCCAGGGGGTCGATCGATCGACCCCTTCAGATTTCATGCGCAATAGGTTTCTGTTTAGACGAATTTTATGATTTTAAAACTCTCCAACCTAATTATATAAATGGACTTTGGGGCTAGGTTTTTGAAAAATATGTTCTACAAACCCTTGAGCGGCAGACTCTCTATTTTTCCATCCAAACCCTAACCTCCATTAAAACCATTTTTTAAGCTCAAGTTTTGAAGGTGTAGACTTATTTGTTCCAAGTTGATTCAAGAGGAGTCTTTGATCCATTTTTTCAAGAGGAACTCAAATATCTAATCAGTTTTTCTACATCTAATCACACGCATGTTTATCCTATTCTTTTCCCTTAGTGTTATATGTCTTGATTGTAACCTCCATTAAATTCATGCTTTCTAAAATAACTTATGAATGTAATTATTAAAGAAATAAATATTGGGACTATTTTGCAGGAAATATTAATATTACCCAATACTCATAACCTTGTTGTTCTTTGGGTAGTGTTTGGGTTGCCGATTATGCTATGGGTATACGCATGTAGAGGAGCCCTTAGAAAGTAAATTTTGTTATTTCATGGGAAAACCCTAGATTATTTTGGTTATTTGTGTTGGAAAATAATAATCATGATAGGACTTCCATGTGGTTGTTATTCTAAAAATCACAATATTTATGTGTCCTTGATTTTAACCATTTAATTAAAATTAAGCAATTGGGAATTTAATGTTGATATGAATATTGTTATAAATTGTTAATTGTGCCACTTTATGAAAATATTATAATGTTGATATCTAGGAAACGTTGGGTAATGTAGGTAATTTGTTTTCACCCTTTTGATAGCATACTTGTATGGGACTAGTAAATAGACCTTAGTTGCGATTTATGCATTCTAGGTGTGGGACTAGTTAGTGTGAGTCTATGCGGGTTATATTATTTGGGGTGGGGGCTAATTTTCTACATTATATTGTCGCTATGTTAGCCTCGGATTGGCGTCTATGTGGAGTGAAATTTTTATAGTCATCATATACTTAGGATATGACGAATTTGTGTTTGGGAACTCTTAGTTGGGACTAAGGGTTATTTTGAGGATTTTCACATCACTTTTAAGGGTGGTGAAAATAAAATTTTGAATAATGAGTTTGAGAAATTTTGGGAATTAATACCGCTGGACTAAAACGGGTATTAAAATTAATTGGCGATATAATGTGTTGGGGCCGACGGTTTAAACGGGTCAGAGGACGATTTATGCCATGTCGTGTATGGAATCTTGTCATATCGCGAGGATCGCAGGATAAAAATGAATCGGACGGCGGCATTGACAAGGGGACGGGTGTGTGGGTGGAACCTTGTCATATCGCGAGGGCCGACAGTTTAAAACGAGTCAGACGGAGGCTTTGACAAGGGGAAGTGTATCTTGGTAATTGATCTTCATGGTTCATTTAATTAAATTAATATTGCTTGAATTACGGATAAATTAAAATAATAATGGTGTGGCACACTTTAAAGAAACCTTGCGGATAGTTAGTAATTTATTTTTGGCAATTAATTATCGTTTAGTTAAAAGATTCCATTGTTATGATATATATCACAATTGTATGGGTTTAAGGACCCTAATTTAGAGGAGTAGCTAGTATTCATGCTCGGGGCTTTGCCTCTGACACATGTGTTGACTAATCTTTTCAAGAATTAATTCGGAGTAGCTGCATAGGATTTATTGGAGATCTTTTGGAGATGCAGCTGGAGCTATTTTATTGCTTTAGTAGTTAGATTTTCTTATATTCCATCGTATTTATTATGAGACTACATTTGAGTTATATTGGGCCATTTGGTTCCAAAGTTGTCTTGAGATTTTAGTTGAATTTTAAATTATTTAATTATTGAGATATTTGGAGATTGCATGTGATGGGTTTTATATCGTACTTATGTGTTTTATCAGTTGGATGTTATTGGTTTTCGGAATTGATCAAATTTATTATCTTGACGATTAAAATTTTTATGTCTCATATATATCACATGCTAAAAATGATATTTAATTTACTCGCACCCGGCTCAGTTTTTGTGGTGGTGATCGAGTGGAAAAACCGAGCGTCCGTGTAAATACGCTAGTCATTGTTATCGGCTTCCAACCACAATACAAAAACCTAAACTTTAACTACACTCTTGCGGAGTATAGTGGATAGTCTGGGTATAGAATCCACAGGGAGTTAGGACGTGTGAACGTGACAACAAAGGCAAGGTAGTTTAATCCTAAAGTTGATATTAAAATAAAATAAAAGAAAAAGATGATTGGTTTTTGGATTTTATCTATGAATTAACTAAATTCAATTAAATTATCCTACGCATGCAAAATTAACTAGCTAAGAATGAATTAATATGAATGAAGAAATGGGTTAAGAATACACTCCCCCAAACCCTAGTGTGTATGCAAGTACAAAATTAGTCATAAATTAGATAATTGATCAGACCCAGTCTTTAGTACTCCAAGGCATTACATATATGAGGTTCAAGCCCACATAATACATAATCAAAGAATGTGTAAAGCAGTGTGGCAATAGTTCATGCGTGTTGCATCCTTAAGCACCCCAGTTACCTAGGGCAAACGAGGTCAAAAGGTCTACAATGGTTGTGAAACTATACAACACGGCCTAATCACTTATTTAATTTAGAGGATAAATTTTATATCTATGAATACCACATCGGGTTGGGTTCATGCATCCCCACCCTTAAAAACTTAGCTTAACATGATTAAAGTAAAAGAAAACTTAAAACTGAAAGTGCAGGAATCCATAACTAAATCTAGAAAATTGAGAACATGACTTGAATTGGGATTAGAATACTAGAAAGCAAAAATTAATTAAACTAACTGTGAAAGCAGTAAAAGAAATAAATTAAAATTACTTGCAATGGATGAATTATGAATCTTGAATAGATCTTTAAATCTTGAATACTAGCCAAACTTCAAAACTAGGGTTCTTGGATACAAGAATCCTTTAAAAACTAACTACTAGCCTCCTACAACGTGAAGTAACAAACCTCTTCTTCTTCCTACTAGGGTTTTCCCTTTTATATATCTAAAAAAATGACTCTTACCATGCCTCTCCACGTTTTACAACTAATAAAAAGGAATTATACAAGAAATTTCAAGAGTTGAAACTCTTCAGCTTCCAGAATTAATTTCGACTTTTGACTTTTTGTCTCCAACTTTAAATAGGCATAACTTATTCACCGCTGCTCAGATTGGGGTGTCAATTTTTCCAATGTTCTTATAATTTAGATCTCTTTAACTTTCTAGCCTTCCCAAGCTCCAAAATATGGCTGTAAAATTACGAAAATACCCTTTGACTTGTCTTCCTTTGTTCTCTTCCTTTCTTCCAGTTTCTTTCTTTCTTTTCATGCACTAAATACCTGTAAAATGAATAAGAAATACACGAAACTCGGTGTACTTGTTAGAAGAAGTCATTAGAAATGATATGTGATAAAATCAAATCAATTACGTTCTAGATATTAAAATTGCTAAATTAAGGGGCTAAATTCAGAAGAATTTATGCTTAGTCAAATCCCCCTAACATAGAACTTTGCACATCCCGGGCAATGTAAATAAAGTTAACCAAAGTTCCACTCTTGATAATTCTTTTATTAAAATAAAATTACACTTTCGCAGGCAAGCGATTGCATTGAGCATATGCAACAAGCCTTTAAACCCCTAGGTTACCCTAGTAGGACGAGTTTTGTCTCGTGAGGGTTTTCAGTGAATACATCCACAAAATTCTTTATTGACTCAAATAAATAGCAAAATACTTAAAAATTGTACAATTTAAACTTTTTAAAAAATTATCACCATAAATTCATATTCAAATGTCTCAAACCATAGTGTGTGTGTGTGTGCAAAGCAAGAAATTAAACCTCAAATTTCCACCGATTGAGCATTACATTACTTTTAAAAAATTCATTTTGATTCAAATTCTTACGGATGCACTCAAAAACGAATCACTCGGATTGTGGTTGTTTTCTCTCGGTATGCATGATATAAAGAGTAAATATAATGGACACAAATTCATGCATACAAAATTGAAAATAAAGAAATATATGGTGAAAAGATCTCATCATCGGAATACAGTTATTAGGAAACGGGAAACATCATCTCTTAATCAAACCATTTTAATCTCTTTTATTATCTTTTCATGTCTTAGCTCTCCATGCAGTAATTAATTTTGCTATTCGGACTCGGTTAGGACTTTTCGGGTTAAAAACTGTAAAGGGTAAAAATGAAAATGGACGAAATGTTCGGAATAGAAAAATGTCCTTATGACATCCATTAGTGCTTTTTCGGGCATTTGCTCATTTTTCTCTTTCTTTTTCTATTTTCATATTTTTCTATTTTTTTCTTGCCCTTTTTTTATTACACACTTTGGACTTACTTGATGAATTTCCAATTTTTCACAATTTTGGGCTATTTGGATTTTTTGGGTTATCAAACGAAAGGAAAATATTTTATTAGGCTCAAAGTGGGTTGCAAAGGATAATTTTTTTCACAACTTTATTATGGCTAATATTTTTGGGTTAAACAAAAGAGGGCCTACTTCACTGTTCAAATTGCTAATCACATTACCATATGCATCTCGAGATTAATTAAGTTTAGAGATATATTTAGCACGAATTTTGAGACAACATTTCACACATTTCCCATAACCGATCAAAACAAAGGATTGAGATCATCAACGGCTTATTAAAATGCTGAAAAGAACTTTGAGTTAATCATAAACTCATATTGATTTAAAAACTCATAACAAATTGAAAGGCTCAAAATCTCATCGGGTTTTATTAATCTCCATACTTATTCGTTAAGTAGTCAATTTTCTTTCAATTTCCATCTTCGGTCAATTTTGGCTTAGTGAATTTTGATTGTTAACAATTTGAGACTTAAAATAGAATAAAGGTGATATTTTTGAAAAA
The DNA here is from genome assembly GCA_949130495.1 of Sambucus nigra. Taxonomy (NCBI): domain Eukaryota; kingdom Viridiplantae; phylum Streptophyta; class Magnoliopsida; order Dipsacales; family Adoxaceae; genus Sambucus; species Sambucus nigra. The sequence goes on along the minus strand of OX422223.1, from coordinate 68,402,099 downwards.
TTTAAATTCCAATTTTTATTTATTTTAAAGAAAAATATTTTTGGCTTTTTTCAAAAATTTTCAATTTTTTTTTGAAATTTTCTAAAAAAACACACTTGGAAAGAACATGTGATCGAATCAATCAATCTAAACAATAAACGGGAAGAATATCCCACACCCCCTAACTTAAATGTTGCATTGTCCTCAATGTGAATCAAGAACACAACATAAAGAGTGGAAAAGAAAGATATTACCCAAATGGAGCGATCCCCGATGAGTGCGAGTCCATTGAAACTACAAAACATGTTAGAACCAAGCATAACGAAAAGAATAACAAAAACTTTAACTAATTACTCTAAACTTAAAAAAAAAGAAAAGGAAAAAGAAAAGGCTAATTATGTACAACCTACGATTTGAACTTCTAATAAGTTATACACTAGAAGTCAAAAAATTTGAGGGTCCACCCAAAATATAATTTGACTTTGAGGTGTAATCAGTGTACCCTCATTAGGGTGCATGCCTCTCCAAAAAATAAGAATTCCCTTTGAAAAACGGAAGGCATGTGCAACACGAAAGAAATGAACCATCACTTATTAAAAATTTTAGGGGGATAATGAAGGATTTGGGTGCATAGGGGGACAAGTACCATTGGGATCCAAGAAAAATAGAATCACCTACCATAGATTTTTCAAGTAGTATGGGAAGTGGGGTACACAAACAGAAAGGGTCCATCTTGGAAAACAATTCAAGCATAGAGTCCTTGTCCTCAAAATCCTCTCCCCCAAAATTTTCAACTGGATCTGGTGGAGTGACACGTCTAAGTGTATGGCCCGTAAGATGAAGCATCTCAAAATAACATTCCCATACAAGAATGGGATCAACATCTTCAAGACATTCATCCAGTTCTTGTGATGGATTTAATGGTTCGATAATAGTGGGTACACAAGGAGACAAATGATATTCAACCTCAGTAGATTTTGAAATATTTATAAGAGGTTGATATTCAAAAGAACTAGGATCACTCTCAATGATTTCATCCTCAAAAAGGTTAGGTGAAGTGCAAGTCTCGACTTTATCTAAGTTGTCCAAATAATCATTAAACTCCTTGCAAGTTGCTATAATTTTCAACTCTGTAGCAACAAGGTCATCAGATTACTTTTTGATAATAATCAAGAGTTCTTCCAAACTAGGCTTCTTTGGTTCTAGCACCTCGGATTCCTCATTTGGTTGAAAACATTCTTCAACTTCAAAAATATCAGAAGAAAAATCCTCATTGGGTTCAAATATTGCATCTAACTCTTACTCCCAATAAACATGTTTTTCTCGATATTATTTTTCACGTCTTTCTTCTTCAAGAAATTCATTTTAATAAATTTGGATGGCCTTAGCACTGGGCTTGTATTTATGAGACCCATCTTTTGTGATATTGATCCAATGTTCATAAGTCTTAAGCGCCTCCTCCTCACTATTATCATAACAATTAAAGCCACCAAAAGAGTTAAAGTAAGACATTTCAAATTGGGCAATTCAAGAACGTGACACCTATATTTTTGAATATTTTTTTGGATTTTTTTAAGGTCAAATTTGGGATTAACCAACCTAACCTAAAGTCAACCTAATTCTCCAGCAACGGCGCCATTTTGATCGAGTGGAAAAACCGAGCGTCCGTGTAAATACGCTAGTCATTGTTATCGGCTCCCAACCGCAATACAAAAACCTAAACTTTAACTACACTCTTGCGGAGTATAGTAGCTAATCTGTGTATCGAATCCACAGGGAGTTAGGACGTGTGAACGTGATGACAAAGGTAAGGTAGTTTAATCCTAAAGTTGATATCAAAATAAAAGAAAAGAAAAAGATGATTGATTTTTGGATTTTATCTATGAATTAACTAAATTCAATTAACTTAACCTACGCATGCAAAATTAACTAGCTAAGAAAGAATTAATATGAATGAAGAAATGGGTTAAGAATACACTCCTCCAAACCCTAGTGTGTATGCCAGTACAAAATTAGTCATAAATTAGATAATTAATCAGACCCAGTCTTTAGTACTCCAAAGCATTACATATATGATGTTCAAGCCCGCATCATACATAATCAAAGAATGTGTAAAGCAGTGTCATAATAGTTCACGCGCGTTGCATCCTTAAGCACCCAGGTTACCTAAGGCAAACGAGGTTAAAAGGTCTACAATGGTTGTGAAACTATACAACACGGTCTAATCACTTATTTAATTTAGAGGACAAATTTTATATCTATGAATACCACATCGGGTTGGGTTCATGTATCCCCAACCTTAAAAACTTAGCTTAAGATGATTAAAGTAAAAGAAAACTTAAAACTGAAAGTGCAGGAATCCATAACTAAATCTAGAAAATTGAGAACGTGACTTGAATTGGGATTGGAATACTAGAAAGCAACAATTAATTAAATTAACTATGAAAGTAGTAAAAGAAATAAATTAAAATTACTTGCAATGGATAAATGATGAATCTTGAATAGATCTTTAAATCTTGAATATTAGCCAAACTTCAAGACTAGGGTTCTTGGATACAAGAATCCTTTAAAAACTAACTACTAGCCTCCTACAACGTGAAGTAACAAACCTCTTCTTCTTACTACTAGGGTTTTACCTTTTATATATCTAAAATAATGACTCTTCCCATGCCTCTCCACGTTTTACAACTACTAAAAAGGAATTATACAAGAAATTTTAAGAGTTGAAACTCTTCAGCTTCCAGAATTAATTTCAGCTTTTGACTTTCTGTCTCCAACTTTAAATGGGCATAACTTCTTCACTGTAGCTCAGATTGGGGTGTCATTTTTTCCAATGTTCTTGTAATTTAGATCTCTTCAACCTTCTAGTCTTCCCCACCCCCAAAATATGGCTGTAAAATTATGAAAATTCCCTTTGACTTGTCTTCCTTTGTTCTCTTCCTTTCTTTCGGTTTCATTCTTTCTTTTCTTGCACTAAATACCTGTAAAATCAATAAGAAATACACGAAACTCAGGGTACTTGTTAGAATAAGTCATTAGAAATGATATGAGATAAAAGAAAATTAATTACGTTGTTCGAGATATTAAAATTGCTAAATTAACGGGATAAATTCAGAAGAATTTATGCTTAGTCAGGCGGTCGACGCCAGAATTTAGTGGGGTGTGATAGATGGTATCAGATTATGGTCTTAGGTCTCATAGGTTGTGTGTTCGTTTTAGCTTTCGTGTTGCTTATCCTTGATTCCTTTGATGATTTGTACTCATAGTTTTCTGGGTCTGATGTTATTTGTTCTTATCTTTTCTGATGGAGAACACTAGGAGAGGTGGTAGTAGGAGGGAGGAGTCCGTTTCTGGTACTAGAGTTTAGGAGAGGCGGGGACAAATTATTCTAGATGCTGAGGCACTAGCGGTAATTGTACTAGAGGCCACAAAGGCCGGTATTGAGATTGGGAGACAGAGAGGGGTGACGTTAGAACCGCAACAGCAAAGGACGCCCGTCTCAAATTGGGATGGAGCAAGGACCAGATTTTTGAAGGGGAATCCTTCTACCTTTGCTGGAAGATCCAACTCCTTGGTCGCACACCAGTGGAGAAGGGACATGGAGCGACATTTGAGATTAGTGGACTACACGGAGGTGCAGAAATAGATGTTAACAACATTCAAGTTGACTGGGAATGCCTTACAGTGGTGGGAAAGCACTACCACACCAGAGGAGCGAGATCAATTGAGTTATGAAGAGTTTCAAATTAGGTTCAACAACAAGTACTTCCCGTATGCTATAAGGAGTGTAAAGAAAAGAGAATTTCAAGAGTTAGAGCAAGGTTCAAGATCAATTATTGAGTATGAACAAAAGTTCACAAGTTTATCTATGTTTGTAATGGAGGAGGCAGACACTGAGAGGAAAAATATGGAGTGCTTCCTCAAAGGGCTGTCCTGGCCCATTAGGAAAATGGTTTTGGGAAATTCGGCATACACTGCTTACGCCCAAATATTGGATGTCGCGATGTTACATTGGTAGGAGAAAATTAGTTATCAGAAGAAACTCAAAAAGAGGCAAGAAACAGATGGTCAGGGAGGAGACAACAAGGGTCGCAATGACTAAGCATGGAAGAGACAAAGGTCGAACCAAGGACAACAGAACAATAATATTCAACAGGACAACCCGAAATAGGGCCGTCAGGGGGAGAAAAATTGGAATATGAATTCAGAGCCTTTTCAGGGAACTTGCTTAATTTGTGGGAAAGTGGGACACAAAGAAAATATGTGTTTCAAGAGAGAGGGAAATTAGGGTTAAGTTACTCAGGGCCAGCCAGGCCAAGGACCTCCAGCACCGGTAGCACCTAGAGTGCGGGGAGCGCCAGCAGCACTAGCGGTGGCAGGTGTTCAGGGAGCGCCAGCATCACTGGCAGCATCTGGAGCACAAGGAGAGGATGTAGTACCAACAACCACTGGTTATGGAAGGTTCTACCTACTTCAACCTGGAGAGGAGTAGGCACCACAGGAGCCACGACGTGGCTAGTAGAGGATCAGTACGTAAAAAAAATTATTACGTATGTATGTAGAATAGTATTTGTATTTTTTCTTGGGTAGAATTAGGTGTATGGGCACCTAATTATACTACGATATGGTGCTTGGGTAGAATTAGGTGTATGGGCGCCTAATTATAGTACGATATGGTAGACTCGTGTGAACTTTAGTTCATTTTGCACTTTTAGTTTTGCTCAATTTCGAGGATGAAATTCCCTTGATAGTGGGGAAGTATGTAACACCCCGTGTTTTTATAATTGACTTATTTAATTAAATGGGAATTTTTGAGAAAAATAAAATTTTAGATTTTTGGATTTTTATTAATTAATTATGTTGGTTTTATTATTTGAAAACGATAATTCAATCGGTTTCGAAATCAGACTTAAAATTGATTTTTAAAGTTTATCCCTTAAGTCATTTTTAAGTTGGCAGTTTCAAATTTACTGAGTGATCGATCGATTGACTACAGGGGGTCGATCGATTGACCCCTTCAGATTTCGTGCGCAACAAGTTTCTGTTTGGACGAATTTTATGGTTTTAAAACTCTTCAACCTGATTATATAAATGGATTTCGGGGCAAGGTTTTTGAAACATATGTTCTACAAACCCTTGAGCAGCAGACTCTCTATTTTTCCATCTTCTTCCACCTCCAAACCCTAGCCTCCATTAAAACCATTTTTTAAGCTCAAGTTTTGATGGTGTAGACTAATCTGTTCCAAGTTTATTCAAGAGGAGTCTTGGATCCATTTTTTCGAGAGGAACTCAAATCTCTAATCAATTTTTCTACATCTAATCACATGCATGCTTATCCTATTATTTTTCCTTAGTGTTATATGTCTTGATTGTAACCTCCATTAAATTCATGCTTTCTAAAATAACTTATGAATGTAATTATTAAAGAAAAAAATATTAGGACTGTTTTGCAAGAAATATTAATATTACCTAATACTCATAACCTTGTTGTTCTTTGGCTAGTGTTTGGGACGCCGATTATGGTATGGGTATACGCATGTAGAGGAGCCCTTAGAAAGTAAATTTTGTTATTTCATGGGAAAACCCTAGATTGATTTGGTTATTTGTGTTGGAAAATAATAATCATGATAGGACTTGCATGTAGTTGTTATTCTAAAAATCACAATATTATATGTCCTTGATTTTAATCATTTAATTAAAATTAAGCAATTGGGAATTTGATGTTCTTACGAATATTGTTATAAATTGTTAATTGTGCCACTTTATGAAAATATTATAATGTTGATATCTTGGCAACGTTGGGTAATGTAGGTAATTTGTTTTCACCCTTTTGTAGCATACTTGCTACGTATGGGACTAGTAAGTAGGCCTTAGTTGCGATTTATGCTTTCTAGGTATGGGACTAGTTAGTGTGAGTCTGTGCGGGTTATATAATTTGGGGTGGGGGATGATTTTCTACATTGTACTGTCGCTACGTTAGCCTAGGATTGGTGTCTAGGTGGAGTGAAATTTTATAGTCATCCTATACTTAGGATAGGACTAATTTGTGTTTGGGAACTCTTAGTTGGGACTAAGGGGTATTTTGAGTATTTTCACATCGCCTTTAAGGGTGGGGAAAATAAAATTTTGAATAATGAGTCTAAGAAAATTTGGGAATTAATACCACTGGACTATAATGGGTATTAGAAGTTATTGGCGACATAATGTGTCGGGGACGATGGTTTAAATGGGTCAGAGGACGATTTATGCCGTGTCGTATGTGAAACCTTATCATATCGCGAGGATCGCAGGATAAAAACGGATCAGATGTTAGCCTTGACAAGGGGACGGGTGTGTGGGTGTAACCTTATCAATTTACCCCTAGCCATTTGCACCTATATAAGGAAGAAGAAGACCCAAATAATAGGAAGAGGATTCTAAATAATTGTAGAGATAATTTAGAGAGAAATAATTTTTTTTAGTTTATTTTTTTTGTATAGTTTTATTTTTTTAATTTTCTTTCTTATTTTAATTTTTTTTTTTAGATTAGTGAGTGATCAATTTGTGAGAAATTCAATTGAGTGTATATATTTTATTGAAAATTATTTGGATGCTCAATTGTAGGATTGTATGCTTCTCATTCAAGGATTTGAATTCAATTGGATGCAAAGAGATTCGGTTTTATTGTTCTCTTCTATACTCTTATCTTATTGCCTTTGTTCATTCGATTATCATGATTCATATTATGTTAGGATAAAACCCCTTTCAAGGGGTGGGATTATCCATTAACTTTATGTTAATTGAATTTAATTAGTTTAATTAAATTAAATTTCCATTTGATGATTAACTTCTCACTCTTACATTTTAATTTACGCCACGAGAGAGGGTAAATGATTTTCGAGAGAAAATCGAGATTCTAGTCTTAATTTCCATTTTAAAATCAAACTAGAGATTGGTTTTTCTAAAATGTGAAATTATTTCTTTGAATTTCAACTCTAAGCTTATTTTTTTTATTTAAACTAATTTATCCAATCGATCCTAGCAGGTGATTTGTTAGATGATGTTTGGATCTATGTTTCAAGAGTTGTAGGAGTGTTAAATTTATTTCTCTAAAATGTTATTATTAAAATTACATTTGCAACGAGAGTTGATTTGTAATTTTGATACTAACTTGGAATGTTTAACTTGACTGAACTAGTTAATAAAATTAACTAGAATATATGGTGTAATCCCATCTGTTGTTTTCTCTCACTTTGACTTTCGCACTCATCTCATATTTTACATGTTCATTTAGTTAGATTTCATTCATTTTCTTCACACTTTTTAGTTAGTATTTATATCTTTGATTTAGTTTAGTCTTATTTCACTAGTCATAAAAATTGTTTTAATATTGAAAAAGCAAAAAAAATTAAAAAGAGTAAAAAGTCCAAAAATAAATTAAATAAAAATGAATTACATGTGTTTTTCTCTCGTTTCACTCCCTTAATTTGGATTGATACCTAACTTACCACTATTCTATAGTTTTGTTCTACTGTTATAGGTAATTGAAGGATTTTGATTAGATAGGCTTTCCACAACGACGACATACCAAAAAGCTATATATCAGTCATTACATGTCTGTCAAATTCTTTAATAGTGCTAAAATTAAAGGTTTTACCCAAAAAGGTTTTTTACTCTACTTTTCTTCCATCTGTTTTGGTTTGGATATTTGGATTCAATTAATATTGCATGCTCACTATAAATTAAATAAAGATAAAATTTAGTAAAAAGTGAATTTGTGTATTTGTCCTAAGATACAAGTTTTTCCATATAACCCTTACTTTCTCAAATTGGTATCAGAGCAGGTTACACTAATTTCTTATGCGATCTTTTAAAATTTGGTATTATATGGTTAATTTGTATAATAGGCTAGCTATTTTTTATGGGGTCAAATTATGCATATTGGAAAGCTAGAATGAGGTATGCTTTAAAATTTGTTGATGAGAGGGTTTGACTTGTGTGTGAAAAAGGATGAACACCACCATCTGTGACTAATGACAATGTCGAAAGTCTTAAACTCATCACTTCATATATTGAGGATGATTTTAAATGGATTAATTCTAACTCATGTGGCTTAAGTACAATTTTTGGAGTCATCACCCCTAACCAGTTCCTTCTCATCATGATGTGCACCACGTCTAAGGAAGCATGGGATACTTTCCAACTCACTCACAAGGGTAATAACATTGTGAAAGATTCTAAGATACAAAATCTCACCACACATTTTGAAACCATTACTATGTTAGAGTTTGAGACATTTGACGAATTTTATACAAGATTTTATGATATCGTTAACTCTAGTCTTAATTTGGGTGAGATAATTTCTAATGCGGGCGTTGTGAAAAATATTTTGAGATCCATGTCATCCTATTTTATCCCTAAAGTTATGGTCCTTAATTCTTTAAGAATTTTAGATATGCTTATGTTAGAAGAACTCGTAGGAGACCTTTAACCTCATGAAATATACATGTTTCCAAAAATTAAAAAGGGGTTGCTTTGAAAGTCCAGTCTAATAATAAAGAAAAGGTTTTAAATTTTGACTCTGAGTTTTATTTTGAGCTTGACGATCTTGCCATTTTTGCAAAACAAATAAAAACTTCTCAAATTTAACAAAGAAAATTCTTCCAAAGAAATTAGAAAAAAAATTAGAAAAATACAAATGTCAATGAGGGAAATAATGTTTTTAAGAATGATCAAGTGAGATGTTTTAAATGCGAGGGGAAAGGACACAAAGCCCATGAGTCTAAAGGTACAGGGAAAAGAAAAAGCTACATATAAAGCCACTCTTGGCGATGGTGATGTCGATTTGGTGGATTTTGGGAATGAATCACCACATGAACCTTGTCTTGTGTTCATGGTCATTCGTGTTAGTACTTCGAGTTTGTCCCACACCGGTGAGGAAATTTCTAAACATGATATTCTTTGTACTTTGTCGAACCATTCTGGAGAGAGTGAGAGTGATAAAGAAAATTTAAGTGAGGGAGAAGGTGGATTTCAATGCACCTACGGTGAACTTTACAAAGAGTCTTTGAGAACCAAAAAGAAAAATAGTAGTTTGACTCTTAGGTTGTTTGATTTAGAGAGGGAGGTGAAAGTTTTAAGAAAGTGTAAGTCGTAGGTGAGTAAACTCAACAAGTTGAAAGTTTTTTTATGTGAGAAATTAATTATGGTTGGGAAGGAGAAGATCGATTTAACTAACACTGTGGCTAGTCTTATGAGAGATCTCCAGACTTTATTAGAGAATCGTGAGATACTTGAAGCCCGTGTATCCTGGAATACCCCGTATTTTTATAACCTTTAAATTTGGGGATTTATTAAATTTAAATTGAGATATTAATTTAATATTAATTCGGAAATTATTTTAAATATTTACTAGCATGATGAGAGTTAGTAATTATTGGGAATTTGTTGAATATTACTTAATGGATAAAGTAGTATGTATAATCGAATTTATGAAATTATCATGAGTGTATAATTTGATAATTGTGGAAATTAAATCGGGTCACGCCTGTGTCGTGTTGGGATTAAATTATTATTATTTAATGTTAATAAATTATAAGTTGCCCGTATGGTCTTTTCGAGTGCGCTAATGTGTCCGGAAGGGTCGGGATAGTCAAAATAATGTACCCAAAGATTTAGTTCGTGTCTCGGGGCATTTTTAAGCCTAATTGGCATCCCGAAAGGGTATTATAGACATTTTATATTTTTGGGCAATTAAACCCACGAATTTCCTAAGGATATATCAGGCTTTAGGAGTTATCTTATAGGGTTAACAAACAAAAAATCAACGAACGGCCATTAGAGAAGGAGTTGGAGAACTTTCCAAGCAACTCAAGGCCAAAGACTCACCTGTTTGCACCGCCACCAAACCCAAAGCGTAGATCGCGCGATGAGGAACGCAACTATACCTCTTTCGTCCACAAATCAGAAACCCAAATTCCAGGCAGGTATTTATCTTGCTTTATAATTAGTTAATGTTTCAATCATGTTAGTCTAGGATTATTTAAAACATACTTCATGGGAGAAGTTACTATTTTGAGACTTAAAATCATATGTTGTAGAGGAAGTAGTCATATTCTGGACATTTAAATCACATGTAGAGGATAAGCCGTGAATTTTCATGGATTTAGAATCAATAAGTCCGGAAAAGAATTGGAAGAATGGAAATTAAAGAAAAAAATTAGGGTTCTTGAATTTTATGTGGATTTTACCCCATTAAATCGTTATACTTGATGAATTCAGACATATTTTACGTAGAAAATCATGTAGTTAGGTATATAGTACTTGTAGAATTGTTGTTTGGGAGTTTGGGGATCGTTAATGGAGATTTGGCTGATGTTGGAGAGGTAAACCCGTAACGGGACAATGGCAGGTTTCGTCATAACTTCTTGATCGATCGATCGATTGATGGTAGCGATCGATCGACCCCCTTCCCTCGATCGATCGATCCCTCCTGAAAAATTGCGTATTTTTCTTCTTTACGATTAATCTCGTTAAAATGCGTAGGAACCCTTAATCATCATTGATAGAGTATAATGAATTATAAAGAGGATCAGTAGGGCCTAGGTAGACCCCGTTGAGTGAAATTTAAGGTATGACGAAATTATGGGTTAACGGGGAGTTATTCACACATACGAAATCATGCGTACGTCTAATGAAAGATCGAGACTCGTGAGTAAGTTAGACTAGAAGGTAAGTGAGTCTGCCTACTGAAATTATACTTAGGGAGATAGAATACTTCGAGAAATGAGAAGTAAGTATGGAGTAACTTATATATGAGAATAAAAGTGACGGGTCTGTTATGCGAGATAATCGAGTAAAATGTGCTAATAATGGATAATTATAATTATGGGCCGTGGGCGCGCCAAATTTAGAAATGTGAATATTTATATATATATGATTGTGTAATTGTACATATATTATATATCTGTGTGAAAATCATACCCGAGCTACATTCTATCACGGGGGTTTCGGCACCGGGACAGTCTTATCTCGATTGGGCCTTTATGGGGGATAACGACTTGTACCCTAGAGATAGTATCCTAGATACATGCTATTTGAGTTATAGTCAGATGGTTCTAAGAGACGTGAGGGCATGTGCTGACCTCTTAGTGACTTGAAACTATACTTCGCCTCCAATTGTATGTGTTTTATGTTAATACTGTTCGAGAGTGATTCCGAACTAGTATTTCCCTTAGTACGAGTGATACGGGGACTTGATAGCAGAGTATGCTAGCACCATAGATTTTATGTGGGGTGCAGATAGTATATATATTATATGAGTGACTAATATATATATATATATATATATATATATATATATATATATATATATATATATATATATATATATATATATATATACTTAATTATGGGAAGTTTCTACTATGCATAAAAGTAGTTAAGTAATGAATAAATACTCCAACTTTATTAGGAGTGTTTGGGAATTTTGTGACATCACTGGGTTATTTTAAATAACATAAGATATATGAGAGAGCTTAATTTTCATAAATTAATTACCTTAGCCATGGTATTTATCGGAATGAAACCTTATGGGAAAGTTAAGTTAAAATAAACTTTTAAAATTAATAGTACGGTAGGCGTGCACACTAGATGAGAGGTGAGAATTTCTCAAGAGAGTGTCGCACACTAACATGGTTGTTTCATTAGCCGGTAAGTATTTCAAATACTTGTTAAACGATTTTTAAACTTTTTTACACTTGGGCTCTGACCCGTTTCCTGTTATTTCTTTTCTCTTGTATATATATGTATATATTATAGGTGCCCAACCACAAGGGCGTCATGCTTAGATTCCTTGGAACGGACGCGCTGCAGCTTAGGTAGGAGTTGCAGGCCATTGCTTAGACGACCTAGTTGATTGACTCCACTCTCGTTATAGTTCTGATTAGTTAGGGCATGTGTCGCCCATTTCTTTATTCAGTTGGATTGTCAAAGATTTTTATTCATTTATTTTTTTTGTATTTGGTACTCTTTGGGATGTAATTCGTGTTAGGATGATATCATTTGTAGTTTTTAGACTTGGTATTGGTTTATCTAAATGGTTAAATTCTTGTGTGTTCATTGCCATATTTAACATTTGTACGATTCGTAAACTGTTAATTATTGAAAACGTTTTCTTAATGGAATTAAATAAAATAGAAATAAGGTTTAAATTGTGTGGACACTTGGCTTAATTATGTAGGGTGTTTAAATTGGAAACTTTATTTTACGATAGTGATGCTAAGAATGAACCAACCGTTCACCTTGATTTTAATTGAATAAAGGACTGATCACCCGGTATTTAATTAGGCGGGGTGTCACAGGTGGTATCAGAGCATCAAGTTCTAGTGTCCATTAGGATCTGTACGGCTTATTTCGCTTCCAGCTTAGCGTCCTTGATATAGAGCCCTATTTTTAGGATTGTTGTATTCTTGTATTTATGCTTATGTCTTCAGCTATTCGAGATTTGATAATAATTGTAGAATAATAAACTTCCTTCTCATTTCAGATGTCTTCGAGATGCGCACCCCGAGATAGGAATTCCCAGGCTGAGCAGCCAGCAACTCTGTCTCAGGGGAGGATGAACGCAACTGAGGTAGCCACTATTGTTGCTCAGGCGGTGAATGCCGCATTAGCGGTAGTGCAGCAGGCTCCCGAGATTCAGGCAGTGGTGCCAGTACTAGCACAACTTCTATAGGCATGGGAGCGGGTTAGGGATGCCTTTCAGAAGGCGCATCCCCCGGAGTTCTCGGGTAGTTCAGACATAGTATTCGCCAGCCAATGGAAGAAAGATATACATAGGCATTTGTGCATGTAGGAGTGCACTGACATACAGAGACAGCTTTTGGCTTCCTTCAAGCTAGTGGGGGCATTTTACAGTGGTGGGAGTACTTTGGAGGAGAGGGATAGCATACAATTCAGTCATTTTGGTCGCGGTTTGACCGCAAGTACTTTCCATCCACCGTGTAGACTGAGATGAGGCGAAAGTTACTAAACCTGAAGCAGGATAGTATGACTGGTGTTGAGTACGAGGAGGAGTTTACGAGACTTCTCACTATAGTGCCAGATGAGGCACCCATTGAGGAGAAGAAGATATTGTTGTTTGTAGATGGATTAGACTGGAAGATCCGTCAGCACCTCATCGACAATCTATCATTGAGTACCTACACTAATGTATTAAATGATGCTTTGTTACACTGTTAGGATCACTTCTTGCATCTGTAGGGGAGCAAATGAGCAGGGGAGTCCAGCCAGCAGGGCAGGACAGGGGGCAGTAGTACTGGTGGGGCACCAGCAGCCCAGGGGCAAACCCGTCGTAGTGAGCAGAGTTCTCATCAAGGCGACCCTTCCAAGCGATTCTGATCATGTGACTCCAGATAGGGATTTGGGGGAATCAGGAAGGTCCAGTCAAATCAGCATGGCCAACAGGGCCAACACCGTCAGCAACAGGGATAGTAGCAGGGCCAACAACGTTTCCAGCAGGGCCAACAGGTCCAGTGGTGGGGTGATAACGGCCAACAAGGACGTGGTCAGTAGGGGAAGAGTGGAGGTAACTTTAGGGGCATATGTTTTGGATGTGTCAATAATGGCCACAGGCTCCGGGATTGCCCAGAGGGAGATAGGGCCCCACAGTAGTAGAGTGCCCGTAATGAGCCGCAGAGGAAACTCTTTCCAACCTCCCTCCTAGTGCCAGCTCAGGTTCCAGCCTTACCCGCCATCCCAGAAGCTCCAGTTTAGTAGGGGCAATTGCAGTACGAACGTGTCCATAACATCCACCAGGCAGCAGCACCTCAGGAACCACCCGCGATTGAGGGTACGTTTCTTATCCATGGCACTATGGGTCGTGTTTTATTTGATTCTGGGGCATCGCATTGTTTTATAGCTACTCACTTTGCATGGTCCTTAAGGTTATTAGACACGGCATAGAGCACTGTGACATGCGTAGACTCACCACTAGGGAATGGGTCTTTAATTTTCTTTATATGCCGGGGTGTAGGAGTAGAGATTGGTAGCTTAATTTTATCGACAGACATGCTAGTCTTAGAGATGCATGAGCACGACATTATTATTGGCATGGATTGGCTCGCTGCGTACAGAGCCATGATAGATTGTTTTGGTGGGAGTATTATCTTTTCCATTCCGGGGTAGGAGATGTTTTTGGTGGAAATGCTTCACCCAAAGGGAAGATCTTCCACCCATTTGTACTATATAGAGGAGGATACGACTAAGGAGATTATGATTTTGTTACATTCAATTCTAGTCGTTCGTGAGTATTCTGATGTATTTCAGGAGATACCAGGCCTACCCCCCAGTCGAGAGATAGATTTTGTCATAGACTTGATGCCAGGCACTCGGATGATAGCACGTGCACCGTATTGTATGGCTCCAGTAGATATGAGGGAGTTACGGGATCAGATAGAGCAGCTGTTAGGCCAGGGCTTCATTCTTATGAGCACCTCACCTTGGGGCGCTCCAGTGTTGTTTGTGAAGAAGAGATATGGTTCACTGAGGTTATGCATAGATTACCGGGAGCTAAACAAGGTCACAATACTGAATAAATATTTGTTGCCTCGAATCGATGACCTGTTCGACCAGCTAGGGGAGCAACCTTCTTTTCGAAGATAGATTTTAGATCGAGATACCATCAGCTACGGATTAGGGAGCAGGATGTGTCGAATATTGCTTTCTTGACAAGATATGGGTCCTATGAGTTCAGAGTCATGCCGTTTGGGCTGACAAATGCTCCAATCGTATTCATGGACTTGATGAACCGAGTGTTTAGAGAGTTATTGGATTAGTTTGTCATCATTTTCATAGATGACATCCTTATATTTTCACACAGTGAGGAGGAGCATGTCGAGCACTTGAGGCAGGTTCTTCAGACACTACGAGAGCATCAACTGTATGCTAAGTATGAGAAGTGCGGATTCTGGTTACGGGAGGTACAGTTTTTGGGGCATGTTGTGTCGGAGTTGGGAATATCGATTGACCCGAGCAAGGTTTCGGCGGTGAGGAAGTGGGGACAACCCACAACACCGACGAAAGTGCGTAGTTTCTTCAGGTTAGCCGGGTACTACAGGAGATTCATCCGAGGCTTTTCGAAGATAGAGGGTTCGTTGATGAATCTGACTCGCAATGGAATTCCGTATGTTTGGGATGGTGCTTGTCAATTGGCTTTTGATGAGCTGAAAGATAAGTTTACTTCGGCGCCAGTTCTTACTTTTCCCAAGTCGGGAGTAGAGTATCTGGTGTACATTGACGCCTCTTTACGGGGACTCGGGGGAGTACATCAGTAAGAGGAGAAGGCTATAGCTTTTGCCTCCCGCAAGCTAAAAAAAATGAAAAGAATTACCCCACCCACGACCTAGAGCTAGCAGCGATCGTTTTTGCATTGAGGATTTGGAGACATTACTTGCTGGGGGAGAAGTTTTGCTTGTTCACATACCACAAGTCACTGCAGTACTTGTTCACTCAGCGAGAGCTGAATATGCATCAGCACAGATGGTTGGAGTTTGTGAAAGACTACCAGTTCGAGATACAGTACCATCCGGGAAAGGCTAACGTGGTTGCTGATGCGTTAAGCCGTAGACCGGTGGGCGATGTAGCGTACGTCGAGAAAGCGAAGTGGAAATGGTTAGGTCACCAGGATGCGATAGCCCATTCCTTTGTATTTGTCATGACAATCACACCAGAGATTGTTATGAGTGTGATAAAGGCACAGTCAGTGGATTCGTTTTATTAGGAACAGATTGTACGGCTTCTAGCTAAGGGTGCTGTGTCCTATTCGGTAAGTTCAAATGTAGGTTTGAGGTTTAATGGGAGATTGGTGGTCCCAGAAGGAGAAGACTTACGTCATGCAGTGATGACACAGTCTCACGGGTCCAGATTTATTATACATCTCGGAGGGGATAAGATGTACCAAGATATGATGCGGCAGTACTAGTGGAGTGGGATGAAGAAGGACATTACCGAGTTCATGTCCAAGTGTTCTACTTACCATATGGTAAAGGTAGACCACTAGAAACCATTAGGATTGCTTCCGCCATTGGAGACACCTATGTGGAAGTGGGAGAGTATTTCCATGGACTTCATTATTGGGCTACCTACATCACAGCGGGGTCACGACTCCATATGGGTTGTAGTGGATCGGTTGACCAAGGTAGCTCACTTTGTGCCAGTACGGACAGACTATACCATGCAAAGTTTTTTTATTACCGAGGTTTTTAGCCTACATGGGGTGCCCCTTGATATCGTGTCTGATCGAGACAAGATCTTTGTGTCGCGCTTCTAGGAGAACTTTCAGGAGGCCATGGGTACAAGTTGAGATTGAGTTCAACTTATCACCCACAGATGGATGGACAAACAGAGCGTACCAATCAGATGTTGGAGGATATGCTACGCATGTGTGTCCTTGATTTTGGAGGAGGATGGGAGCCGTATCTTCCACTGGTGGAGTTTGATTATAATAACTCCTACCAGTTCACATCAGCATGGCCCCATTTGAGGCATTGTATGGAACGCCTTGTCATTCTCCTGTTTATTAGCTAGAGGTGGGGGAAAACAAATTACTTAGACCAGAGGTGATTTAGAAAACTTCATCTAGTATTGAGCTCATCAGGAGTCTCATTCAGGTAGCCCAGGACAGGCAAAAAATCTACGCCGATGCAAAATTGTTTTTTCGAGAGTTTAATATGGGGGACCAAGTATTACTGCGTGTGTATCCTATGAGAGGAGTGATGAGGTTTGGAAAGAAGGGGAAGTTAGCTCCAAGCTACGTGGGACCATTTCCCATTATCGAGAGGATTGGGCCGGTGGCATACAGATTGGGATTACCAGAGCGTTTGCATCGCATTCACGATGTGTTTCACATCTCATCGTTGAGATGATATCTTCAGGATGATATGGCTCATACTTACATCACGATAGAGGAGATTGATTTACAGCCCGACAGCTCTTACGAGGAGAAACCAGTGGCCATCCTAGACTAAAACGAGAGGAAATTAAGGTCGAAGGTAGTTCCACTTGTACGGGTCCAGTGGGAGCATCATAATGTGGAGGAATCCACTTGGGAACGCGAGGCAGATATACGCGAGAAATATCCAAATTTTTTTTTACTAGGTATGCCTTATTTTCCTAATTTTGGGACAAAATTCCGTCATTAGGGGGGAAGTATGTAATACCCCATATTTTTATAACCTTTAAATTTGGGGATTTATTAAATTTAAATTGAGATATTAATTTAATATTAATCCGGAAATTATTTTAAATATTTACTAGCGTGATGAGAGTTAGTAATTACTGGGAATTTATTGAATATTACTTAATGGATAAAGTAATATATATAATCGAATTTATGAAATTATCATGAGTGTATAATTTGATAATTGTGGAAATTAAATCGGGATGCGCCTGTGTCGTGTCGGGATTAAATTATTATTATTTAAATGAATAAATTATAAGTCACCTGTATGGTCTTTTTGAGTGCGTCAATATGTCCGGAAGGGTCGAGATAGTCAAAATAATGTACCCGGGGGTTTAGTTCGGGTCTTGGGGCATTTTAAAGTCTAATTGGCATCCTGTGAGGGTATTATAGACATTTTAATTTTTGGGCAATTAAACCCACGAATTCCCTAAGGATATATCAGACTTTAGGAGTTATCTTCTAGGGTTAACAAACACAAAATCACATAACGACCATTAGAGAAGGAGTTGGAGAGCTTTCCAAGCAACTCAAGGCCAAAGACTCACTCGTTTGCACCGCCACCACCACCAAAGCGTAGATTGCGTGATGAGGAACGCAACTATACCTCTTTCGTCCATAAATCAAAAACCCAAATTCCAGGCAAGTATTTATCTTGCTTTATTTTTAGTTAATGTTTCAATCATGTTAGCCTAAGGTTGTTTAGAACATACTTCATGGAAGAAATTACTATTTTGAGACTTAAAATCATATGTTGTAGAGGAAGTAGTCATATCTGGACATTTAAATTACATGTAGAGGATAAGCCACAAATTTGTATGGATTTAGAATCAAGTAATCTGTAAAAGATTGGAAGAATGGAAATTAAAGAAAAAAATTAGGGTTCTTGAAGTTTATGTGAATTTTACCCCATTAAATCGTTATACTTGATGAATTCGAACATATTTTACGTAGAAAATCATGTAGTTAGGTATGTAGTACTTGTAGAATTGTTTTTTGGGAGTTTGGGGATCGTTAATGGAGATTTGGTTGAGGTTGGAGAGGTAAACCCCTAACTGGACAATGGCAGGTTTCGTCATAACTGCTTGATCGATCGATCGATCAATGGTATCGATCGATCGACCCCCTTCCCTCGATCGATCGATCCCTCCTAGAAAAATGATTATTTTTCTTCTAGATTAATCCGGTTAAAATGTGTAGGAACCCTTAATCATCATTAATAGAGCATAATGAATTATTAAGAGGACCAGTAGGGCCTAGGTAGACCCCGTTGAGTGAAATTTAAGGTAGGATGAAATTATGGGTTACCGGGGAGTTATTAACACATACGAAATCATGCATACGTCTAATAAAAGATCGAGACTCATGAGTAAGTTAGACTAGAAGGTAAGTGAGAGTGCCTACTGGAATTATACTTAGGGAGATAACTTCGAGAAATGAGAAGTAATTATGGAGTAACTTATATATGAGAATAAATGTGACGGGTCCGTTATGCGAGATAATCGAGTAAAATGTGCTAATAATGAATCATTATAATTATGGGCCGTGGGCGCGCCAAGTTTAGAAATGTGAATATTTATATATATATGATTGTGTAATTGTACATATATTATATATTTGTGTAAAAATCATACCCGAGCAACTTGCTATCACGGGGGTTTTCGCGTCGGGACAGTCTAATCTCGATTGGGCCGTTATGGGGGATAACGACTTGTACCCTAGAAGCTAGTATCCTTGATAGAGGCTATTTGAGTGATAGTGAGATGGTCCTAAGAGACGTCGGGTATGTGTTGACCTCTTAGTGACTTGGAACTATACTTCACCTCCATTTGTATGTATTTTATGTTAATACAGTTCGAGAGTGATTCCGAACTAATATTTCCCTTAGTACGAGGGATACGGGGACTTGATAGCAGAGTATAGCAGCACCATAGATTTTATGTGGGGTGCAGATAGTATATATATTAGATGAGTGACTAATATATATATATATATATATATATGGGAACTTTCTATTGTGCATAAAAATAGTTAAGTAATGAATAAATACTCCAACTTTATTATAAGTGTTTATGAATTTTGTGAAATCACTAGGCTATTTTAAATAACATAAGATATATGAGAGAGCTTAATTTTCAGAAATTAATTATCTTAGCCACGGTATTTATCGGAATGAAACCTTATGGGAAAGTTAAGTTAAAATAAACTTTTAAGATTAATAGTACAGTAGGCGTGCACACTAGATGAGAGGTGAGAATTTCTCAAGAGAGTGTTGCACACTAACATGGTTGTTTCATTAGTCGGTAAGCATTTTAAATACTTGCTAATATGTTTTTAAACTGTTTTACACTCCGGCTCTAACCCGTTTCCTGTTATTTCTTTTCTCTTGTATATATATGTATATATTACAGGTGCCCAGCCAGAGGGGTGTCATGCTTAGATTCCTTGGAATGGATGCGCTGCAGCTTAGGTGGGAGTTGCAGGCCATTGCTTAGACGACCTCATTGATTGACTCCACTCTTATTATAGTTCTGATTAGTTAGGGAATGTGTCGCCCGTTTCTTCAGTTAGATTGTCCAAGATTTTTATTCATTTATTTTTCTGTATTTGGTACTCTTTGGGATGTAATTCGTGTCAGGATGATTTCATTTGTAGTTTTTAGGCTTGGTATTGGTTAATCTGAATGGTTAAATTCTTATGTGTTCATTGCCATCTTTATCATTTGTACGATTCGTAAACTGTTAATTATTGAAAAGGTTTTCTTAATGGAATTAAATAAAAAAGAAATAAGTTTTAAATTGTTTGGACACAACTTAATTATATAGGATGTTTAAATTGGAAACTTTATTTTATGACAGTGATGCTAAGAATGAACAAATCGTTCACCTTGATTTTAATTTAATAAAGGACTGATCACCCGGTACTTAATTAGGCGGGGTGTCACATATCCCAACTCAAGAAATATCTCGAACGTGCTCGGGAGGTCAAGGTCATTTTAGAGGACACATCTGAAAAGGTTGGAAAGATGTTCCTCGGTCCCATGTTAGGTTTTAACAAGAGGCAAGCAATAGGTTACGAAGGTCCATCAACTTCTAATGTCTCACCCGAATTAGTTCATGATTTTGTTATGGATCCTTATGTCCCTTGACCTAACCCACAAGAAGACCTAACCCACCAAGGAAAGTGCATCCTAGGAATTTTAATTAAGGTTTACCCAAACCTGTTTATATGTGTTCCCTTTGCAACAAGGAGTTCACCTTAGGGAATTTTATTTTAAGGTAGGGAAAGTTTCCCACACATGTGTTCCCCGATATGATCCCACACGAGTTCACACACATGTTTCTGCATGTACTCCCACATTTGTTCCTACTCATGCTCCTATGCACAATCGTAGAGTTTTTGAAAGTTTTCGAGATCAAGTAGAGTTTTTGGTCAAAACTTTGAAAAGTATGATGGAGAAATTTCAAGGGATGCCTAATACGATTGAAAATTCCTCCTGGACCAATGATTGAGTTTGGCAACTTTTTCTAATATAGGGTGATTATCATGTTCATGTCATTTGTTCATATTTCTAGATTTTATTTCTATATATTTATATGATTTTATTTTGAAACATCTTGAAAAATGCAAAAAGATTTTCAGTTTTTAAGAAAATGTTTGAAAAATTCAGAATGATTCTATTTTAATAAAAAATTTGAAACAGTTAAAAAGACTTTTGTATTTTTATTTTTCACCATATATGGATGTACATGTAAGATGTTCGAATCACCCCTACATTCCATCCATTCATGTTTTTTCATGGTGCTTTGATACATGGCTTCTTTTATTTAGAGTTAATAATGCGTGGATATTATTTCATTTTTCATTGATGATTACTTTCTTTATGCCAGACTTTTTATTACCTTAATTGTACATATACATGGACTTTTTTAACATTGTACTTGCTTATCATGTATCGAATACGGTGTTCTCATCTCCATAGTGTTTAATAATGAACCAAATAAACTAGAGACAAGTTATGCTTGTAAGAACCATTGCCCGAATTTTATTTCCTGAAAAAGTTATTTATGTTAAGCAATGGAAAGGTTATATGAAGGAGAAACATGAGGAAAAATATAAGTCTTGGTCTCATTACCGGCAAGGGGGTTCTCAATCTTGGAGAAACATGAGGAAAAATAAAGATGTGGCTTTAGAGTATATGGAGTTTTTGGATGGTAAATGGATCTGGAAGGCTTCTAACAAGGGAGAATTCTCTTTCTCTTCAGCTTGCAAGGCAATGGAGAGCAGTTACCCAAATTCTATTACTTACAAAAGAATCTGGGATCCCCATATTCCTATTAAACTTTCTATAAACATGTGGAAAATCCTAAATAACTCTCTGCCCCTTGACGATAACATCCAAAAGGTTGGAATTCGATTGGTTTCGCGATGCCAGGCATGCCTAAAGAACTCAGAATCAGGTAATCACTTATTCCTTCAATGTCCAGAGGTAAAAATGGTATGGGAATTCTTTTCAAAGCATATGGGAATTAAATGCGATATGAACCAAATGTCTACTGTTATTCTGAGCTGGTGGTTTAGATCAGGAAAAAGAGATTATCAAAGGTTCCTTTGCAAAGCGATCCCCATTGTCATATGTTGGGAAATTTGGAAAGCCAGGAATTCTTGTTTGTTTGAGGGCTACAAATTTAGGCACCAAAACATCATTACAAATTCTATTAGGATGATTTCATTTTTATGCAGTGGTATGGTATTCTCAAATGAGTGTCTTCTTCAGGATTCCAGTAGCAAGGAGATGTTTAATCTTTCATTTAAGAAGTGTTCTAGATTCCATTCCTTAATTAAATGGATTCCCCCTGCTGCAAATTTTTATAAGCTTAATGTTGATGGTGCTTCAAAGGGTAATCCAGGTATTAGTGGGTATGGTGGTATTGTTAGGAATGAGAAGTCTAAGGTGATATTTGCCTATGCCTTCCCAGGTCATATTGCAACAAATTCAGAGGTGGAGCTTCTTGCCCTTCAAAAGGGGATCCGATTGTGTTTACAGTTCAAGATTATTAATGTCCTCATAGAATCCGACTCATTGATGGTGGTGAAAGTCATAGGTAACTCTTGGAAACCTCATTGGAAATTTTTCAATATTATTAAGGATATAAGAACTATGCTATCTCAAATGCAATTTTCTTTAAAGTATTGTTATAGAGAATCAAATATGGTGGCTGACAAATTGGCAAATGTGGGGATTCATCTTCAAGAAGGAAAAGTATTCAAAACTCTTCCAGAATTACCAAGAATGGTCAGGGGTGCCTGCAAGCTGGATGCTATTGGATGCCATTATGTTAGAATTTTGGATTCTTAGATTCGCATCGGATCTTGTAAAGCTTCTTTATCTATGTTGTCAAGTTGCTTTTATTTTGTAAGTGCCACTCTGGGGAGGCTTTTTCTCCAGTTTGATTTAATAAAATAAGGCTTTTTAAAAAAAAAAAAAAAAAAAAAAAAAAAAAAAAAGGAGAAAATTATCTTTGTGTTAAAATTCATCATTTGTAAAAAGAGACTAAAATATTAATGACATACAAAATCAAAATGCCAAGGCCATTTTCATTGCATTAATGCTTTGCTACACATGAGTATTATAATATCTTCAAAAATTTTGAGAGTCAATTCTTATATGTATGAGATTTTGAGGGTCTAATAAAGTAGAATATCAATGGGTTTGCATAATGAACTTTCTTAAAAAGCATTTAATACTTTGCTTTTATTTAATTGAGAAGCATTTTAATTCATGTCATGTTCCATAAGTCAAGACAATGTCATCTCGTTCAACATTCTTACACCTAAGGTCAAAATTAAGTTCATTCTTTAAAAGTACGTCATTGACCTCTTCCACCTATGTTATAAATGCATATGTTGATTAGCCTATGGAAAATGTTCACACAATTACATTTCGCTTTCATGATTCGGATATTTTGTATTATTCCACGGTGTGATGTATTTCTAACTATATGTACTTTATATACTTAAAAAAATTGAAAACTTTTAAAAATAGTTGGTATTCTTCTTCAAAATTTTGCCACATGTTCTTTATTTTGCTATCTTTGTGATGATTATTTCTTTTGGATTTACGTGATGCTACAGGATTAGTTTCTAACCCTTTATTTATTACGGACAAAAAGGGGGAGAACAAATTTAGGGGGAGTTTATTTAAACATTGGTAACATTTGCAAGATTGAAGATCGTTCATCACAACTTTACTCAATAAGAGTTATGAGGTGGTTTGGTAAAGACTTTATCTATCCAAGGATTAATTTTAAAGTTTTTGCATTTAAAACTTTTCAAAATGTCTTAAAATGATTTTTTAAGAATTTTTGAAAAACTCGCTAACTCGTTAGAACAATATTAATATGTCGTTCGAACGAGTGGCGTAGCGTAGTTAGAATGAGGTTTCTGTGTTCGAACGAGATCTGGAATGTCCCCTTTTTGGTCAGTTCTGGAATATGATTTGAGGTTTCGTTGGAAGCCATTTGAAGGAGATCAGGTACATTATTCAAATGAGGTGGCAGTTCATTCGAACGAGTACGCGTGTTTTTATTTTTTAAAACATATCTTTCCAAATATCTAGTCCCTATCTCTTTACAACTACTTTTCCTATAAATAGAGATGCGGGATTAGACTTATCTCCAATCCTTTTTAGAGTTCTTTTTATGATCAAACTTTATACTTTTTCAATCCAAACCCCTTGGATCTTTGAAGATTACTTTTCCAAATCAAGAAGAACACATTCAAAGTTCAAAATCCCATGTAGAAATTTTTTCTATTGCTGAGTTCTGGAGTAGAGGCTCAACTATTGAAAAAGAAAGGAATTGAAGATTCCTGAGGCTGATCGATGGATACCAAGGCAAAATCTACTTATTGTGGGCGGTGTTAAACTGCTCATTTTCTATTAAATATTTTAGACCTCTTGTGTGTTACACTTAGTGGATATTTAAGTAGTTTTTAAGTCATTATGTGTCTATCAAATTCTTTAATAGTGCTAAAATTAAAGGTTTTTCTCAATAGGGATTTTTCCTATACTTTTCTTCCATTTGTTTTGGTTTGGATATTTTTCTTCAATCAATATTACATGTTCACTATAAATAAATCAAGATAAAATTTGGTTAAAAAGTGAACTTGTGTGTTTGGCCTAAGATATTAGTAATTCCATATTACCCCAAATTTTCTAGTTTATCACCTTAAAAAGGTTTTGTATGCCCTTAGACCAACCTTTAGAGCTTGTTATGAAATACTTACTTCATATCTTATAGGGAAAGTCTTTAAAAGAGGACTTGTGGAAAATACATTTTTTCTACAATCTTATGGGAAACACATTGTGTTAGCCCAAGTGGATGTCATTGATATTGTGTTTGGATTAAAATATGAAAAACATTCTCAAAACTTTGCTTTGATAATGCAAAAGTAGTTTGATATGAGCATGGTTGGGGAACTCCCTTTCTTTCTTGGTCTCCAAGCTCATTATATAAGTGGTGGAATTTTTATTTTTCAATCTAAATATGCAAAGGACCTTATGAAGAATTTTGACCTTGAAACTTCTAAGACTAAACGTACCACCATGGGTGTTTTTATTAAGCTTGTAAAGGATGTCAATGGAAAGTATGCCAATAATATGCTTTATTGTAGAATAATAGGTAGCTTATAGTACCTCATAGTTAATCGCCCTAACGTATCCTTTAGTTAAGAGTGTGTGCTCACTACCCATCTTGTCCTAAAGAGACCTATTTGAAATTCGTTAAGCATACCATCAAATATGTTTGTGGGAATATGGTCTTTGGTATTTGGTATCTTAGGAATACCAATACATCCTTGTCGGATTATTCGGATGCCGATTGGGAAGGTGATGTTAATGGGATAAAGAGCACATCTGATGGATGTTTATATTTTTTAAGTTCTTTGGTTTTTTAGCAGGTTAAGAAGCAAAATTGTGTCACACTTTCCACGACCAAAATAGACTATATTGCAATGGGAAGTTATCATGCTCACCTTTTATGGATAAAAAAAAAGTGTTGAAAGATTATGGTATTAATAAAAAATGCGTGATTATCTATTTTGACAATACTAGTGCTATTGATATCTCCAAACAATCCATTCAACATTCTACAATAAATAATATATACATACAAAATCATTTCATTAGAGAACTTTTTGAAGAAAAAATTGTGTCTTTAAATAATGTTTCTACTAATCTTTAACTAATGGACATTTTAATTAAATCTAATGATTGGACTAGATTGGAGTTTCTTAGATCATCATTAGGTATTTTCATCGTTGATTGAATGATTTGATAACATCTTAAGGATTTTTTCTTCTTTGTATTGTCTAATTTTTGTATCCTATACCATGTTGACTTCTTGATAAGAGTTGGTTGTATTCTTTGCCATAAAAATATTTATTAACTACAATAATTTATATGTTCTTTAGATGATATACTCCTACTTACCAATTTGTATATATCTTTGTATATATCTTGATCATTATATATACATTTCTCTAAAGAATACCAATTTTATATATATCTTGATCCTTATATATGAAAGGATCAAGATATATATATATATATATATATATATATATATATGTGTGTGTGTGTGTGTGTGTGTGTGTGTGTGAAAGGATCAAGATACTTACCAATTTGTATATATCTTTATATATGAATGTTTTTATGGCAAAGAATACAAATAATGTATATGTTCTTTAGATGATATACTCCTACTTGCCATAATTTATATTTGGTAAGTGGCATTTGAGAAATATATATGAATGTCTTGAACTTTCTTAACTATGTATTTCATATCTATATGTGAATAAAAAATTATTTTTATAGAGGTATCTACCTTGCTTCTACTTTATTGACTTAGAGGGCTCCTTGAAATTCTCATCCACTCTTTACTTATTTATTCTCTTTCTTCCTTGACAAAAAGGGGGACAAGTTATAGGGGAGAAGTTCTTATAGAAAGATGAGTTTTCTTGCTATAAATTAATATTATACATATGGGGATACTTGAAAGTTGGCTCATATGCTAGTTAGAATAGAAATCTGATCCTTTCATATATATTTCTCTTATTTATAACTATTGAATATTTTATATTTCTTCACACATTGGTATTTTAATGAATTTCTAGTGGGTTTCAGGACATCATGCTCCAAGTACTTTTTACAAAGTCTGTGATGAAGTATCTTGTAGGTTTCGGGTTGTAATATTTTCTATATTCTAACTCGCTATGCCTTTGGTCGGGCCTTGTGTCATAATTAATATAATTTCCATTTTGGTTTCTTGTAATTTTTGGTTGTTGTGTTTTATCAGCTGAATAGAAAAATGGGGAGATTGTAAGAGTATTCACATACTGATTTTTGCCCTTATAGGTAGTTGTCTTATTCTTGTTTTCCAAAACACTATGGTTTTTTTATTTTACCTCTCCAAAAAGTTTCATTAATGTTCAAGACTTTGAAGTTTGTTTTATCATCCTCGTGAATCAATGATCACATTTTAGAAGAAGGGTATATTAGAGAATCCTTAAACTCATGTCACGTGTTTTTACAAAACTTTAAAATCTTAGTTATAACTTTTGTGTGTGTAAAACTTGTGTTTTTTCTTCTTTAATTTTTCTTATTTCAAAATCTTTGAAAAATCCAAAAGATAAATAAAATTGAGTGAAGACTAGAATTTTTGCCTTAGTGAAGGTTTTCCTTCTCTGGTAGTGAGATGACAGTATTCCTTTGGAAATAAAACTTGGTGGATTGTACGGGAAGTTTGCTGAAGAATGTCCGTAGCAAAGGCTTTCTTTGTCATGACAATTTTGCTTTGCTGGTCAACTATTTCCTCAAAGGTCCTATAAAAAACTCTCGACTTTGAAACGACTTTCTTCTCTACAAGATCGCAACAACTAAGAATTTCCTCACTATATATAAAGGTGTGGATATGTTTTTGAGATCTTATTGATTGTGTGTACAAAGTCATTTTTTGGTTGCAGATTGGACATTGAATCCCCCAACAACTCTCTCACACATACCTTGCGTAAGACATGCAACTTTATAGATTACCTTGGATAGTTTTTCTTATTTTAACAATTATTTATCATCATTTCAAAATATGTCTCAAATTGATTTTAAGAAAAAAAATACCAAGAGATATTTTGGTGTCTTCTTCATCCTTTTCTATTTTAAGAAGATAAGAAATACATTTTTTTTTAAATAGGGAGCCCATTTTTCAAAATCTAGTTCATATTTTTTCTTCTTCTCTTCTTTTCATTTGATCACCTATCTTTCATGAGGTTGATTAATATCAAAGAAGACAAAGACTTTACCAAGAGAATATTTCCAAAAATCACCATTTTCTATACACTTTACGGTCTTTCTCCTAATAAGAGTTTAGTGATCCTTGAGACTCTTTTTCGGGTTCAAATTTTTGTTAACTCCAAGTATGAAGATGTAGGCTTGTGTAACATTATTGATGTGTGTCAAGACATTATAGACGTTGAGAACTTCTATCGGTGTATAGAGATCTCCGACTTGCTATGAATTGGTGGAAAAAGTGTGATGTGTGAGTTAGCACGAAAGGAGTGTTAGTCATTAGTTTGATATGTAAGTCTTTACCAAGTTTTTAATGAGATTTTTTTCATTGGTCCAATCTTTTTTCCCATTAGTGTGATTTTTTCCTCATACATCGGTTGTTATGTTTCTATTTACCTTTTTCGCATATTTTATCACCCACATGGTTAAACAATATTAAAATATGTTTTGGTTGATAAAACTTTGGTGAATATTGTAACATAGACTTTTAACTGTGCTAAAATAATTTTTGGTGGGTATCCATTTTGGTACGCAATATGCATTCTCAAATAAATGCCTTACTGATGAAATTATTAGCAGGTTGATAAATAATTTGAAAGTAAATTCTTATGAGGGTACTTGAATATTGATTTGCCCCATGTTTATAACCTTGAATTGTAATTACAATACCTTATACTGATCTATTCTCTTGGAAATTAAAAATTGAACTTAATTATATATGAAGTTGATTTAAACTCTTGATTATTTTCCTTATGTTGATGGAAATAGAATAGTTGTGTAGTTGGATTAGAAGGAGTATGGGATAAAAATTTTTGGCTTATTGGTTTGTGCTTGTTGTTGGTTTATGTTGGATTAATACGGTTGAAAATGGAAGTTTCTTGTTTAATTTGTTTAACCCTTAATTTAATCCACACCAATAAATCCTTAAGAAATGATACTATCTTAACGACTACCCTATCTAGATGGCAGTGTATATAATTGGGGGGGGGGGGGGCTTGGTTGATTTCATTTATGAGAAATCCCACACATGGAGTTTAGAGATGTCTAGTAGTAAGGACTTTAGAAACCTTATAATTAACATATATATTTTATTATAATGATTGGATTAGTGAATTGTACCTTGCTAGATACATCCTCGTGAGCGATTCGAGAATCCCTTTAGATGTAAATGAAATAACGTAACTTTTGATTTAGGGTCTAGTTTTAAATGACCCGAAGGGTGGGGTTAATGGAAAGTAATAATGTTAAGATAAGTGATAAGATAAATTTGAAAGGCGAAAATGGTGATAAGTTGATAATGATATTGATTGAAATGAGATGGTTAAATGGTCTTGGATATGGGTGTGTGCCGAGAGATAACATTATTGCTTATGTGTACTGAGGGAACACGGTCATTATACGGGTGTCATGCAAAATGTTTCTTATCCCGACCATGATACCACAAGGTAGTGCTCGGGCGGCATGATGGTATAAGGTTTTGATGGTACATAATATTTGTTGCATGCACGGTCTAGTTATGTGAATAGTTCTGGCCATTTTAATGACTGGTGGTGACCAACTCTGTGATGGACATACTTATACGTCACACAGTTTTGTTGATGTTTTCGGCCATGTGAATAACAGGTGGCATCTGGATGTGTGAATATTTCTATTTTTGTATACCTCATGTTCTTTAGATATCCATAGAAAAGGGGAACATGTCTCTTATGGTTTAATTAATTAAGAGTATAATTAAATGTTGAAATCAACGAGATTATTAAAATGGGCAGTGAGGTTTCAGGGAACATGGTTTGTTATTTTAGTATGTTAGATAACTATGGATTTATCACTTGTATATAAGTTATTTTTGAGTTTGTAGCTCCGGTAACTTGTTGGGGTTTTACCCGTTTACTCGTGGAAACCTTTCATGTGCTACGGATTGTCCTCACGAGTAGAATTTTCTCCAGCTAGCACATATAATCATCTTCCCTCCTCTTAAGACGTCATCACGAGGATCATCGATGTAGGTTCATCTCCATGATGTTCTGTATTTTATTTTAGTTGTGTGAGTTTAATATTGTGGACTCAATTAGCTTGTATATTCATGCATGATATTGTCATGTATATTTCATTTGAGTTGGGTTTTTGGATTGATACTATGTATTCATACGATTTGAGACTTGTAGTGTAGATGCATAGATATCTCTTATTCTACGTTTGTTGATGATAATGCATAATATTGTTTTATATTTGAAGTTTACCATATTGCATTCTTATATATTTTCACTATTTTCATTCTTTTCTTTACATGATGAGAATGATATTTAATATTTCTTAAAATTTTCATATTTTGATGTTAGGAAGTGATCAACCCCAATGTTAATATATACTAGGTTGTTACAGTTGGTATCAGATGATGGTCTTAGGCCTTGAGGGTTATAGTTTCTCTTAGACTTATATACAATGTTCTATAATATGTGCAATTATTAATACACTTCTTTATGTCTTGTTATTAATAGGAATTTATCTTAAATTTCAAATGACTTCAAAGAGGAGAGCCTAAGAAATTAAAGTATGTGTGATACAGACAGACCCCGCAGTTCCACCACAGCAGGCATCGAAAGTACCGACTCTAGACACATAGGGGAAATATGATTTTAGCCCCTAGAAGCTAGACGAGCTCATCTTCTAATCTGTGGAGGTAGGTTTAGAAGTGAGCCATAAAGAGAGAGTTGATCAGCCGATAATTCATATAACAACATGGGAGAAGGTGAAGGATTCTTTTATGAAGAACGATGCACCTACTTTTGTTGGTTTTTTGGATCCAATGGTGTTTTATTAGTATCTCTAGTACATGGAGCATAATTTGAGATTTTTGGCCTGCACTGATCTAAAGAGGCGGGTGTTGGCGATATTTTTCCTAACTGGGAAAGCATGCTAGTGGTGGGAGAGTGTAGATAATCCAGTTTAGAGAGTGGGTTTGGCATATGGGAATTTTTCGGTGAGTTACTTACTCATTGAAAGTGCAGAAGAAGTGGGAGTTCCTTCTTTTGCAGTAGGGAACTCGTATCATGGCTGAGTACGGATGAGAGTTCATGACATTTTATACGTTTGCACCCGAGGAAGTGAGTACCGAGTAATAAAAGATGGATTTATTCATTTAGCGATTGATATAGCATAACAAGAAGGTGACCATGGGGAAGCCGATGTATTTCACCTTTGTTGGGAGGTGGATATCGCATTGATGAGCTACAAAATCGTTAAGAGCACACGAGAAAGTTAGACAATATGGTATAGTCTAGTGGGCCCAAGGTAGAAAGAAATTTAGGTGGTGATAAAAGAGATTTCTAGGTCCATTAGGGAAAAGGTTAGAGGAGATGTTTCAGGCCGATGCAGTAATAACCCCAGTCACTATTGAAAGGCCCCCATTAGTCAAGGCAGGGTTAACAACATCAACATCAACAACTAAGGTAGTAGGGACCTTCAGCACCATTTGTAAGAGTTTATGTTAGATGCGGTCGTAGGGAACATAGGTCCCAAATATGCTCGAGTATGGGGGCGCCGGGACAACACTAAGGGAATGACCATCAATATCAGTAGGGTTTTTTTGCCTCATTATCATCCTTAGTAGATCCTAATATCGAGGCTACAACTGATAAAATCACTCCTCGAACCCCCAGTTGCACAACAATAGCCTTAAATTTAGTATGGCATGGTATATCAGATAGCAAAACCCCAGCATGAGGTGTAAGGAAGGTCCAAGCAGTGGACGATACATTTTATGTTTATGACACCCTATCTAGAGTTTTATTTGACACCAGTGCCACACACTCTTTCGTGTCACATAGTTTTATGGAGACCTCTAGTTTGTTTCCTATACCGTGTTATGGGGATTTATTGATAGCAACTCTTTTGGGTGTGTCAACTCGTATATTGAAGATTTGTGGTGATGTTAGGATAGACATCGATAGGCTACATTTTATGGAAGACTTGATAGTTTTAGATACCCATTATTATGATGAAATATTGGGTATGGGTTGGTTGATTAGATTCGAGGATCACATAGACTATAGGGGTCAAGCAATTTTTTATGACACTGGGTCAGGACATGTATATTGTAACTATGCCTGAAGGGTGGTGCCATGAAACATTTACACTTTATAAATGAGGAGAATCATGAGAAAATAACCCTTCATTTAAACTCGATGCCGATTTTCCAGTATTTAATCGATGTATCTGAGGAGGATCCATGGTTGTTTCCAACTTAAGAGATTGACATTGATAAGGATCTCCAGTTATCTTTGTGAAGAATAGAGACAGTTCACTACGGTTTTCCATTGACTATTGTGAGTTGAACAAGGTGACAGTGAGGAACAAGTACACTTTGAAAAGGATCAATGATTTATGTCATCAGTTACATGTTGCTTCTTTCTTCTCTATGATAGATTTACATTTGGGCTAGCATTAGTTGAGAGTACGGGATGAGGACGTACTAAGACTTCCTTCTTGACTCGATGTGGGTCCTATACGTTTGGGGTTATGCCCTTTTGGATGACCATGACCCTATCTACATTGATGGATTTACTGAACCGTGTGTTCTAAACATATTTGGATCAGTTTATCAAAGTTGGTATTGATGACATCTTGATTTATTCATGGACTAAAGATGAGCATGTCGATCATTTGTAGATTTCACTTCAAATGTTTTGGCAGCATATGTTGTATGCTAAATTCAAGATGTGAGAACTTTGGAAATGTGAGGTGCATTTTTTGGGCAATGTTGTCTCAGAGGTGTGATTATTAATGGATTCAAAGAAAGTGTCTGTTATGTCAGATTGGGGAAAACCTATGACACCTTGGTTTGTAGCTTTTTAGTGTTGGTTGGTTATTATATGAAGTTCATTCAAGGTTTTTTAAACATAGTGGGGGCATTGGCTGAGTTGACTCATAAGGGTATTAAATTTTTTTAGATCGAGGGGTGTTAACATGCCTTCGACACTCTTAAGGAGAAGTTGACTTCGACTCTAATTTTGACTTTACCCAGCATTGGTCTTGAGTATTTAGTACACTGATTCTTTCCTATAAGGACTAGGTGTGTGTTGATGCAGTACGATATCCTTATTGCCTATAAATCTTATAAATTGAATCCCTATGAGGTTAACTATCTGACACACGATTTGGAGTTAGTGGCAGTAGTGTTCGCACTACATGTTTCAGGAAGTATTCGGGGGGGGGGGGGTGAGAAGTCCAACCTCTTCAGCGATCAAAAGAGTATTCTGGTTTTATTCAAATGTAAGGACTCGAACATGAGAGAGTGAAGGTGGCTTGAGTTATTAAGGACTACTAATTTACAATTTAGTATCATCTTAGAAAGGATAATGTGGTGGAATATTCTTTGAGTCGATGACTGAGTGATAATTTATCTACTCTTCAATTCATTAAGGTGGGTTCCATTCAGATGATTTGTGAGTTTGTCGATTCTTTCATGGTACGATCACTATGATTCCCGATATCATTATGAGGGTAGTAAGAGCACATGATGATGATGTAAAGTTCAAGGAGAAAGTGGTCAATCTTTTAGTTATCGATTTATCTCTTTACATCGTTGGTTCTCATGAGGTATTATGGTATAAAGGGAGGTTATTTGTAACTATGAATGAGGGTTTTCATTGGTCCATCATGTAGGAGGCCCATAGATTGTACTTTTTAGTGCACTCGTTAAGCATAATATGTACCATGACATGTAAAGGTAGTATTCGTGGGCATGTCTAAAGTAGGATGATGATACAGAATACGACACTAAGATTATGCTCAACTCAATTTCTAGATTTGTGTATCCATGGTGGGATGATGCATCAATATAATAGTTATAAAGCAAGTAGAAGATATGAGAGACAACAAAAAGACATTGATATTTAAGTGGTTCGGTAATAGCCTATATCCATTGTGCAAAATAGGAGGTGTATCCACTATAAAGGAGGTTTGAAATCCATTATAATAGTACAAGCTCTCCATTTGTCACTCTATAATTGAAGTGTAACAGTAGGTGATCGAGCGGTAAAAGGGTGTTCATGTGAGGACATAGTCATTGTGCATTTCACTGTCACAATGCAAAAACCTAAGCTACAACTACACTTGCGATACAAGTATAGAGGTAAGTCGGGTATATTAAGAAATCCACAGGGAGTGTTGGTATCGATTTTAATTGATTTATTATTTCAAGAATAAAAGTGTAAAAGGTGATAGGTTGGAAATAGTAAAAAGGAAAACATAAGCGGTTAAAACTAAATTATAACTAATTAAAACGAGAGTCGGGATCGCATCCCCGCCAAGGGCTAAACACGCGAAATTAGAATTTTAGTTCGAAAATATTTAAACGAGCATTTTTAATTAAGCATAAACATCACACATGAAGGGATTTTAACCCAAAAATACGAGATAAAACATTTAATAAAAAATGGTCACACGCATCTTAAATTCGAATTATCCCTATAAACACTAGCGTTGCATGATAAAGAAAGTTAAACGCATAATAATCCGACTTTAATACACGAGGTTTCAATTAAATGCAATTTTTCCCAAAAACTAACTTTTGGAGCTCAACGCCCATTAATGGAAAAAACGCAACCCCAACCCATATACTACGGACTAGACATGAATTAAACTATTTTAAACAACAATTAACTAAAGAAAATAATAAATAAATGAATAATACAAATTAACTAGGCATGAAAAGGAAATACAAAGTAAGAAAATAAGAAACTACAACTATATTAATGGTAGGGATGATGAATAGTGCACTTACAACCCAATAATGGGGAACACCCAAAGAGGAGGAAGAAATTATCTCTCAATACCCCAAAACCCTAACTAAAACTAAGCTAAAATGATTGATATCTGCCAAAAATGAGAAGAAATGTTTATATATACAAACCCTAATGGCAAACTAGTAAATAAAAGAAGGCTGAAAATAGGGGACCAAATCGATTCGGACTTGTATGAATCGATTTGAAAATAGGGGAAATGAAAAAAAAACTTTCTGGTGCAAAACGAATCGATTCACACCTATCTTAATCGATTCGCACCTTACATGTCTGGTTGCTGCACCTTTGTCCAACTTTACGGAAAATGCCATAACTTCTTTGGTATAACTCGAAATGAAGAACGGTCGGAGGCTACTCCAAGATAACATAGAGGGTTACAAATCCAAAAAGACAGTAGGCCAAAATTACAAATTATTAAATGACTAAAATTCCCTTGAATGTGCCCTTGAGTGTGATTTTGAAGTCAAAACCATCCTAAAAATGCCATAACTCCTTCATTATACATCGGAATCGTACACCATCGGTTGCCACGCGAAGAGAAATTAAAGGGATTCAAATTAGATGAAGAGTTTGGTATTCAAACCAAATGTTGAAATTACTAAAATGCCCCCGAAGCTGTAATATTCAACAGAAGTTTTTTGCAAAGCTACCGAACTTCACACCAAGCACTGAAATACTTACAAAAGCTCATTTATACCTCATATATCATGTTAACATATACAACGGAGATTTTCTGGTTAACAAGCATAAATATAGGATTTGAGGTACCCAAGGGAGCTAAAATGCATAAGTATAAGGGGTGAAAAATACAATATTCATGCCAAATCAATAGGTTCGTCAAATGACCGGTCCCTTGAGAAGATAAAGACTATGTCTTTTATAGTGTTAAGGTGTGCAGTTCCACCTCCTAACATGTAGCATGTGTGCATGAGGTAGAACACACAATGAGAGGGTAACATCTGTACACTGCATGTGCAATCCATGGTAAGAAAATATTCCCCTCACATGGGGGCATATGCACTGCAATGGTCTTAGTCACGTGTTCCAACATTACCCTTATCACATGTTCACTGCAATCCAATTGTGTCGGAGCTATGAGGTCTCAACCGGTGGAGATTAAGGAGGAGACTTTAAATGGAGACAAGGCCGAGGATGTTGTTCAATTCCTGGGAAATATGATCGACGATGGGGCTATCAACTTTTTAGAGGTCTCTAAGAACGACACCACATGGGTCGACAAATGGCATTTTATTAGTCCAAGTCTAGTAGTGGGCTCCACTAATAATGGTAATAGTTACTGGGGTAGAAGTGTCAGAGGCCCAGACTATAAGACATGCCTTTCAAGGGTGAGGGGTTCAAAACATAACAAGTTTGAGGTGATTTTTGAAGGGGGCATGTTATCAAGTGAGTCTCATCCAAACGATACAAGACTTATGTATATCAATCACCTCTAAACCTTAGTCTTTAATTCCAATGGAAGGATGAGATATAAACTCGTATGTCCCCAAGCGGTTAGATATCGCCTCAGTATTAAAGAGTGTCACATGGATTGGAGTGGGAAAACATGCAGTTAGAGATGTCATTTCAATGCCTAATGTGGAAACCTCTCAGTTCATGAATGGTTTGGCGTACAGCCCAAGAAGCTATGCTGGCATGTGTGGCCCTAAAAATCATGTCATGATGATTACCATTCGAACTCGAGCTCATTTTGAGTTGGTTTAAAATCCAATTCTTCTTCTATATCTATAGCCATTTATGTGAAAAACCCAAACCAAATCTCCCTTTTTCTCTATAACCCTTTGATTTTTGACGTCATTTCCATTCCAGGTACCACGTCTTTGCTCCTCCATTATTTTTCTTAAGATTTGGCTTTTTTTCCTGCCTCTTTTTATATTTTATAGTCGTATATCATTTTTTTTACCACCATTTTTCATGGTGCTAGGCTAAAATTAGGGAGGTTTTAGAGGTTGACTTAGGTTTTTAGATGGTTTTAGTTGTTAAGACTTGGGGAAAGTTGCCATTTTTAGGTCCTGTTTAGGCTTTTCGGGTGGAATAACTGGTGAGGTTTTGAGTGTTCTTGACTAGTTCTTAGAAAAACCTTTTAATTCCTTTCCTTTGATCTTTTAGTCAATTGTAGTCAACTTCGATTTTAGTTTTTGATGTACCGTAAATTATACAAATTAGGAAAAGAGTTCCCATGTCTCAGAGATCGCGCGCTATCAGAGATACGCAAAGCCAAGGTCGAGGCTAAGCAAATACCTAAGGCTGAGCCTAAACTTCCATTGACTCATCTTTCTTTATCTGTTATCCATCCTCCTATACTCTTAACAAATCCATATTTAGTCGAGCCTAAAGTTGTTAATTCATTGAGTGATTCCATGGATATTTTATCATCCAAAGACTCTTTGTCCGCCCCTCTTCCTCAGGATATAGCCCTGACCATATTCCAAAACCTTGCACTGATCGATGAAAATCTAGAGTCATCCTTTTTGAGGAAGATATAAGGGTTCCTCTTGATCTCCTAGATGATGGTGGGCCTGTTGAGTCTAGTAACTATGGTCATGCCACAACTTTGACTCATAAATAATGCAACCTTTAGCATGAAGTTCATGATATCTCTGATGACGAGTCAAGTGTAAAAGTGGCCTACCATGTGCCACCAATGGTTGTACCTATTTTGAATATGATAGAGGCCGAGTTTGCAAGACGAGATCCACGTAGTTAGGATCCTATCATTGAAGAAGAAGAAGAAGAAGAAGAAGAAGAAGAAGAAGAAGAAGAAGAAGAAGAAGAAGAAGAAGAAGAAGAAGAAGAAGAAGAAGAAGAAGAAGAAGAAGAGGAATTGGACACAAGTTATGCCTCATCCATTCAAAGTAATGTTCGAAAGACAGATATAATCCTTGGAAGACATTTGTATGGGATGAAATGGTCTATTGAGATGAGGGTTACTTCTGAGGATGAGAGGGCCTCATTAGTAAAGTTAAGGGAGAAGTGGAAGTATACGAGCAGATGTATAGAATCGACTTCCATCTGCTAATACATCCGTTAATTAGGGACATTCTAGCATACATTGGCATCCCTCCTACCTAGCTAACCCCCAATTCTTAGAGGACGTTACTTGGAGTTATTGAGCTCTAGAATTGGGTACAGGACCGACTCTCCAGTTGAAATTTTCTAGGCTTGTTATATAATTCCCACCACTAAAGTCGTATTGTGCTATTTCCAGTTTGTATCTTGATATTTTGACAAAAAGCATGTGCACATTAACAACACTTCCAACTATGATTGGAAGTATCGGTACCTCTTCGTGTCTGGGGATTTGAAATTTGACAGCAATGTCCCATCTAGTTTTGCTCAGCAAAGGGTCCTTTAAAAGTAGGACAAAGTGTCCACGTCGGCTAATTTGGATCCTAGACTCAGCATTGATGCCAGGATAAATATTGACTTGTTGCATAATTCTGGCAAGGATGAGGGCCTTGTCGTCATCGAGGATCTGATGGATCCGTTGCTTACAAGCACAGTGTAATACCCTGTAATTTTATTGATTTTTATTTAAGGGATTAATTGAATTAAATGAGAATTAATTGGGAATTAATCCGGATGTAAATACTAGCGAGTCGTGTGTTAGTATTTGAGTATGATGTTAAAATTGAATATTTCTGAGTATATATTGTAATATATGACTATTGAAAATATTTAAATTATCACGAGGCAAAAATACGACAATTTGAGAAATTTAGTTGGAACGCGCGTGTCAGTCGCATCAGGAATGAATTTATTTAAATTAAAAATTAAATTATATTTTTATCAACCGGATGATCATTTTGAGTGCGCCAACGCGTCCGGAAGGGTGAAATAGTCAGAAAACACTAACCGGGGGTTTAGTTTGGGTCCCGGGGCATCTTTAGGCCAAACCGGCAACCTAGAAGGGTATTTTGGTAATTTTAAAAATTGAGGAATTAAAACCTACGAATTTTAGAGGTTAACTATATATTATTTGAGAGGCCACTAAGGCCATTACCAGCAAAAGATAAGAGAGTGGGCTACGGAGGTTTTGAGAGAAGTTAGAAAGAGGGTAAAGGAGGTTCCAAACCAAACCATCTCCCATCACCATAAATTTGAAAGGATTTGTGACCGAAAAGAAGGGAGAGAGCCAACCTTGATCATCAACAACGAACCAGAACATCGAATTTAAGGCAAGTGATTTGATGTCATTAATTGCAATGAATATTTCCTCCATGTTTAGTGTAGAAACTGTTTTTGTCTTAGAAGTTTTTGATGAAAAAACCAATGGAATTATTGTGAAACTCGTGATTTTGGGTAGGGATTTGCATGTAGAATGATTATGGACGAATTCAATACGAAAAAATGTAATTTTGGATGAGTTAAAAATGGATTAATAAGAGTCTTGGTAGTCAATAAAATTCTGAGTGCATCCTTATAGGGTTTGGGGCAAGAATTGGGGATTTATGATTTTGACATGTTGATTAGTAAGATTTGACCCAAAAAATATGTTAAGGAGTGACCTAGGGTGACTTAAAATAGTTTAAAAACTTTAAAACTTAATTTTGATGATCTTAGGATGAATTTAGAGAAGAGAAAAATGAAGAAAAACAAGTTGGGAAAATTTTGGGCGTTTTCTGCCATCTCGTTAGAAGACCTGCCCAGGTCGTTCGAACGACCTCGTTCGAATGAGACTTCTAACGAGATGACAGTACCCCCTTCTAACGAGTTCGTTCAAAGCCTTCGTTTGAATGAACCTCATTCGAACAACCTCGTTCAAACGAGACTTCTAACGAGATGACAGAATGGCCTTTTTAGGCCTGATTTTATTTATAACTTCCAGTAGACTTACTTAATTGAGTGTTAACCTTCCCTTGTTAACTAGTGGGTATAGTTGTGAGATTGGGGTACATTGAGGATTAAAACTTAGAATTTTTTAGTGAGCCGGGTGACATCTATGGGTTAGGAAATAAGTACTTAAAATTGCGACGTGAGAAGGGTTGATAACTTTTAATGTATATTATTCGGGGATTTGTAAACGTACAACATTTAATGACGGTATAGGAATGTAAAATATACCTCTATTGATATTATAAGATATCTAAGATGCGTGAATGCTTAGTATATGTGGTTATCTGTGTTTAACATACCTACCATACTTGCTATCATGGGAGGTCGGCGTTCGATCAGGGCCATCTAATCTTTGTGTGCCTATGGGGGGATTTAGATTGGTACCTCGAGGACATAGGTCAGAGAATGACTTATTGAGGAGTTAATAAGTCTGCTGATCATGGGAGCGTAGGTATGTGCGTGACCCATGTGATGTGAACTATGTTCGCCTCCATTATGTGTGTTTGTTACTTGTCGAAACGA
The DNA here is from genome assembly GCA_949130495.1 of Sambucus nigra. Classification (NCBI taxonomy): domain Eukaryota; kingdom Viridiplantae; phylum Streptophyta; class Magnoliopsida; order Dipsacales; family Adoxaceae; genus Sambucus; species Sambucus nigra. The sequence goes on along the minus strand of OX422223.1, from coordinate 68,362,381 downwards.
TTCCTGAGATATTCGAAATACGTGATCCTTATGTGCGTGATGTACCGGGATTTGATAGCAAAGTATGTGTGCACCGTAGCTTAGTCTAGGGGTGCCATTATTTTATATTATGATGAGATTGATATACCTAATTATTGAAATGAACTGTTTATATAAGTACAAGTGTGAATTAATGTAACATCTTTGTAGATTTAAAAATGGGAAAACTCTTAGTGATTATTATAACTAATTCTGAGTAAAAATAGTAAGACCTCCAGTTTACATTAAGACATTGGGAAATGAACTTTTGAATTGTAAAGTAATGTCAGGTCATGGATTAGACTAGTTTGATAGTAGTATAACTATAACGGGTACAAGTACGATAGGTGTGCACAATTAGTTGAGAGGTGAGGAACTCATGTGAGTGCACGCACTATCATGTATTTTATATTCACTGTTTAATGATATTAAACACTTGCTGTATTTTAAGATTCTTTCAGAATCGGGTTCTGACCCGTTTGCTTTCAAATATATTTTCTTGTAAAAACATTTTAGGTGCCCAACCACAAGGACACCAAGTGTAGGAGTTCCATTCCATTGACGTGTTGTAGATGTTGTGGATGTTACAGGACCTCGATAGTAGACGCCTCCACTTTCTACCTTGACTCTATTTTACTCATCTGTAGGGCATATCGCCCCTTTTCTTTTAGAGACATCCTACTTACTCATTTTTATTTCAGATTTTGGGTTGTAACAAATTTATGATTCAGACTTGGTACATTTTTATTCAGTATTTCGGATTATTTCCGAGGAGTGTTCCTCCAGATTCATTTATTCCTTTATCATTATAATGTGACTGTAATGTGGTTGTGATATCATCATTTCATAATTTAATACTTATTGTATGTTAATCGGATTTAATTAAAAATGACAACTCACTTTTTAAATATTAGGTGGCTAGTAATTATTGAAACGTTTTTCGACAGTGATGCTATGAACTGAACCAACTTGACATTTTATATTAATTTAATAAAGGAGTAGCTACCCGGTATTTAATTAGTCAGGGTGTCACAGGTGGTATCAGAGCATCAGGTTCTAGTGTCCTTAGGATCTGTACGACTTGTTATGTTTTCGCGTAGCTTTCTTTGATATAGAGCCCTATATTTTAGGATTGTTGTATTCTTTTGTGTATGTTTCGCTCTTCAGCAATTTTGAGATAATAACTGTGAACTTATAAGACTTTACTCTCATTTCAGATGCCTCCATGACGTGCACAACGAGTTCCCAGGGATGCTCAGCCCAAGCCACAGCCTGCAACAGCTCAGGGCTCCTTGAATACCGCAGAGGTTGCCGCTATTGTAGCCGAAGCGGTAAATGCCGCCCTAGCAGTTGTGCAGCAGGCACCTCCTCAGGCGCCGGTAATAGCGCCAGTACAGGCTCATGCATTCCCGTCTACTTGGGAATGTGGTCATGATGCTTTTCAAAAAGCACACCCTCCGGAGTTTGCAGGTAGCTCCGACGTGGTCATGTCCAGTCAGTGGAAGAAGGACATCCAAAGGCACTTGAGGATGTACGAGTGCACAGATGTATCGAAATAGATACTGGATACTTTTAAGCTAGTAGGATCAGAGTTGCAGTGGTGGGAGTCCATTACCACCACGGAGGAGAGAGACATCCTTTCTATTTAGGAGTTCTGGGTGCAGTTCGATTGCAAGTATTTTCCATCAGCCATTCACACCGAAATGAGGAGAAAGTTAATGAACCTCAAGCAGGAGGGGAAGACCGTAGCTGAGTATGAGGCCGAATTCACGAATCTCTTGAACATCGTTCCCGATGAGATTCCGACCGAGGATAAAAAGATTCAAAAGTTCATGGATGGGTTGACTTGGAGGATCCGTCAGCACTTGTTGGGTAATCTCTCGTTGGCCACTTATTCTGATGTGGTTAACACAGCACTACTTCACTGCCAGGACAATCACTTTCACTTATCATAGGGTAAGCGATCAGGAGAATCTAGCCATCAGGGTAGGACACGGGGAAATGGTGCCAACGGGGCACAATCAGCTAAGGGTCAGCACAGGTAGGGTGATCAGGGTTCCCAGCAGGGGGATTTTAAGAGGTTTAGATCTGGGGGTTTCAAAAATGGTCAGGGAGGTTTTCGTTAGGGCCAACAGGGTCAGCACGACCATCAGGGTCAGTAGGGACAGCATGGCCAACAGCAGCAGTTTCATCAGGGCCATCACGGTCAGGGGAGGAATGGCAATGGTCACTAGAGCCATGGGAAGCAAGGTCCGAGAGGGGGGAATTTTTTGGGGAAATGCTTTACTTGTGGCAAGATTGGCCACAAGGGCCAGGAGTGTCCTGATAGGGGTAGGGCCCCACAGTAACAGCAGGGTGCTCGACACGAGCCCCAAAGACCTATATTTCCCGTCGCCCTCCCAGCACCACCACAGATGCCAGCTTTGCCACCCATCCCAGCAGTCCCAGTCCAGCAGGGACAACTTCAGTACGGGCGAGTTTATCAACTCTAGCAGACCGTAGTCGACAGGATCCACTTTCTATTGAGGGTATGTTCTCTATTCAGGGGACTATGGGGCGTATTTTATTTGATACAGGGGCCACACACTATTTCATTGCCACGAGGTTTGCATGCACTTTGGGGTTGTTAGACACTGCAAAGAGCACGATTACTTGCGTAGATTCACCGCTGAGTAGGGGTTCTGTGATTTCTCTTATTTGTAGAGGTATGGGTATAGAGATCAGGAGATTTACTCTACCTGCTAATATGTTAGTATTATAGATGACTGAGTATGATGCGATCATTAGTATGGATTGGCTAGTTGTGTACCGAGCCATGATTGATTGTTTTAGTAGGAGTATCATTTTTTCCATACCCGGGCAGGAGATGTTTTTAGTGATGATGCCTCACCCTGAGGGAGGATCGTCCACTCACTTGTAATATATAGAGGAGGAGACCTCTAAGGAAGTGGTATTACCACTCGATTCGATTCCATTTGTTAGGGAGTTTGCTGATGTATTTCAAGATATACCTGGACTACCTCCTAGTAGAGAGATAGATTTTGTTATCGATTTGACGTCGGGCACTCGGCCAATTGCCCGCGTACCTTACCGTATGGCTCCAGCGGAAATGAGAGAGCTAAGGGAACAGATAGAGCAGTTTTTGGGCCAGGGGTTTATCCGAAGGAGTACTTCATCGTGGGGTGCCCCTGTGTTGTTTATAAAGAATAGGTATGGATCGTTGAGGTTGTGTGTAGATTACCGGGAGTTGAATAAAGTCACGATACGAAATAAGTATCCGTTTCCCCGAATCGATGACTTATTCGACTAGCTAAGAGGAGCTTCCTTCTTCTCAAAGATTGACTTGTGATTGGGATACTATCAGTTGCGTATCAGGGAACAGGACGTCTCGAAAACAGCTTTCTTGACGAGATATGGTTCTTACGAGTTTTGGGTTATGCCTTTTGGCTTGACCAATGCCCCAGCCGTGTTTATGGACTTGATGAATAGAGTATTCAGAGAGTTCCTAGACCAGTTCATCATTGTCTTTATTGATGACATTCTAGTTTACTCCCAGACAGAGGAGGAAGATGCTGAGCATTTGAGACAGGTTTTGCAGACGCTACGTCAGAACGAGCATTATGCAAAGTACAAAAAATGTGGGTTTTAGCTGAAGGAGGTTCAGTTTTTGGGGCATATCATTTCAGACCAGGGGATATTTGTTGATCCGGGGAAGGTATCCGCGGTGAGGGAGTGGGGACAGCCCACGACACCGACTGAGATCCATAGTTTCTTGGGCCAAGCAGGATACTACAGGAGGTTTAATCGGGGTTTCTCAAAGATAGAGGGTCCTTTGACACATCTGACTCGCAAAGCTGTGCCATTCATCTGGAGCGATGCCTGTCAGTTGGCATTCGATGAGTTGAAGGACAAGTTGACCTCAGCGCCTGTGTTAGTATTGCCCAGACCGGGAGTTAAGTATCTAGTCTACACCGATGCATCCTTATAAGGATTTGGAGGTGTACTGCAACAGGAGAGTCAGACCATAGCTTATGCTTCCCGTAAGCTTAAGCCTTACGAGAAGAATTACCCCACCCATGACTTGGAGTTAGCGGCAGTCATCTTTGCTCTTCAGATTTGGAGACACTATCTCCCGGGGGAGAAATTTCGGTTGTTCACAGACCACAAGTCTCTACAATACCTCTTCACGCAGAAGGAACTGAATATGCGTCAACGTCGGTGGCTTGAGTTTGTGAAGGATTATGAGTTTGATATCCAATATCACCCAGTGAAGGCTAACGTGGTAGCAGACGCGTTGAGCCGTAGGCCAGTAGATGAGGTGGCTAAGGTGTAAAAAGCTAAGTGGAAGGAGTTGGGACACCAGGATGTAGTGGCCCGATCATTCATGTCTGTGATGACTGTTACACCTCAGATTGTTATGAGAGTGATAAAGTCCTAGGCAAAAGACTCGTTCTGTCAGGAGCCGATAGTTCGATTAATAGCAGAGGGAGCCGAGTCCTATACCGTTAGTTCAGACGGCAGATTACGCTTCAATGGGAGATTGGTCGTTCTAGAAGGGGAAGACTTGCGACACGAGGTAATGACAGAGTTTCACGGCTCGCGATTCGCGATACACCCTGGTGGAGATAAGATGTACCAAGACATGAGACGACAATACTGGTGGAGCGGGATGAAGAGAGATATTGCCGTGTTCGTTTCTAAATACGCCACTTGTCAGCTAGTAAAGGTGGACCATCAGAAACTGGGAGGACTTCTACAACTATTAGAGGTTCCGATGTGGATATGGGAGAGCATATCCATGGACTTTATCACGGGGTTACCTACGTCACAGAGGGGTCACGACTCCATATGGGTAATTGTGGATAGATTGACAAAGGTTGCTCATTTTCTGCCCGTGAGGACAGACTACACTACGGGACAGTATGCCCAGATTTTTATTACAGAGATAGTGCGACTTCACGGGGTGCCTCTAAATATCGTGTCTGGCCGAAATAAGATATTTGTCTCACAATTTTGGGATAGTTTCCAGGAGAAGATGGGTACGGAGTTGCGACTGAGTACAGCGTATCACTCGCAGACTGATGGGCAAACAGAACGGACAAATCAGATGTTGGAGGATATGTTGCGTATGTGCATCCTAGAATTTGGAGGTGGATGGGAGCAGTACCTTCCACTGGTGGAGTTTGCTTATAATAACTCCTACCAGTTCACTATTGGTATGGCTCCATTCGAGGTGTTGTATGGTAGACCTTGTCTTTCCCCAGCATGTTGGTTAGATGTGGGGGATAACAAACTCCTTGGGCCGGAAGTAATTTAGGATACTTCGGCAAGGATAGAGATAATACGGAGCCGTATTGGGGTAGCTCAAGACCGATAAAAGAGTTATGCCGATGCCAAGAGGTTCTTTAGGGAGTTCAATGTGGGGGACCAGGTTCTACTCAGGGTATCTCCTATGAATGGGATTATGCATTTTGGGAAGAAGGGGAAACTGGCACCAAGATATGTGGGGCCATTTCCTATCATCGAGTGGATTGGGCCAGTTGCGTATAGACTTGGGTGACCAGAGCACTTGCATAGGATTCATGATGTGTTCCATATTTCCTCGCTAAGAAAATACCTTAGGGAAGATTTGGCCCATACCCACATTGCTTTAGAGGACATCGATCTTTAGCCTGATAGTTCCTACGAGGAGGGGCCAATTACTATTCTGGACCACAGCGAGAGGAAACTGAGGTCGAAGACAGTACCATTAGTACGCGTGCAGTGGCGGCATCATGATGCCGAGGAGTCCACATGGGAGCATGAGGATGAGATGCGCGAACGTTATCCAGAGCTATTTTTACCAGGTATTCATTAGTTCCGAATTTCTGGGCGAAATTCTGTTATTAGGGGGGAAGTATGTAATACCCCGTAATTTTATTGATTTTTATTTAAGGGATTAATTGAATTAAATGAGAATTAATTGGGAATTAATCCGGATGTAAATACTAGCGAGACGTGTGTTAGTATTTGAGTATGATGTTAAAATTGAATATTTCTGAGTATATATGGTAATATATGAGTATTGAAAATATTTAAATTATCACGAGGCAGAAATACGACAATTTGAGAAATTTAGTTGGAACGCGGGTGTCAGTCGCATCAGGAATGAATTTATTTAAATTAAAAAGTAAATTGTATTTTTATCAATCGAATGATCATTTTGAGTGCGCCAACGCGTCTGGAAGGATCGAAATAGTCAGAAAACACTAGCCGAGGGTTTAGTTTGGGTCCCGAGGCATCTTTAGGCCAAACCGGCAACCTAGAAGGGTATTTTGGTAATTTTAAAAATTGAGGAATTAAAACCCACGAATTTTAGAGGTTAGTTATATATTATTTGAGAGGCCACTAAGGCCATTACCATCAAAAGATAAGAGAGCGGGATACGGAGGTTTTGAGAGAAGTTAGAAAGAGGGTAAAGGAGGTTCCAAACCAAACCATCTCCCATCAACAGAAATTTGAAAGGATTTGTGACCGGAAAGAAGGGAAAGAGACAACCTTGATCATCAACAACGAACCAGAAAATTGTATTTAAGGCAAGTGATTTGATGTCATTAATTGCAATGAATATTTCCTCCATGTTTAGTGTAGAAACTATTTTTGTCATAGAAGTTTTTGACGAAAAACCCAATGGAATTATTGTGAAACTCGTGATTTTGGGTAGGGATTTGCACGTATAATGATTATGGACGAATTCAATACGCAAAAATGTAACTTTGGATGATTTAAAAATGGATTAATAAGAGTATTGGTAGTCAATAAAATTCTGAGTGCATGTTCATAGGGTTTGGGGCAAGAATTAGGGATTTATGATTTTGGCATGTTGATTAGTAAGATTTGACCCCAAAAATATGTTAAGGAGTAATCTAGGGTGACTTAAAATAGTTTAAAAACATTAAAACATAATTTTGATGATCTTAGGATGAATTTAGAGAAGAGAAAAATGAAGAAAAACGAGTTGGGAAAATTCTGGGCGTTTTCTGCCATCTCGTTAGAAGACCTGCCTAGGTCGTTCGAACGACCTCGTTCGAATGAAACTTCTAATGAGATTATAGTGTGACACCCCGACTAATTAAATACCGGGTAGCTACTCCTTTATTAAATTAAATCAAAACGCCAAGTTGGCTCAGTTAATAGCATCACTGTCGAAAACATTTTATTATTACTAACCACCTAGTATTTAAAAAGTAAGTTGCCAAATTTTAATTAAAGTCTGATTAACATGCAACAAGTGTAATGAAGAAATAATAACACCATTCACCATAATGAAGTAATAGAATGACCAACGCATGATATAAGTAAATCTGGAGGAAAAACTCCCCACAACACAATCCCACAACTGAAGTAAATAAAAAAAATACTGAATACTGAATGAATACATGCCAAAGTCTGAAAAACTGAAATGGAAATGTATTCAATAGAATTTGGGCAACATGCCCTACAACTGAGGAATACTGAATAAGGAATCCAAATGATATAAGCGTCTAAAAGCAAATCCCTGTAGCTTCCACAAGCAGCTACAGCTCGTCATCAGAATGAGGATCCTATGCATGGTGACCTTGTGGCTGGGCACCTAAAATGGTTTTACAAAAAGATAGATTTGAAAGCAAACGGGTCAGAGCCCGAATGTGGAGATATTTTAAAAACCTGCAAGTGCTTTAAAAACATTTAAAACAGTATATGCAAAGTACATGTTAGGACGTGCTCTCACATGATATACTCACCTCTCGTCTAACTGTGCACTCCTAACGTTCCTGTACCCATTCATATGTTATCTCATAACTATCTAAAGAGTTTCTAACACTTCTACTCGGTTCACGATTTAAGTTCCATCATTGACAATTAAATAGAGAGTTCTACATTAATTCTTGAATTCCCAATTACTAACAAAACCATTTATTGATAACATCCCTTTTTTTTTTTATCTTTTCAAAACATTACCATAATTATACTCACAAGTTAACATAATAAATTCCTTCTCATATAACCGTATATTTTTCACATCATAAATATACAATACAAGCACCCAAAGGCTAAGCTGCGGTGCACACATACTCTGCTATCCACCCCGGTACATCACGTACATAAGGGTCACGCATTCCGAATCTCTCAGGAATCGTTCAGATAACAACATCACAAATAATGGAGGCGAACACAGTCACCATCACATGGGTCACGCACATACCTACGCTCCCATGATCAGCAAAACTTATTAATATCCCAATAAGTCCTTCAATGACCTATGTTCATCGAGGTAACCAATCTAAATCCGGGCAACACAAGGATAAGAAGGCCCTAAGCGAACGTAAACCTCCCGTGATAGCAAGTATGGTAGGTATGTCATACACATAAAGTTATATATTAAGCATTCACACATCTTAGATATCTCAATATTAATAAGGATATATTCTACATTATTATACCATTATTCCCAATTCATATATTTCAAGTATCCCGGTAATATATAAATTAAATAGTCGACACGTCTCACGTCGTGATTTCTTAAACTTAAAACCTATCTCAAATAGATTTTTAAGTTCCCATAATTCCCACATATAACATCTTTATACCTAAGGTCTTTACTTCTGCCCCAAACCTTATTTCATCAAATTATTCAAATTTGTACTATTAACCCAAATATTATCTCACATAAAGAATTTCATTAATTTAGAATAATTACTCAAATTAAATTCCAAGTAAAGTCCAATCTCATAATCATGCCTACTGGTCTTCCTTAAGGTTAAGGGTATTCACAATGTCTCCAATAATATTATCCAAGGGTTAACACTATAAAAATTTAATTAGGGAAAGTACTTTATTCATTCTGGGAAGGTCGATCGATCGACCTTTGCCTTCGATCGATCGATGGTGGTCGATCGATCGACTGATGAATGTCGATCGATCGATTGCACAGGTATGGTTACGGACTGCTTCGTTTTGCAGTTACAGTTTCGACCCAAAACTCCATTTTTAAGCATGAAACTCCAAGATAAGGTTACTCTAACATTATACTAACATCCTACAACAGTATTAACATTCTAAGTCCCATAATTCATCATTTAAAAGCTTAGTTTAGATCAAAACTACATCAAAATAATTTCCAGAATTCTTCCATTCAAGAACATCATCAAACTTCTTCTAATTCCACTTTTAGATCATCAAGGTTCTGTTTATAACATATAAATTCGTCCAGAATATACTACATGCAATTCCTACATAAATCATGGCCTCTAACTTTCAATTCATGGGTCTAATTTATCTCCAAAAATCAATTTCGAAATTCCTAAACATGGGAACATATCTTGAATCAAAAGAGTTTAAATCACTTGCCTTAATTTATCTCAGAATTTGGTGTAGAATCTTGAAGTTAGGTTGTCCTCCCTCTGTTTTTTTGCAGAATTCTCTTCCCTCTCTCTCTCTCTCTCAAGCTCTTCTCAAGGTTTCCTTCTCTCTCTCTCTCTCAAGCTTTTTCCAAGGTTGAAGATAATGGAGTGTGGAGGTGTGTAATGGTTTTTGGAAGTTGGAATGATATATCAACTTCTCCCGTAGCCCATAATGGCATATAGTGTGGTTAGTGGGTTAAGTGGGTTGAGGAAATAGTCAGATTGTAATCTCTATTTTCGTCACTTTTTAATTCCCAAAAATGCAATTTACCAAAATACCCATTCTGATGCCGGTATGGCCCACAAATACCCCGGGACCCAAACTAAACTTCCGGCTAGTGTTTTCTGACTATCTCGACCCTTCCGGACGCGTTGGCGCACTCAAAACGACCATACGGTTAATGGAACTAAAATTCACTCTTTAATTTAATAACAAAATACCATGACGTGGCGGTCACACGCGTCAAGCAAAATTCCCAAATTGCCGTATTTAAATCTCACGACAATTTCAATATTACCAATAATCATATAATGCCAAGTATACACATTATAATAAAATATGAACTCACATCACGTTAATATTTTTATCCGGATTAATTTCCAATTAATAGACATTTAATTCAATTAATCCCCAAAAATAAATATCACAGAAAATACGGGGTATTACATACTTCCCCCCTAATAACTGAATTTCGTCCCGAAATTCGGAAAAGTAAGGTACGCCCTAAAATATGTAACCTCCAGTGTTCAAAACAATTATATAGAGAAGTCCAAATTACTAAAACCCTCGCTTCACAATGAGTTTGTTTAACATTCTTGATACCTTATCAGAAAATCTCGATAATCATATAATGCCAAGTATACACATTATTATAAAATACGAACTCACATCACGTTAATATTTTTATCCGGATTAATTTCCAATTAATAGACATTTAATTCAATTAATCCCCAAAAATAAATATCACAGAAAATACGGGGTATTACATATAGTACCCCTTCAAACGAGTTCATTCAAAGCCTTCGTTCTAATGAACCTCGTTCGAACAACCTCGTTCGAACGAGACTTCTAACGAGATGACAGAATGGCCTTTTTAGGCCTGATTTTATTTAGAACTTCCAGTAGACTTACTTAATTGAGTGTTAACCTTCCCTTGTTAACTAGTGGGTATAGTTGTGAGATTTGGGTACATTGAGGATTGAAACTTAGAATTTTGTAGTGAATCGGGTGACACTTATGGGTTAGGAAATAAGTACTTAAAATTACGACGTGAGAAGGGTTGATAACTTTTAATGTATATTATTCGGGGATTTGTAAACGTATAACATTTAATGACGGTATAGGAATGTAAAATATACCTCTATTGATATTATAAGATATGTAAGATGTGTGAATGCTTAGTATATGTGATTATCTGTGTCTAACATACGTACCATACTTGCTATCACGGGAGGTCGGCGTTTGATTAGGGCCATCTAATCTTTGTGTGCCCATGGGGGGATTTAGATTGGTCCTTCGAGGACATAGGTCAGAGAATGACTTATTGAGGAGTAAATAAGTCTGTTGATCATGGGAGCGTAGGTATGTGCATGACCCACGTGATGTGAACTATGTTCACCTCCATTATGTCTGTTTGTTACTTGTCGAAACGATTCCTGAGAGATTCGGAATACGTGATCCTTATGTACGTGATGTACCGGGATTTGATAGGAGAGTATGTGTGCATCACAGCTTAGTCTAGGGGTGCCATTATTGTATATTATCATGATATTGATATACTGAATTATTGAAATGAACTATTTATATAAGTACAAGTGTGAATTAATGTAACATCTTTGTAGATTTAAAAATGGGAAAACTCTTAGTAATTATTATAACTAATTCTGAGTAAAAACATTAAGACCTCCAGTTTACATTAAGACATTGGGAAATGAAATTTGAATTGTAAAGTAATGTCAGGTCGTGGATTGCACTAGTTTGATAGTAGTATAACTAGAACGGGTACATGTACGATAGGTGTGCACAATTAGTTGAAAGGTGAGGAACTCATGTGAGTGCACGCACTATCATGTATTTTATATTCACTGTTAAATGATATTAAACACTTGCTGTATTTTAAACTGCTTTCACAATTGGGCTCTGACCCGTTTGCTTTCAAATATATTTTCTTGTAAAAACATTTCAGGTGCCCATCCACAAGGACACCAAGTGTAGGAGTTCCATTCCAGTGACGTATTGTAGTTGTTGTGGAAGTTACAAGGCCTCGATAGTATACGCCTCCACTTTCTACCTTGACTCTATTTTACTCATCTGTAGGGCATGTCGCCCCTTTTCTTGTAGAGACATCCTACTTACTCAATTTTATTTCAGATTTTGGGTTGTAATTAATTTATGATTCAGACTTGGTACAGTTTTATTCAGTATTTCGGATTATTTCCGAGGAGTGTTCCTCCAGATTCATTTATTCCTTTATCATTATAATGTAACTGTAATGTGGTTGTGATATCATCATTTCATAATTTAATACTTATTGTATGTTAGTCGGATTTAATTAAAATTGATAACTCACTTTTTAAATATTAGGTGGCTAGTAATTATTAAAACGCTTTTCGACAGTGATGCTATGAACTGAACCAACTTGACATTTTGTATTAATTTAATAAAGGAGTAGCTACCCGGTATTTAATTAGTCGGGGTGTCACACACAGGGCCAGGGTTTGAACCCCTTACCAAATTATGTAAGTTTTTGAAAAAGTTTAACTTGATTATCATCTTTTTTAGTTAATCCGACACTAATTTATATGTTATATTTGCAGATTGTACAGAAGGTATATCGGACCAAGTATGGGAGATGATTATCCCTATTATCGGAAACATCCTTGCTCGTCTATTGGGAAACAGCTACGTCGACATAGCCTCGGTAAGAGATGACTACTGTTGGACCCCAGGCTGTTGAGGGGTCAAAGAAAAGTGAGGTTCCAGAGGGTTATTCCACAAACCATCCTCTTTAGTAGAAAAAGAAAAAGGATGCCCCTAAGTGGACGACCCATGACCCAATCATCCCTATCAAGGATGACACCATGAAGGCAGCACGCCTTGCCCAGCTGGGCATGAATGTTGAATCTTTATTCGGAATCTCATTTAGGGCCAAGAGTCCATCATTATAATTGTCCCCGAGTGTGAAAATAGTTATTTTGATGCTCAAGACCCCCCTTGGGTCTTCAATTTTGCGTTTTATAGGGCCACTCAGGTAAAATTTCTTATTTTTTTTAATGTACTTATTTTTTCATCAAGTGTTGTGTCGTCCGTGCTAACTTATCTTCATATCTTATAGTTAATCATTGCCCTTCAGAATATTCAATTATAGCCAAGTGAGGCCGATAAGAAATTTAAGGCGGTTGAGAACACTGTGTTTGAGAATAAAAATATAATGAAACAGTTGTCCAAAATAAAGGTTGATTGTAATTCCAAGGTTGTTGAGCAAAGGGGGAGGCATCGGGACCAGATGCTAATCATGAAGCTAGACTATCAAGCCAAAATGGATGAGCTAAACAATAGGCTAAAGAAGTAGGCTGAGGATAAGACTAGGAAGGTCAAGGATGTAGTTGAGAAGGCTCTTACAAACTTCAAAGAGTCTGATGAGTTTTTTGATTATACGATCCAATATCTAGAGAAAGGTGCCAAGATTACTTATGATCAAGTATCTAACATGTTCCCGGACCTATCCACATCTGACCCTTAGCTAGATGAGGTCCTTACTTCTTTCAGCCTGGCCGATCCAAAGAGCGTTGAGGCTTTGAACCAGGTCCAAGAAAAGGTTGATGTTCCCCCAACTATAACTAAGACTGCAAGTATCAACCCTGAGGTTACAGAGGGGCAAGTAACCAAAAAGGCTATACTGCCAACCCACCTAAGATCCTCGTCGTGCTGACAGAGACCGAGCAGACTTTTGCAAAGAACTAAAATTTACTCATTTATTTCTCTGTTGAGCTACCGCTTGTGCTCATTGTGCCCTTTTTGTGTATCTTCAACATTTAAACAATCTCACTTTCAAACGTTACTATTTGTAATAATTTTTTATTTCTTGTAGTTTTTGAACAACTTTAATGTCTTATAATCTCAATCACATGCTTTGAATGATATGTTGATTTTTTAATACCAATTGTTCTCTTTGAGTTAACACTTTATCACCAAATTATTGACGTTTGAGCATATTGTCCATATTGTTCCTTAGGGTTATTTATCACCATTTAATGGAATGATGGTACACATAATACTTTCTAGAAAATGACATTTTAAAATGCCCACTCTCATATCGTGGGGAGAGAGGATAGTTAAATTAATCGATCACTATAAATGATGTTGCACTTACCATACGATAAATGATCTCGACATTATTGGAAGGAAATATTAGAGTCGAGACTCCTCAATCATTCTTCTATTATCGAGAAAGAGTTATAAATTAATCCATTATAATAAATGATGTTGCACTTAACCATACTAAAATGATTTTTACCTTCACTACTTGAAGTGATGTTCGAGTAGTTGTCCCTCCTTTCGAATTTATTAGAATGATATTTTGGAGCCGAGTCTCCTTAATCATTCTCGTATCATCGAGAAAGAGTTATAAATTAATTCACCATAATACATGATGTTCCACTTAACCATACTTAAATGATTTTTCCTTCACCACTTGAAGTGATGTTTAAGGAGTTGTCCCTCCTCTCGGCGTTATTGGAAGGATATGTTGGAGCTGAGACTCCTCAATCATTCTCGTATTGCCAATAAAGAGTTATAAATTAATCCACCATAATAAATCATGTTGCAATTAACCATAATTAATTGATTTTTACCTTCACCACTTGAAGTGGTGTTCAAGGAGTTACCCCTCCTCTCGGCGTCATTGAAAGAATATGTTGTAGCCGAAGCTCCTCAGTCATTCTCGTATCTCCAAGAAAGGCTTATAAATTAATCCACCATAATAAATCATGTTGAATTAACCATAATTAATTGATTTTTACCTTCACCGCTTGAAGTGATGTTCAAGGAGTTGTCCCTCCTCTCGGCATTATTGGAATGATATGTTGGAACCGAGACTCCTCAATCATTCTCGTATCGCTAAGAAAGAGTTATAAATTAATCCACCGTGATAAATTATGTTTCACTTACCATACTTAAATGATTTTTACCCTCATCACTTGAAGTGACGTTCAATAAGAGGACCCTCCTCTCGGTGTTATTGGAAGGATATGTTGGAGCCGAGGCTCCTTAATCATTTGTGTATCGTCGAGAAAGAGTTGAAAATTAAACCACCATAATAAAAGATGTTGAACTTAACCATACTTAAATGATTTTTACCTTAACCACTTAAAGTGATGTTCAAGGAGTTGTCTCGAGGCTCCTCAATCATCCTTGTATCACCGAGAAAGAGTTATAAATTAATCCACCATAATAAATGATATTTCACTTAACCATACGTAAATGATTTTTACCTTCACCACTTGAAGTGTTGTTCAAGGAGTTGTCCCTCCTCTTCGACTTATTGGAAGGATATGTTGGAACCGAGACTTCTCAATAATTCTCGTATCACTGAAAAAGAGTTAAAATAAACCACCATAATAATTGATATTGCACTGAACCATACTTAAATTATTTTTACCTTAACCACTTAAAGTGATGTTCAAGTAACTATTCCTCCTCTTGGCGTTATTGGAAGGATATGTTGGAGCTGATACTCCTCAATCATTCCCGTATCACTAAGAAAGAGTTCTAAATTAATCCATCATAATAAATGATGTTGCACTTAACCATACTTAAATGATTTTTACCTTCACCACTTGAAGTGATGTTCAAGGAGTTGTCCATCCTCTCGGTGTTATTAGAAGGATATGTTAGAGCTGAGTCTCCTCAATCATTCTCGTATCGTCGAGAGAGGGAGTTATAAATTAATCCACCATAATAATAAATGTTGTTGATGTAAAAAACTAGATTTGATCTAAGCTATTAATCACATATTAATATGAGTAAAGAAATAAGACAAGAGATTTTTAAAGTGGTTCAGCCTTCAGGAAAATGGCCTACGTCCACTGGTTTGTATTATTGGGTGTCTTGCCTTGATCTCGATTATGCTCGCTTGCCCTGCCAAGAGGGTATTACAATGTATTTATAAACTTTGGGTTGTCAATATGAATGGATAGTGTGGCTTTAACGAATAGGCATATACATTTGTACATGGTAAGGAATGACTGTAATACAATAAACATTGAATCTATCTGGTCGTTTGGCCTTCTTAATAAGTAGCTCGGTACGCTGAGCAGCTCGGTACGTTGGGTAGCTCGGTACACTAAGTTTCTTTATACATTGAGTAGCTCAGTACTTGAACTTGTTCTGTGTATGATGACACATGTCTTTATATAATCGATCCATGTCAGCTGACTAATTTTTGTATCAACAGAAGCCCCTAATGTTTCACAGTTTAGGTTAGATGTGAGAGTGTGGAATATTTTACCCAAAAAGTTATTCGGGCACATTTCCCATGTCTTGGTTAATTATAGACCTTCAACAATTGTAAGAAATTTCAACTTTGCATAACAGTTTTGAGCGCAAAATGGCAAATATGTAAATATTTTGAGTTCTAGTGAACACTTGGATATTTGCATCTTTTTCCTCTGATTAGCCATAGAGAACGCAACCGTCGTCACTTTTGTTCATTACTTTTCTTGTTTTTCTAGGAGACATATATAAAGACGGTAAAATCCGATTGTCTTCTACCTTTTTTCCATCTTGTTTTCAAAGTCCTTGTTTTCTCTTTTTCATTCTTACGAACATTCTTTCTGTGATTTGCCTGATCTTGTGTAAGAATTCCTTCCTTCCTTCTTATTTCTTTGCTTTAGTCACCATGGTTTACTTTATTGAGTCATTGGATAAGTTTATAACTGATTTTGCGATTCCTTCCTGGGTTGATTTGGAAGAACTTGCTTGTCCTACTGATCTATTTTCTATAGCTGAGGGACACTGGTTTCCCTCTATTTTTGTAGCAGAATGCGATTTTTCCTTCCCTCCCAATCCCCTATGTTTGAAATTTTGCCAATATTTCGATATTGTACTTGTAAAAGTAGTTCCAAATACATTAAGGGTAGTTAATGGCGTACATAGGCTGAATCAAATACATGAAACTCATTTAGGGATTCCTGAAATAATGTTTTGTTATAAATGGGTCACCGGTGACACCACTTTTTATTTAAAAACTAGGTTTGTTAACAAAGCCTTAGTGGTCAATCTCCCTGATTCTAATAGGGATTATTTTGATCATAGGGTTGTGATGAAAAATTGGTAACACCCCCCATTAAATGGAAATGACTTGCACCAAGGTCCCATATGTCCACCTTATGGTAATGGGATAAGTTGTTCTTTATTTTTAAACTAGCTCTATTTTTGTTTGATAAAATGTTTCACTGACTTTTACTTTCTTCAATTTTAATTTGCATTTAACAGTAAAAGAAAACCCCCAAAAGAGAGTGATATTAATATATAAGAGTTGAAGTTTATCTGGGGTCTTCATCAATTAGTTGCTGGGGAGCATGTGAGATATGCTTCCTATTTGTTGACATACAAGATCAACACTTATTTCTTTATTGCTCGGCCTACTACTCCTCATTCTTTAGTGATTGATCTTGAGCAAGTTCCAGCATCTTCTTCAAATGTTGAAGAATCTTCCTATGATTTGGCTACTTCCATTGCTGATCTGATGATGAAGAAAAGGAAAATGCCTGATCTCTTTGCTAATATTATTCCTAGTGCTGATGGGACAAAAAAGAACAAAGAAGATATCCTAGCTAAAGGGATTAATACAAAGTATGTTGCTCCATCTGAAAGGGTAACTACATCTGTTAAGGTGGTTACCAAGAAGCCCCCTATTGCTAAAAAAGAGGCAGCACATTTGATTGAAGAGGCTGCACCTTTAAGAAGACTGAGAAATGGTCATGTTAAAAAGACCATTGATGTTGTTTCTCAACCTATTGGGGTTGAATCACCTTCCTTGAGTGTTGGTCTTCCAGTATTCATTACTCCTGGTTTGGCCAAAAAATTAATCTGGTCTGGAACTCTTCTTAATCACAGAGTTGTTGAGACCTCTACTCCTCAGGGAAAAGTCTCTGATTTTGTAGCCCAACACCTTGAATCAGTAAGTATTATTACCTTGTCATTTCAGTTCTGCTTTCAATTTTCATATACGAACTTGAGTTTCTCTTTGTTTTGTAGTTTTTGTTGTATTTTAATAATATCTTAGAATAGTATGAAGCTATCAAAGTTGTTTCCTCTTTCAGTGAAGTAAAAGAAGACCTTGTTGGGTTATCAAAATCTTTGGAGGACTCCTGAGAAAAATATGAAGATAACAAAACTTCATCAGAGAATAAAATCAAGGATGTTGAGATAGCTCAGCAAAAAGTTGTGGATGTTGCAAAGGAGGTAGAGGATAAATTGAAGGTCGCTACCACCAGCAAGGAAGAAATTAAGGGAAAGCTTGAAGAGGCTAAACGGTGTAAGAAAGATCTTGAAGAGAAGGTAAAATTTGTTGAAGATATACTTAGGGAGAATGCTTCCTCGGAGAGGACGAAGAGGAGCTTTGCTGTAAAAAAGTCATTTAGCCTTGGTTGGGACAAATGGTGGAATAAGGCTCTAACTGCTGCCTCTGCTCAAATCGAGTATGCAAATTTTAAATTCTTCAGGGATGGCTGGATTGCAGCGTGGAAAGAGTTGAATGTTGCTGAAGACTCTGAATTATTTCAGAAACATGTCCACTGTCCTCCTCCTACCATTGGAGAATAAGAAGAAGAAGCTGGATCTGATGAATCTTCTTTGATGGTGGTGGAACAAACACCTGTTTCCACTATCCTTCAGTCTTTCTAGAAAGCCCAGTAGACAAAGACTTCCTCCGAACAATATCCACTACCTTTCGAGTAACTTTAGCATCCAAATAGTTCTTCAAAATCAGCTAAGAATGTGGTGGGGGATAAGGATAAGGTGTAAAGTTGTTTGACAGTTTTTCTTTGCTTTACTTTATTTTTCTTTTGTTTTGTACCTCTAGTTGTACTCTCATCTATTATGATCAATAAAATTGACTTGTTACTTATCTTAACTTCTCCTTTACTGTTCAATATATCTTTTATTGGTCTGTTTTTACTTTTCCTTACTAGTTTATTGCCAGGATGGAATAATTACCAGTTCATAATACAGAGTTAATGAAGAAATATACATACTACTTCAAAGATGGTCGTTCATATTTCAATGAAGCATAAATAATTGACTTCCTTAGTCCTAATACCTCTGAACAAGCAATTAAGGCTTACCATTACTTGAAATGCTTACTTGATCGTGCAATAGCGAATAAGGTAGCTTACTATGAAATGATTGAAGATCTTCATAGAATGATTGAAGAACTTCAACTTCAACACAAGGAATCCACTTCTCTTCTTCATGAAGGTTATGAGAAGAAATACCAATAATTGAGCGATGATTGGGGTTATGATAAATTCATTTCTGCCAATAATAAAAGAGAGAGTGTGCTGAAATTTGAAATTGAGGAGCATAGAAGCATTGCCAAACTGCTGGAGGAGGACAATAATGCTTTGAGAGAAGAATTGAGATAGTTAAAATCAGTTTCTTCCTCTGGAGCTATAGTCCCAGTTAATGATGAAGGTATTTCCTTTTTAGAGACTAAAAATGCTTCACTAAGAGAAGAATTGGAAACATTGAAAAGAGTTAGACCTGCATCCATTTCCCGGGGTAGGACAAGAGCAGGTCGAAGTAGCATTGAAGATACTAAAACTCGACAGGTCTTAGAAAATTAAGTTTCTCAATTGAAGGAGAAGAATCATGCTCTGGAAGACATGTCTTAGAAAATTCAAACTCTTACAAAATAATTATCCACACAGAGTTCTTCGTTGTCGAATAAAGAAAGTGTGCTGAGAAGACTGCATCAACGTGTTGAATGACTAACTTATCAGTTTCACAAACAGCCCAGAGAGTTCTGGATGGAGGGATATAATGAGGCTTTATATCATCTTGATACCAGATTGAAGCAATCAAACAATGAAGGGTACAAACAAGGATGGATGAACATTTTAACTGTAATGAAAGTAGAGTAAGGAACTGAATTGTGGGATTGGTATGACCCTGGGTTACTTGATCTGCTAAAATTGTCTTTCCATCTAGATGTTAATTGGATTCCAGTTCATTCTATTCCCCATTGTTTGATTTCCAAGTACCTGGGTGATTACAGTCTTCATGAATAATTTGAGATATCTCGACCTCCTTTTTTGCTAGACCGACCAAGTTCAAGTAACACCAGAATGCTTCAAGATTTGAACTTTATCAATTCTTCTTATGCTTTATATGACCCTCCAGCTGGAATGGATCCTGTATCAAAATCTGAAGAAAATAAACCAATAGAATAGGCTATTTATATTTTGTTAGTAATTGTTGTTGTAAATGAAGAAAAATCATCTTCTTGTAATTTTGTTTCCTTGTAAATAATATTTGCATGATGTTTATTTTGTCAATATTTGTTCATAACATGATATCAAAGATATTAGTAATGTACAGTAATGGGTTATTTTCCAGTCATTGAATATATATATATATTTGAATGGACATTTTTCCCTTTTTGATTTGATTGACGAGACAATGGAACTTTTTCCCCATGTGTTTGTCTAGTTGTAGTGATTTTTTATCACCCATAAGTGCCTAAGAAATGGAATGTTTATCCAATGTTCCTTCTTAGTTGTAGTAATCATTTAGATAAATAATTGCCTTGGTTCCTAGGCAGTGGATTTTTTACCCAACTTCTTGCCTAGTTTAGATGCCTCTTGGGTCACCCATAATCAAGCAAGACTTGCATTGCTCAATTGATTTACCAATATTATTAGTGTCTTTGTTGATGCCGACCATCATTTGGCTAGAATTTGCTGATACCGACTAACTTTTAGCTGGTGGTTGTTAATGCCGGCCAACTTTTAGTTAGTGGTTGTTGATGCCGACCAATATTTAGTTGGTGGTTATTAACGCCGACCAACTTTTAGTTGGTGGTTGTGCATTTTCAAATGTTGCAATCTGTTGAGTATAGTGTGTAGCACTAGTACTCCGGAAAAAAATGATTGGGGAAATCATATTTTTCATTCATATTGAAAGAATTGAGTACATGGACTATTACATCACTGGTAGTACTTTTGCAGGTGCTCTGCATTCCAGGCATTCTTGAATTCTTCCCCTTCAAGAGATTTATTATGCATATGCTAGATCAGATAACTGTCGTGATGAGATAGGTCCCATTCCAATTTGCCTCCAACTTATTGTGCTTTTGAATTACCTTATTGATCATGTAATCACCTTCCTTTAGATCACATTTCTTTACCCTTTTATTATAGAACATAGCAGTCCTTTGCTGATAAGCTGCATTTCGGATCGTTGCATCTTTTGACTTCTTCGAGCATGTCCAAATCCAATCGTCTCATCAAATCACTCATCAGAGAATTGAAATTGAGTACCCTATGAGTAGGTAATCCTAATTCAGCAGGTATCACTTCTTCACTCTGAAAAGCCAACATGTATGGGGTTTCTCTCTTTGCTGTTCGGGGAGTTGTTCGGTAAGTCTATAACACTGATTACAACTCATTGATCCGATTCCTTTTAGCATCATCTAGTCTCTCCTTTAACCCATTCAGTAAAGTTATGTTCATCACCTCTGTTTGCCCATTACTTTGGGGATGACCTGGGGCTGAATGGACTTTTTGAATGTTGGACTGTAGACAGTACACTGTAAATTCATCATTGTCAAACTTGGTACCGTGATCAGTGATAAAGGCATCGGGTAGACCATATCTTCAAATTATATTCTTCCAAATTAATTAATAGACCCTTTCATAGGCCATATCGATGAGAGGTTCAGCTTCCACCCACTTTGAGAAGTAATAAATAACTACCACCAAATATTTGAGTCATCCTCTTGTAGTTGGCAGAGGCCTAACTAAATCTATTCCCCACATAGAAAATGGCCAAGGTGAAGTGATTGGTGTTAACAGTGCCTGGGGAGTTCTTTGTATAGTAGAAAATCATTGACACTTGTCATATTTTTTAGCATAAGTCGTACCATCAGTGCGCATTGTTAGCCAGTAGTATCCTTGCATACTCATTCTCTGTAGTAGAGTTCTTCCTAGTACGTGATCCCCACAAGATGCTTCATGAATTTCCTCTATTAGATTCGTGACTTCTGCTGGATGAACACACCTCTATAAACCAACTATCAAACCTCTCCTGTAAAAAATTCCATTATTCAAAACATATATGGCGGCATTGTACTTCAACCTTTTGGCTGCAAGTAGGTCAGCTGGTAAATTACCTTCTTCAATATAATCCCTAATGGGATCCATCCAAGATGGTCCCATATCCAAGGCGATAAAATTCACCATCAGTTCTTCATCAATATTTCTTCTTGTAAGTACTTAAATGGGGATTGTTCTTTGTAGCTTGGTGCGAGTAGCTGAACCTAACCGAGCAAGTGCATCTGCCCTAGCATTCTCTAATCTAGGTATTCTAATCACCTGAACAGCTACCAAGTTTGATACAATCTCCAAAACCTTGGCTAAGTATCTTGACATAAACTCCCCTTTTGCTGCGTAAAGACTTAGCATCTGATTCACCACCAATTATGAATCATTGAACACCACAACTTGCTCTACATTCAATGATTTAGCTAAGTTGAGGCCCATAATCACGGCTTCATACTCATCTTCATTATTGGAAGCTTGGAATTGGAAACGCAGAGCATATTCAATGTCTATCCCCTATGTACTGTTGAGAATAATTCTAGCTCTGCAACCTGTTGCACATGAAGAACCATTGACATATAAATTACATATAGGAATACTATCATCAAATCCTTGGTCTAACAGAATCCCATGATGTAATATCTTATCCTTCCTTTCTTCATACTTCCTTTTCAACTCTTATACTTTACTAGAGGATTCTAGTTGATTGGTTGCCATCCCTTCTGGCAATTTTATTGCTGGGAGTTGATCAGGGGTATTATCTGTTCATCCTTTTGCATCTTTGAGTTGCTCTGTATTGGTCCCTTATTGATCAGAGACATCTGGGTAGGTAAACTCAGCAATGAAATCTGACACTACCTGTCCTTTGAGAGAGGACCTTGGCTCATAAATAATGTCGTATTCCCCTAACTCCACTGCCCAATACATCAATCTTCCAGAATTATCTGGCTTATGTAAAGCCTGCCTGAGTGACATGTTAGTACATACCATAATTGTATGGTCTTGAAAATATGGTTTCATTCTCCTTCTTACTTTAATCAATGCCAATTCCAACTTCTCCAATTTAGGATACCTGATTTCTGCTCCCCTGAATGCCTTGCTAGTATAGTAAACCGATTTTTGCACTCCATCTTCTATTCTTATCAAGGCTGAATTGGCTACACTTTCTGAGACATCTAAGTATAAGTATAATTTTTCTCCCGCTACTGGCCTGGACAATAAAGGAGGTGTTTCCAAGTATCTCTTTAATTCTATGAACGCCTTTTCGCATTCATCATTCCACTCAAAGGTCTTTCTAAGCACCTTGAAGAATGAAAGACATCAATCAGTTGCTCGGGAGACAAATATATTGAGAGCTGCAATACGCCCCGTAAGGCTTTGGACTTCTTTCTTGGTGGTTGGAGATTGTAACTCCAACAAGGCTTTTATCTTGTCAGGGTTTGATTCAATACCTCTTTGATTCACAATGTATCCGAGGAACATGCCTTTGTGTACACCAAAAATGCACTTGGTCGGGTTCAGCTTCATCTGGTACTTCTCCGGTCGATCAAATTTTTGGCTCAAATCAGTTATATGGTTATAAGCTTTCTTGCTTTTAGTCAACATGTCGTCGACATATACCTCCATATTTTTGCCAATCTGCTCCGTAAATACCTTGTTTACCAGCCGCTGATATGTAGCACCTGCATTTTTAAGACCAAAAGGCCTAACATTATAATAATATAGTCCTCGGGGGGTAATAAAAGAGGTACTTTTCTTATCTTTTGGCTTCATTTTAATTTTATTATATCCAGAATAGAGGCCTCCATGAAGCTTAGCAGCTTATGCCCTGAAGTTATGTCCACTAGCTGATATATTCTAGGCAGAGGAAAATGATCTTTTGGTCAAGATTTATTCAGATCTGTGAAGTCCACACACATTCTCCACTTATTATTATTCTTTTTGACCATCAAAACATTTGCCAACCAATTTGGATATTTCATGTCTTCGATGAAAGAAGCTTTTTACAGCTTTTACACTTCTTCTTGAATAGCCTAGTTTTTTTTTGGACTAAAGACTCTTCTCCTTTGCTTCACTGGTTTGATCTCCTTGTTGACATTGAGCTCATGGCATAAGAAACTTGGGTCTATCCCCTACATATCCTCGTGACTCCGTGCAAATACCTATTTTCTTTGCTTCAAAAATACTACCAGCTCTTGCTTCAGTACTAGATCAAGTGAAGCACTTATCTGAGTTATTCTTTCTGGTTGCTCATCATCCAGAATAATACTTTCTATTGCCTCCATGACTTGGCCTTTAACGAGCTCCGTTTCGTCTCTTGGGTCTAAGGTTTCAATATCAGACTCGTCAGATTCATCCACTTGATAAGTGGTTGTTTTCTTACTAGCATCCTCCAATTCCTCTTGCTCAGCAGATGAGTAGTAGATTTCCCAAGCTACTTTTGATTTCCCTTTACAACTCCAACCCTAAAGTTGGTCGGGAACTTTAAACACTGATGTACTATGGATGGAACTGCTTTAAACTTTATCAGGCCTACTCTTCCCATGATTATATTATAGGCTGACTGGACATTCTTATCCATCATAAAGAAATGTACCTTCTCTCTTATGCTAACTGGCCAAGTACTAATCAACATGTCTATCTTGATCGTTCCAAGTGGAAAAAATTTTCTCCAGAAAACCCAATGAAGGGCCTCTGATACGGCTCCAACTGACCAAGTTTTAGGTTCAAACTATCAAAACAAGGGTAAAACATGATGTCTATCGATCTAACATTATCCACCAGCACTCTCAAAATGATTACATCCTTCATTCTCATTTTGATCACCAGAGGATCATCATGAGGATACAAGACTCCTTCCAAATCATTTTTAGAAAAGCCAATGACCAGTTTATTTTTGTTAACTTTCCTTAAGAGATCTTCTTCTACTAGATTTTATCGTTTTATATAGGAACAATCTTGAGCCTCATTAAGGTAAGTTTTCCTTTCAGCGGTATGATCACCCCATCCTGCGTCTCCACCTGTAATCATGTTACAATCAAATGAACCGAAACGAATCAAAAGTACCTCATGCTCAGGTTATCTTGACCTTTTTGGGAGACTGGGATCATCTTCAGGGTCATCTTTATGATCCCTTTTCTTATCTTCTCTTGGTCGGCAGGGAGATTTGGATCTCTGCTGAGCTCTGTTGTTGGTCTTCCCACCATTCTGACGATTAACAAACTTGTTCAGCTTTCCTTGTCTAATGAGTGCCTCTATCTCGTTTTGGAGAGCTACACACTGCTTAGTCGTATGGTAATGACCTTTATGGAACTCGTAATACTTGGATTTATCCCTCCTTTAGGGAGTTGTCCTTAGTTTTTCTGGCCAATTCAGTTCCTCGTTATTCTTGAGTTCCCCCAAAATGTGGTTTATATCCACTTTTAGGGGAGTATAATTTGTATACTTCCTTAAATGATCCAATATTTCTTTGCCTTTAGATTGCTTTCTCCCACCGTTATTCTTGTGATCTTTATTCTCCGACTTGCCTTCAGTTTTAGCTTCCACCTTTGCCTCAACATTCTTCTTCGCAGCCATAGCTTCCTCGGCATTCATAATTTTGGTTGCTTTTTCCATAAATTCAGCCATGGTTTTGGGGGGATCCTTGGCTAAGGTGTAATACAACTTGTCTAGAAAAAGACCAGTCATGAGATTTTTTATGGTTGTCTTCTCCTTATAGTCTATAACATCCAATTTCTCGTTGTTGAAACGAGTGATATAATCTCTCATACTTTCACCTGATTTCTTCCTAACACTTAACAAATGTTCTACCCTTTTAACTAGCTTTGTACCAAAATAGAAATTTCCTATAAAGAGCTCTTCCAGTTGGTGGAAGGTTGCAATCTACCCCCGAGGAAGGCTGTTGTAACATATCTGAGTACATTCGGTAATTATCCCTAAGAACGCCATGCACCTCATTTCATCTGGGACAGCATAAATATCTGCTACGGCCTAATATTGATCTATGTGAAGAATAGGATAGGTTTTTCCATTGTACTTTAGTGTGACCACAGGAGCCTTGAATTTTTCTGGTGTGAGAAAATCCATAATCGCTTGTACAAATGGAGATCCCTTAATAAAGGTTCTTTGGAGAGGATTCTTAGCCTTGGTCATCTCTCCTAATCTGTCTTCCAACCTCTGAATAGATCCTTTCCATGCATCATTTCCAGCACCTGATTTATTTGTATTTTCCTGAGCAATAGATCATGCAGAATTCTCCTCTTGGGATCTTTCTTTTCGAGATGGAGGTCTCGGGTTTGGATGTGATTGGGTTGAGCCTTACCTTAAATCATTTTGTCATTGAGAAATTCTCAACGCAAACCGAGGAGGATTTTTGTTCCCCTGGGGCCTAAATGGTATAAGGGAGAGGCTCTGCTCAACCTTTCCAGAGAACTTGGTCAGTCTGGAGTTAGAGTGATGTTTTCCTGAGAATCCAAAATTCTTATAGTGGAAGTTACAACGGGGCGATAAGATGGATCACATGAATTCCCGGAATAATTGAATTCACTATGTGTGGATCGTGACATAGATCGTGGTTGTCGTGAAGGTGGCAGATGCATGCTTCTCTGGACGCTTCTTTGGCCTGTCTTGGCCGATGCTCCATTTTGAAAAGTTTGAACTAACTGTCGCATAGTTTCTTGCATAGCCTCTTATCCCCTGGCTAAGCTTGCCAAAATTCCTGTTAAATCATTTGCATTTGTAGGGAAAGAAGGGTTAGGAGGATTTCCTTAATTATTTCGATTACTAGATTCTGGGATATCAGCCATTTATGAAGAGTTTTTGGTGAAAAATGCTATGTATAGTCATTTCCCACAGACTACCCCAATCTGTTAATGTAAAAAACTAGATTTGATCTAATTTATTAATAACTGATTAATATGAGTAAAGAAATAAGACGATATTTTTAAAGTGGTTCAACCTTAAGGAAAATGGCCTACGTCCACTGGTTTGTATTATTGGGTGTCTTTCCTTGATCTCGATTATGCTTGTTTGCCCTGCCAAGAGGGTATTACAATGTATTTATAGCCTTTGGGTTGTCAATGTGAATGGATAGTGTGCCTTTATCGAATAGGAATATACATTTGTACATGGTAAGGAATGACTATAATAAATTAAATATTGAATCTGTCTGGTCGTTTGGCCTTCCTAATAAGTAACTCGATACGTTGAGTAGCTTGGTACGCTGGGTAGCTCGGTATACTAAGTTCCTTGGTATATTGAGTAGCTCAGTTCTTGAACTTGTGCCATGTAAGATGACACATGTCTTCATATAATTGGTTCATGTCGGCTGACTAATTTTTGTATAAACAAATGTTCTATAATTAGGTATCATACAAACCAAATAAGAAAATGCAAGAAATAAAAAGAGTACAAGGCAACACTTTTCTTTTTCTGATTATAATCTTTGATTCACATACAACTGAATATAAGCTTGTAACATAACATATTGAACATTGAACATAATTCCTTGAATAAAACTAGAGACGGCACATTAGATCTCAATGAAATTGGAGATGACACATTGGATATCAAAATAGAAGAAGTTAAAGGAAAACTGGTAATATCTTTTTAGGTGATCTGCATTTCATGGGTTGGAGAATGGTTTCCTTTAAGATTTTCGAGTCGAAACGTGCCTGGGACAACTTCTTCAATCACCCTATAAGTTTTATGCCAATTAGAGTGTATCTTATTAGCCTTCTACCAGCTCGTGTTCTGGACGATGTCTCCCATGGCTATGGGACGTGACTTTACCCTTTTGTAATAGAATTTGGTCGCTCTGTGTTGATACGCGGATTGTCTAATTACGGCCTCCAAATCTAGATATAACCTTCTTTCTTTAAGATTGGCCTCCAAATCATAGGTTTGGACCCTGTGACTCGGGAGTCCAAGCCCAGTTGGAATTACTGCCTCAGATCTATAAGCAAGCATAAATGGTGTTTCTTCTCTCAGTAGTCCTATAGGCCCATAAGACTCCATACAAATTGTCAAGCCATTTCCCCTTTGCATCCTCAAGATTTTTCTTTATTCCGTCCAAAATAGTTTTATTTGTGACTTCTGTTTGGCCATTGGCGTAAGGTCTGTCGGGCGAAGAGTAAAACTTCTTGATGTTGACCCTTATACAGTATGCTTCCAAGGACTTGTTCTTGAACTATTTGTCGTTGTCCAATATCATGGTATTAGGCAAGTCTTATCGACAGATGATATTTTTCCATATAAATTTGAATATATTTACTTCAGTGATGGTTATCATTGCCTCGGCTTCCACCCATTTTGTAAACTAATAAATCGATTTTGTCAGATATCTATAATTTCCATTTGCTTGAGGAAGAGGGTCAACCGGGTATGCCCCCCAAACTATGAATGGCCATGGGGTTATTATAGACAAGAGTGGTTGGTGAGGATGATGAGGGATACTCGCAATGCATTGGCACTTGTCACATTTTTCACGTATTCTGCTGAATCTTTGGCAAGTGTGGACAAAAGTATCCCAGAATGACGATCCTTTTGTCTAGAGATTCTCCACCCATACGAATCGCGCATGACCTTTTCATGCACATCTCGGAGGACATACTCTGTCTCTGTGGGGTTTACACACCGAATTAATAGGGGCAAGAAGACTTTTTTATAAAGCACATCACCTATAATGGGGAACTTAGCCACACAGTATCTAATATTCTTTCTCTTGAATTTTGATTCTGGAAGTTTCCCATCCCTAATGTACTCGATTATAGGATCTATCCAAGACTCGCCCAGATAAAAACTAAGGTAGAAATTCATGCTGATATCCTTAGAATCAATGCTCATCTTTAACAAAATTTCAACAAGAATAAACTGCCTAATCTCTATTCAAGTTGTCGATGCAAGTCATGCCAATCCATCAGCTCTAAAATTTTCCAGTCGCAAAATTAACCTCATCTTAACCTCTTCAAAACTCATCAACATTTTCCGCACCCTAGATAAATACTTTGCCATTTTTTCATCTTTGCCTCGTGCTCCTGACTAACGATCAACTAAAAGTCACTGTGGGCTATCATTTGGCCAACATTAAGTACTTTTGCTAGGGAGAAAACGACCAGTAGGGCCTCGTACTCTGACTCATTGTTTGACACTTTAAACTGAACCGTAAGTGTACTTTATGTAAGTTTTATTCGGGTTTGACAGTATTAAACCATTTCCACTATTGCTTTCACAAGATGATCCATCAACAAACAGACTCCATATTTGTCCTCCTTTGGTAAAATAACCCTCATACAATACTCCTTTATTGACCAAGAAGTTTTTTTCAGTCGTTTTCTATGCCATATCATCCCATATCTCCTCAACCATAACTTCCTTCTGAACTATCTGTGGCACCACGACCTCTTTCTCGACTTTGGGATCATTTTCTGAGGTCTAGGTAAATTCTGTGATAAAATCTACTAGCCTATGTCCTTTTATTACGCTCCTCGACTGGTAGATGATGTCAAAATCACCTAACTCCACTGTCCAAGACATTAACCTACCCAATTTCTCAAGGTTATTAATGACTTGTCTTAGTGGAGTGTTGGTTAGTACCACCATAATGTGTGTCTGGATATAAGGGCTTTATTTTTATAGAGGCATGGATCCAGCGTACGCGAGTTTCTCTATCTTTGGGAAGTTTAGCTCTGCCCCTTGCAGAGCTTTGCTATTAAGTTAGATGGTCTTCTGAACTCCATCATCGCCTCTTACAATGGTGGCACTGATGTCCGTCTTCGAGATATCCAGATATAAAAACAACTTCTCTACTTGCACAAGCTGTGAAAGTAGTATCGGGGAGACGAGATAAGCCTTCAACTCATGGAATTCCCTTTTGCACTCTTCTTCTAAGAAAAAAAATTCTCTTAAGATTTTGAATAATGGCAAACACTTATTAGTTTCTCTGGATACAAAACGATTGAGGGTAGCCACTCGTCCCATTAACCTCGGTACGTCCTTGATTGTTCTCGGCATTTACATGTCAATTAGTGCTTTAATATTAGTATGGTTCACTTCAATCCCTCTTTGATTAACAATAAAACCAAGAAATTTCCCCTCACCGACTTCGAACACACACTTTGTTGGATTCAACTTCATTTTATTTCTCTTCATTATATCAAAATTTCACTCCAGGTCGGCAACATGTGTCTCGAATTTATAGATCTTTGTCCGCATGTCTTCCACATACACCTCCATCATATTTCAAATATGATCTTCAAACGTTTTATTGACCAACCTTTGATAGGTTTCCCCTACATTCTTCAGGCCAAAAGGCATTATTTTGTAGCAGTAGGTTCATTTATCAGTAATAAAAAGAAGTCTTCTCGGCATCCTCACTATGCGTAGAAATTTGATTAACCTGGAGTACGCATCCATGAAGATCATGAGCTCGTGTTCAATTATTTCATCCACTATTTTGCCAATTTGAGGTAACAAAAAACTATCATTTGGAAAGGCCTTATTAAGGTATGTGAAGTCAACACACGTCCTCCATTTCCCGTTTGGCTTAGAAATAATAACCACATCATAAAGCCAATCCGGGTACAGGAATTATCTGATGAAGTCTGGTGTCTGCAACTTCTTCACCTCATCTTGAATTACATCATATTGATCCCTAACAAATGTGTGTCACCTCTGATTTACTGGATTAGCATTTTCATCTATGTTAAGTTGATGGTAAATAATTTTGGGGTCAATCCTTGGCTTATCACCATGGCTCCATGAAAATATATTTTGCCTATCTCTTAATAGCTTGATAAATTCTTCCTTCACTTATTCATTTAGAGACGAGACGATTTGGACGATGGATTCTATCTCCACAACAGGCTCTCCCTTTTTAAGCTTTCGCCCATCCCTTGGATCAAGAGTATCAATGTTGTTAAAAGTCGTCTTTTTTTTTTCCTCTCTCTATTCAGCCGAGGTAAAGTATCACTCTTGGGCCTTCACTTGATCACCTTATACTTCTTCTACCCCATAAGTATTCGCTGATTTCATCATTTGGTGCATGGTGGAAGGCACAACTTCAAATTATTTTAGCTTCACTCTCCCTAGAATGATGTTGTAAGCCAATAAGACGTTCTCGTCCATCACAAAGAAACCAACCCTTCTGTTCAAACACTTTGCCCACATACCCATGCAAACGTACATTTTATATACTCCGAGTGGATGCACCTTCTCTCCACTGAAACTAATCAAAGGCTGATGCTAAGGAACGAACCTCTTCTTGCTCAACTATAAACCTTTGAAACAGTTCCAAAATATGATGTCTGACGAGTTTCCCTCATTAACTAGAATATGAGCTAATTATAGTCGTGAAATCATATCTTTATAACTAAGGTGTATATATGTGGGGCCAAAATTCCTTGGAATTCTATCCTTGATAATTCCATGACTAGACTATCCATGTCAACCTTTTTTAGTGTACCCGACTTTGCTTCAGTCTCGATAAAGTTAACCTCGACCCTCTTGTGCGGTGACTTTACCTTAACCACATGATCTTTCCTATCTTTAGGTATAGTGCCTCCACCTGCTAGTCTGCCACATATCATTTTAACGTCAAAGGAGATCATATGAAAATTACCTTTTATGGTCGGGGTTTTTGCAAGAATATCAGGATTGTCACCACCACCGTCGTCTGACACTTCTTCGATCTTATATGATTGTTATTCATTCCTTGGTTTGTTATCCTTTTTTCTATTGAATCTCTTTCTAGCCTCGTCTCGGCTACCATTTCTATTTACATACTTTCCAAACTTTTCTTTCTTCAATAATTTTTCAATCTCGTCTTTGAGGGAAAAGAATTTATCTATTGTGTGGTCGTGGTCATGATGGAACTCGCACCACCTAACTTTACCTCTCTTATGAGGTGGATATTTTAGGTTTTTCGACCACTTGAACTCCATGTTGTTCTTAATTTTGATCAAAATTAGATTCAGGATTATAGTTAATGGAGTGTATTTGGTAAACTTATCATCATTGGACCATTTTTTTCCCTCCTTATCTTTGCCTTGGATAGACTTTCCACTGCTGGTATCCTTCACGTTGCCTCTCTTGGTCGCCATGGTCTCCTTCGCATTCAATATTCTCCCAGATGGGGCCAGAAGTTCTGTTATATATTTTGGAAGATCCTTGGAGAGGTTCTACAAGAGTTTTCTTGGCTGCAGCTCACTGATGAGGACTATCATTTCAATATTCTCGTTACAATCTTCCACCTCTAACTTTTACTTGTTAAAGTGTGAGATATACTCCTTCAGAGAGTCGTTCTTCCCCTATTTGACATTCAGAAAGTGTGTCACGTATTTGGGTAGCTTCATACCGAAACAGAAGTTATGAATAAATGTTTTTGCAAGTTGTATGAAATTCTCTATAGACCCTCTCGACAGGCCGGTACACCACATGTGCGTCGTGCCTGTAAGAGTGCTTGAAAAGGCTCATCACCTCACCTCATCAGGTATCGAATAGATGTCGACCATCAACTGATACATCTCAATATGGTGGACTATATTGTGCTCCTATCATACCTGGGTGTTACACTATGTGGTTTGAACTTGGCATGAGTATAATAGCAGACCATTCTCGGCACAAACAAGGATCATTCCATATACCCCCTGTGGCTGGGGTCTCATCGTTTGATTAGATTGCCCATCTTTTCGTCTAGCCTCTAAATAGAAATGTTCTATGGTTTCTCCTCCTGCACTACATTATCTCCAACTCCTTCGACCACAAATGCCTGAGGGACTGGGACTCGATCGATAGTTTATTTCCTGATGTTGACTTCTTTGTGATCTTCCTTTCTTGTTCCTCTTGGCCTTTTATCATTATAATGACCTATGGCAAGTGTGCCACATGAACTACGAGAACGTGAGTGATGGACTTGTCTGACTTTGTCTCTGGGGCCGAGATGATCAAAATTGAATCCTCCATTGAGTCTATAAAAGGGCAAAACCCTTTTGATGGCTCTAGGGAGTGTGATGGATGATTTTCCCTTGTTAAGTTGGTGTCGATGTAGACCTAGGGTGGTAGGAGTTATCTGAGACTCCATACCTCTCCCAACATTCTTCTTCGTCACAGGCCTGGTCATATGGGTATCCTTGGACTTATTGAAGTTATGGATCGGCGATGTCCCTCTGTCTCTAGTGGTGGTGTGCCTCTTTGGCTGGGGCTGAGGGTGGTCCCCTTGTTATCACATATAGTGCCTTTCTGGAGTACGAAGTTATAAGATTCACAATTGGATCATCACGAATTCTACCCATTACGCTCCGGTTGAAGGCTAAGAACTGTTGTTGCATTTGTTGCTGACTTTTAATAAGGGATCTCATCATTGTCTCTACGACAGCCATTTCGGACTACTGAGGCAGTTGGATAGAAGTAGCCTCAACATTACACAACGGATCAGTGGCCATTCCAAACGAGAATTATCCAATAATCAAAGAGGAAAATAGAGGATATTAAAGTAAAATAAAAATGTTTTGAACTTAATAAATCCTAACTAACACCCAACTCAAACTCTTTCAAAGGTGATTCAGCTCCAACAGTGGTGGATATAGACCCTAATATTATGCTCAACTTAATTTCTAGATCTGTGTATCCATTGTGGGATGATGAGTTGTAATGACCCCACTTTAATATGTTCATATATAGTTTTCTTTAAATGTTTTATTATTTCATATGTGATATGAATTATGTTAATTTATTATTTTCAGCCTAAATCTACCTTCATAAATCGTGAAATATCAAATTAGTTACAAACATAAAATTTTGAAGTTTTCGGGAGGAATGTTCCAGTTGGAGACTAGCTTTGACTATTATAATATAACAATTGACATGAGGTAAAAAAATAGATTGTTGTATATATATGAATTAGGTTTGTAACACAACAAACGGTGTGTTAAACGGAGGTTAGAGCTAGAAATTATACCAAAATTACGAAATAAAGGCAAATTTGTCCATCCTTTAAGTGGTTTTTTGTCTTTATTACCACACCATTGTTATATTTGATTAGTTGGAAGGCGAGGTTGGTTTGTCTGACTTACACACTTTGAAATAACCTCCTTATTCATCAAAATGGATTAAATCAAAGTCTTATAGCCTAGCATAAGCTAAAAGATAAGTTTTGAGGTTGAAAATATAATTTTGTGATACTTTAGGGACTTGATTTTAATTAAGAAATTTTTAGGCACTAAAATGAAAATATAAAAAAGACCATTCTGTAAATAAAAATTTTTCAAGGGCCTCTAAGAAATATTGAAAATATATGATGTAAAATTACTAAAATGTCCTTCATTTGTAAAATAACCCTTATACGCTTTATAACTTGACACCTCGTGCTTGACTCCTCGTGTTGTATTTTGTCACCACACCTTACACATGTCATCTATATAAGTAATGATATAACACGTGTCATCCATTTACAAGAAGTTAGTACATGTGTCGTTGTTTAGTGAATTAAGACTACAAGACAGCTCCGTTACGCGACACGTTAACGCTGACTCACCAAAATGAATGCTTAGTCATCGGGACACGTGTCATCACCCAGATAACTTTGAGAAACTATAAATAGAAGTGTTAGGATCATTTCTTACATGAAATTCATTCCAAAATATCAAAAGGAAATAGTGATATAAAGTGTGAGGAAGTTTAAGAAGAAGTTTCCTCTTAAGATTAACGAGCGATCCAAGATTCTGAATCTGTAACTTCGGATTTCTGTTATAGGTAAGTACTCTGTGACATTCCTTGCGTATTTTGATTATATGGTATTATGCAAACTATACCTATTTTGTGAAATGTTTTATCCTCAAAATACATCTGATACCGATGATTCCGTCATTTGTTATATGTGTATATCTCTCGATATATACATTTGATTTGAATTCTGAAATTATTGATTCGGCTTATGAAAACTCTCTTACTATGTTGGCCTTGACTACCGGGTCGAAATATTTGGGTGGTACATTCCCAGCTAGTTTATTGCTGGTGTGCCCTAAATAAGGCGTTGTTCCATAGATCATGATTTTTTGTCTGTGTTGTTGTCAGTGGAAACATTTGGTAACACTATATGTTTATCTCGGTATTAGAGCGTACATGGCCATAAAAATAAAATTGAATAATTGACATATTGCACAATTGTTTGATCTATTATGTTCCGAACTATTTATTCTGACAAGTATTTATTGTAAATTACTTTATATATATTACTGCAAATTCATGTCTCTATATACACGCCTTCTGCTCTAAATTGAATAGGTATCAATTTTTTTGAAAAACCATGGAATGTCTGGAGGCATTTGGCTTTTAGCTTATGTTGTATAACTAACCATTTTTCAAGAAATAAGTAAACTCGTGGAGAGCACATACAATGATTATGTTGAAGATTTAGCTTTTAGAGCTCTTTTTGTTATTATGTTGGAGCATTTCTGGATCTCTTATAATAAGTTTTAAATTTTGTCTTAAGTTGTAATTCATAGTTACTTTTAATATAAATGAAGTTTCCTTTAGAAAGCTCTGATGACATAATCCCTTCATTTTCAGTATTTCACGATTCATAACTATGTGATTGTATTTCCATTGCACTTATTTAAGGAAACGCTTTAAGTCAGAATATATGCCTTGGTGGCATGTCAAGGCACTCGTTCCCTACTACTAATTTGGGTCGGGGTCGTGACAAAGGTGGTATCATAGCATAGGTTATGAACCCGTAGACTACTGAACATAAGTTTCAAATGTCATAGATCCTAAGTTTCCATACATAGGATATAAGAGTAAATATCCAACTTATGTGATAACCCTCCATATGTCTTACATTCTATATAATTGTTTATATATAACTGTTCTTCTAAATTTCAATCTTGAGATACTATAATACGCCTTATATTTGGCCATGACTGTAGAAAATGACCAAGACAAGATCAACAACGAGAACTAATGGTTCAAGTATGGAAGGACTGGAAAGTGCATAAAAGGCAATTGAGAGTCTGGTAAAGATTGTGGAGCATCAGATGAATAATAGAGCACTGAGGAGTCTTGAACTAACTAGCTGTACCGTTGAACATTTTAAGAAGTTGAATTCGCCTTCTTTTAAAGTTACTCCTAACCCCAATGAAGCAGGACGTTGGGTGATGCATATGGAAAAGATGCTCGATGTTCTTAAGTGTGCCGATGAATAAAGGGTTTCATTTACAACATTTATGTTAGAAGGTGAAGCCGAACATTGGTGGAGAATGACTAAGAGAATACACGAGGGGAGTAATACTTGCATAGGTTGGAATGACTTCTTGGTGATTTTTTATGAGAAATATTTCCCTAAAACGGTGAAGGGTGAAATGGTATCTGAGTTCATGAGTCTAGTACAAGGGACTATGACGGTTAGTCAATACGAGGCCAAGTTTACTGAGTTATCCCATTTTGCACCTTATGTTTTGGTAACTGATGTTTTAAAAGCCAAAAAGTTTGAATATGGGTCAAGGTTGAGTATTCGTAGTCGAATTTCTATCTTGAAGTTAACATAATATAGTGATGTCGTGGCTAGGGCTACGATAGCTGAGAGGGATGGAGAGGAGTACAATAGAATTAGAGATGGTAAGAGGAAGTTTGGGGAAAAATAGGGAAGAACCCAAATAATAAAAATAATTTTAGGAATACATCCAATGTTGGGGGAGCTAGGGATGAAAAACGGTATAATAACAAGATATGTCAGCAATGTAGAAAGATGCATGGAGGACGACCTTGTTATAAGGATACAGGAGCTTGTTTTAGGTGTGGATTGAAAGGACATCAGATAAAGACTGACCAACCCCAATAAGGATTTTGATACAGCCTTTAGGTGAAAAGAAGTACCAAGGAAAATACGGTAGAGTTTTTGCACTTTCTGATACCCATGCTTCTAATGCAATAGTGTCAGGTACACTTTCTATATGTGCACAACCTTTTCAAGTTTTAATAGATCCTGGTTCTACACACTCATTTGTGTATATGCATTTTGTTAATCGCTTTTCTAATATGTCCAAACCCTTGAATCATAGAATACACGTTTCTACTCCTTGGGGTGAGTTATTGACCGAAACATTAGTATATAAGTCTTGCCCTATAGATATTAGTAGTCATAAACTACTCATCGATTTGATAGTTTTAGACATAAGAGACTATGAAGTAATTTTGGGGATGGATTGGTTAGAATCATATCATGCTAAGGTAGATTTTTTTGAGAAGAGAGTTACTTTCCAAATCCCTAACCAACCATAATTCAGTTTTGAAGGAATTAGCCTCCTATCTCCCATGCGTATTATCTCTGTAATACAAGCTTGTAGTTTTATTAAGAAGGGGTGTCAGGGATTCCTTGCAAGTGTTATTGATTTACAAACAAAAGAGCCTAGTTTAGAATATATTCTTATAGATAAATATTTTCCATATGTTTTTCTAGATGATTTACCTAGTCTTCCTCTTAGTAGAGAAATAGAGTTTACGATTGACCTTATTCCTGGAACTATACCAATCTCGAAACCACCTTATCGTATGGCACCTTTAGAATTAAGGGAATTAAAAGTTCAATTACAAGATCTTTTAGACAAGGGTTTTATTAGAACAAGTGTATCCCCTTGGGGTGCTCCAGTGTTATTTGTTAAAAAGTAGGATGGGACGATGAGGTTATGTATAGATTATTGTGAACTAAATAAGGTGACCATTAAGAATAAATACCCCTTATTTCATACAGATGATTTGTTTGACCAACTTCAAGGTGCGCAAGTATTTTCAAACATTGACCTTAGGTCAGGCTATCACCAATTGAAGATTAAGGAAGATGATATTTCAAAATCAGCTTTTCGTACTAGATATGGTCACTATGAATTCTTGTATTGCCATTTGGACTAATTAACGCACCAGCCTCTTTTATGAATATGATGAATAGGTTGTTTAGAAAATATTTAGATCATTGTGCGGTTGTTTTCATTTATGACATACTTATTTATTCCAAAAGTATTGAATAATAAGAAAATCATTTAGAGCTGATGTTACAAATCCTTAGGAAGGAGAAATTATATGCGAAATTAAAGAAGTGTGAGTTTTGGTTGCCTAGCGTCTCTTTTCTAGGACATGTCATTTCTAATGAGGGAGTGTCAGTTGACCCTCAAAAGATCAAGGCTATACTGGATTGTCCTAGACTAACTAATGTGACAGAGATTTGTAGTTTTCTTGGATTAGCAGGTTATTATCAAAGATTTGTTGAAGGATTTTCTAGTATTTCCAAACCTCTTTATAGGTTAACCCAAAAGAAGGTGAAATATGAATGGTCTGAGGAAGCTGAGAATTGTTTTCAAGAACATAAGAATCGATTAGCAACTTCACCAATTTTGACTATTCCTTCTAGGACAGGGGGATTTGTAATTTATAGTGATGCTTCTAAAACTGGTTTGGGATGTATGCTAATGAAAAATGGAAAGAAGGTTATATCTAGATATAACCTTCTTTCTTTAAGATTGGCTCCAAATCATAGGTTTGGAACCTGTGAGTCGGGAGCCCAAGCCCAGTTGGAATTACAGCCTCAAATCTATAAGCAAGCATAAATGGTGTTTCTTCTCTCAGTAGTCCTATAGGCCCATAAGACTCCATACAAATTGTCAACCCATTTCCCCTTTGCATCCTCAAGATTTTTCTTTATTCCGTCCAAAATAGTTTTATTTGTGACTTCGGTTTGGCCGTTGGCGTAAGGCCTGTCGAGCGAAGAGTAAAACTGCTTGATGTCGACCCTTATACAGTATGCTTCCAAGGACTTGTTCTTGAACTATTTGTCGTTGTCCAATATCATGGTATTAGGCAAGTCTTATCGACATATGATATTTTTCCATATAAATTTGAATATATTTACTTCAGTGATGGTTATCATTGCCTCGGCTTCCACCCATTTTGTAAACTAATAAATCGATATTGTCAGATATCTATAATTTCCATTTGCTTGAGGAAGAGGGTCAACCAGGTATTCCCCCCAAACTATGAATGGCCATGGGGTTATTATAGACAGGAGTGGTTGGTGAGGCTGATGAGGGATACTCGCAATGCATTGGTACTTATCACATTTTTCACGTATTTCGCTGAATCTTTGGCAAGTGTGGACAAAAGTATCCCTGAATGACGATCCTTTTGTCTAGATATTTTCCACCCATATGACTTGCGCACCTTTCATGCACATCTCGGAGGACATACTCTGTCTCTGTGGGGTTTACACACCGAATTAATGGGAGCAAGAAGACTTTTTTATAAAGCACATCACCTATAATGGGGAACTTAGCCACATAGAATATAATCTTCTTTCTCTTGAATTTTGATTCTGGAAGTTTCCCATCCCTAATGTACTCGATTATAGGATCAATCCAAGACTCGCCCAGATAAAAACTAAGGTAGAAATTCATGCTGATATCCTTAGAATCAATGCTCATCTTTAACAAAATTTCAAGAAGAACAGACTGCCTATTCTATATTCAAGTTTCGATGCGAGTCTTGCCAATGCATCAGCTCTAACATTTGCCAGTTGCAAAATTGTCCTCATCTTGACCTCATCAAAACTCATCAACATTTTCCTCACCCTAGCTAAATACTTTGCCATTTTTTCTTCTTTTCCTCGTGCACCTGACTGACGATCAACTAAAAGTCACTGTGGGCTATCATTTGGCCAACGTTAAGTACTTTTGCTAGGGAGAAAATGACCAGTAGGGCCTCGTACTCTGACTCATTGTTTGACACTTTAAAACTGAACCGTAAGGGTAATTTATGTCATTTTCATTCGGATGCGACAGTATTAAACCTTTTCAACTATTTCTTTCACAAGATGATCCATCAATAAATAGACTCCAGATTTGTCCTCCTTTGGTAAAATTACCCTCATAC
The DNA here is from genome assembly GCA_949130495.1 of Sambucus nigra. Classification (NCBI taxonomy): domain Eukaryota; kingdom Viridiplantae; phylum Streptophyta; class Magnoliopsida; order Dipsacales; family Adoxaceae; genus Sambucus; species Sambucus nigra. The sequence goes on along the minus strand of OX422223.1, from coordinate 68,322,707 downwards.
AATACTCCTTTCTTGACCAAAAAGTTTGTTTCAGTCATTTTCTATGCCATATCATCCCATACCTCCTCAACCATAACTTCCTTCTGAACTATTGGTGGCACCACGACCTCTTTCTCGACTTTGGGATCATTTTCTGAGGTCTAGGTAAATTCTGTGATAAAATCTGCTAGCGTATGTCCTTTTATTGCGCTCCTCGACTGGTAGATGATGTCAAAATCACCTAACTCCACTGTCCAAGACATTAACCTACCCAATTTCTCAAGGTTATGAATGACTTGTCTTAGTGGAGTGTTGGTTAGTACCACCATAATGTGTGTCTGGATAGAGGGGCTTTATTTTTCTAGAGGCATGGATCCAGCATACGCGAGCTTCTCTAACTTTGGGTAGTTTAGCTCTGCCCCTTGCAGAGCTTTGCTACTGAGTTAGACGGGCTTCTGAACTCCATCATCGCCTCTTACAATGGTGGCACGGATGTCCGTCTTTGAGATAGCCAGATATAAAAACAACTTCTCTACTTGCACAGGCTGTGAAAGTAGCATCGGGGAGACGAGATAAGCCTTCAACTCATGGAATTCCCTTTTGCACTCTTCTTCCAAGACAAAAAATTCCCTTAAGATTTTTAATAATGGCAAACACTTATTAGTTTCTCTAGATACAAAACGATTGAGGGTAGCCACTCGTCCCATTAACCTCGGTACGTCCTTGATTGTTCTCGGCATTTAAATGTCAATTAGTGCTTTAATATTAGTATGGTTCACTTCAATCCCTCTTTGATTAACAATAAAACCAAGAAATTTCCCCTCACCGACTTTGAACACACACTTTGTTGGATTCAACTTCATTTTATTTCTCTTCATTATATCAAAAGTTCACTCCAGGTCGGCAACATGTGTCTCGAATTTATAGATCTTTGTCCGCATGTCGTCCTCATACACCTCCATCATATTTCAAATATGATCTTCAAACGTTTTATTGACCAACCTTTGATAGGTTTCCCCTACATTCTTCAGTCCAAAGGGCATTATTTTGTAGCAGTAGGTTCATTTATCAGTAATAAAAAGAAGTCTTCTCGGCATCCTCACTCTGCGTAGAAATTTGATTAACCTGGAGTACGCATCCATGAAGATCATGAGCTCGTGTTCAGTTATTTCATCCACCATTTGGTCAATTTGAAGTAACAAAAAACTATCATTTGGAAAGGCCTTATTAAGGTATGTGAAGTCAACACACATCCTCCATTTCCCGTTTGGCTTAGAAATAATAACGACATCATAAAGCCAATCCGGGTACAGGACTTCTCCAATGAAGTCTGGTGTCTGCAACTTCTTCACCTCATCTTGAATTACATAATATTGATCCTTAACAAATGTGTGTCACCTCTGATTTACTGGATTAGCATTTTCATCTATGTTAAGTTGATGGTAAATAATTTTGGGGTCAATCCTCGTCTTATCACCATAGCTCCATGAAAATATATTTTTCCTATCTCTTAATACCTTGATAAATTCTTCTTTCACTTATTCATTTAGATACGAGACGATTTGGATGATGGATTCTAGCTCCACAGCAGGCTCTCCTTTTTTAAGCTTTCTCCCATCCCTTGGATCAAGAGTATCAATGTTGTTAGAAGTCGTCTTCTTTTTTTTTTTGCCTCTCTCTATTCAGCCGAGGTGAAGTATCACTCTTGGGCCTTCACTTGATCACCTTGTACTTCTTCTACCCCATAAGTATTCAATAATTTCATCATTTGGTGCATGGTGGAAGGCACAACTTCAAATTATTTTAGCTTCACTCTCCCTAGAATGATGTTGTAAGCCAATAAGACGTTCTCATCCATCACAAAGAAACCAACCCTTCTGGTCAAACACTTTGGCCACATACCCATGCAAAATTACATTTTATATACTCCGAGTGGATGCACCTTCTCTCCGCTGAAACTAATCAAAGGCTAATGATAAGGAACCAACCTTTTCTTGCTCAACTATAAACCTTTGAAACAGTTCCAAAATATGACGTCAGACGAGTTTCCTTCGTTAACTAGAATATGAGCTACATTATAGTCGTGAAATCATATATTTATAACTAAGGTGTATTTATGTGGTGCCAAAATTCCTTGGAATTCTAGCCTTGATAATTCCACGACTAGACTATCCATGTCAACCTTTTTTAGTGTACCTGACTTTGCTTCAGTCTCGATAAAGTTAACCTCGACCCTCTTGTGCGGTGACTTTACCTTAACCACATGATCTTTCCTATCTTTAGGTATAGTGCCTCCACCTGCTTAGTCTGCCACATATCATTTTAGCGTCAAAGGAGATCATATGAAAATTACCTTTTATTGTCGGGGTTTTTGCAAGAATATCAGGATTGTCACCACCACCGTCGTCTATATGATTGTTCTTTATTCCTTGGTTTGTTATCCTTTCTTCTATTGAATCTCTTTCTACCCTCGTCTCGGCAACCATTTCTATTTACATACTTTCCAAACTTTTCTTTCTTCAATAATTTTTCAATCTCGTCTTTGAGGGAAAAGCATTTATCTATCATGTGGTCGTGGTCATGATGGAACTCGCACCACCTAAGTTTACCTCTCTTATGAGGTGGAGATTTTAGGTTTTTCGACCACTTGAACTCCATGTTGTCCTTAATTTTGATCAAAATTAGATTCAGGATTATAGTTAATGGAGTGTATTTGGTAAACTTATCATCATTGGACCATTTTTTCCCTCCTTATCTTTGCCTTGGATGGACTTTCCACTGCTGGTATCCTTCACGTTGCCTCTCTTGGTCGCCATGGCCTCCTTTGCATTCAATATTCTCCCAGATGGGGCCAGAAGTTCTATTATATATTTTGGAAGATCCTCGGAGAGGTTATACACGAGTTTTCTTGGCTACAGCTCACTGATGAGGACTATCATTTCAATATTCTCGTTATAATCTTCCACATCTAACTTTTACTTGTTAAAGTGTGAGATATACTCCTTCAGAGATTCGTTCTTCCCCTATTTGACATTCATCAAGTGTGTCACGTATTTGGGAAACTTCATACCGAAACAGAAGTTATGAATAAATGGTTTTGCAAGTTTTATGAAATTCTCTATAGACCCTCTCGACAAGCCGGTACACCACATGTGCGTAGTGCCTGTAAGAGTGCTTGAAAAGGCTCATCACCTCACCTCATCAGGTATCGAATAGATGTCTACCGTCAACTGATACATCTCAATATGGTGGACTATATTGTGATCCTATCATACCTGGGTGTTACACTATGTGGTTTGAACTTGGCATGAGTATAATAGCAGACCATTCTCGGCATAAACGGGGATCATTCCATATACCCCCTGTGGCTGGGGTCTCATCTTTTGATTAGATTGCCCATCTTTTCGTCTAGCCTCGAAATATAAATGTTCTAAGGTTTCTCCTCCTGCACTACATTATCTCCAACTCCTTTGACCACAAATGCCTTAGGGACTGGGACTCGACCGATAGTTTGTTGCCTGATGTTGACTTCCCTGTGATCTTCCTTTCTTGTTCCTGTCGGCCTTTCATCATTATAATGACCTATGGAAAGTGTGCCACATGAACTACGAGAATGTGAGTGATGGACCTATCTAACTTTGTCTCTGGGGCCGAGATGATCAAAATCGGATCCTCCATTGAGTCTATAAAAGGGCAAACCCTTTTGATGGCTCTAGGGAGTGTGATGGATGATTTTCCCTTGTTAAGTTGGTGTCGGTGTAGACCTAGGGTGGTAGGAGTTATCTGAGACTTCATACCTCTCCTGACATTCTTCTTCGTCACAGGCCTGCTCATATGGGTATCCTTGGACTTATTGAAGTTGTGGATCGGCGATGTCCCTCTGCCTCTAGTGATGGTGTGCCTCTTTGGATGGGGCTGAGGTTGGTCCCCTTGTTATCACATCTAGTGCCTTTCTGGAGTACGAAGTTATAAGATTCACAATTGGATCATCACTAATTCTACCCATTACGCTCTGGCTGAAGGCTAAGAACTGTTGTTGCATTTGTTGCTGACTTTTAATGAGGGATCTCAGCATTGTCTCTACGACAGCCATTTCGAACTATTGAGGCAGTTGGATCGAAGTAGCCTCAACATTACACAACGGATCAGTGGCCATTCCAAACAAGAATTATCCAATCATCAAAGAGGAAAACAGAGGATATGAAAGTAAAATAAAAATGAGTTGAACTTAAGAAATCCTAACTAACACCCAACTCAAGCTCTTTCAAAGGTGATTCAGCTCCAACAGTGGTGGATATTGACCCTACGATTATGATCAACTTAATTTCTAGATCTGTGTATCCATTGTGGGATGATGAGTTGTACTGACCCCACTTTTATATGTTCATATATAGTTTTCTTTAAATGTTTTATTATTTCATATGTGATATGAATAATGTTAATTTATTATTTTCATCCTAAACCTACCTTCATAAATCATGAAATATCAAATTAGTTACAAACATAAAATTTTGAAGTTTTCGGTAGGAATGTTCCTGTTGGAGACTAGCTTTGACTATTATAATATAACTATTGACATGAGGTAAAAAAAATAGATTGTTGTATATATATGAATTAGGTTTGTAACACAACAAACGGTGTATTAAACGGAGGCCAGAGCAAGAAATTATACCAAAATTACGAAATAAAGGCAAATTTGTCCATCCTTTAAGTTGTATTTTGTCTTATTACCACACCATGTGTTATATTTTGATTAGTTGGAAGGGGAGGTTGGTTTGTCCGACCTACACACTTTGAAATAACCTCCTTCTTCATCAAAATGGATTAAATCAAAGTCTTATAGCCTAGCCTAAGCTAAAAGATATGTTTTGAGGTAGAAAATATAATTTTGTGAAACTTTAGGGACTTGATTTTAATTAAGAAATTTTTAGGCACTAAAATGAAAATATAAAAAGGGCCATTTTGTAAATAAAATATTTTCAAGGACCTGTAAGAAATATTGAAAATATATTGTGTAAAATTACTAAAATGTCCTTTATTTGTAAAATAACCCTTATACCCTTAATAACTTGACACCTCGTGCTTGACTCCTCGTGTTTTATTTTGCCACCACACCTTACACATGTAATCTATATAAGTAATGATAAAACACGTGTCATCCATTTACAAGAATTTAGTACACGTGTTGTTGTTCAGTGAATTAAGACTGCAAAACAGCTCCGTTACGCGACACGTTAACGCCGACTCACCAAAATGAATGCTTAGTCATTGGGACACGTGTCATCACCCAGATAACTTTGAGAACTATAAATAGAAGCGTTAGGATCATTTCTTACACGAAAATTCATTCCAAATATCAAAAGGAAATAGTGATATAAAGTGTGAGGAAGTTTAAGAAGAAGTTTTGTCTTAAGATTAACGAGCGATCCAAGATTCTGAATCTGTAACTTCGGATTTTTGTTCTAGGTGAGTACTCTGTGACATTCCTTGCGTATTTTGATTATATGATATTATGCAAACTATATATATTTTGTGAAATGTTTTGTCCTCAAAATACATCTGATACCGATGATTATGTCATTTGTTATATGTGTATATCTCTCGATATATACATTTGATTTGAATTCTGAAATTATTGATTCGGCCTATGAAAACTCTCTTACTATGTTGGCCTTGACTACCGGGTCGAAATATTTGGGTGGTACATTCCCAGCTAGTTTATCGCTGGTGTACCCTAAATAAGACGTTGTTCCAGAGATCATGATTTTTTGTCTGTGTTGTTGTCAGTGGAAACATTTGGTAACACTGTATGTTTATCTCGGTATTAGAGCGTACATGGCCATAAAAATAAAATTGAATAATTGACATATTGCTCAATTGTTTGATCTATTATGTTCCGAACTGTTTATTCTGAAAATATTTATTGTAAATTACTTTATATATATTACTGCAAATTCATTTCTCTATATACACGCCTTCTTCTCTAAATTGAATAGGTATCAATTTTCTGAAAAACCCTGGAATGTCTGGAGATTGAATCGCATTTGGCTTTTAGCTTATGTTGTATAAATAACCATTTTTTAAGAAATAAGTAAACTCGTGGAGAGCACATACAATGATTATGTTGAATATTTAGCTTTTAGAGCTCTTTTTTTTTAATATGTTGGAGCATTTCTGGCTCTCTTGTAATAAGTTTTAAATTTTGTCTTAAGATGTAATTCATAGTTACTTTTAATATAAATGAAGTTTCCTTTAGAAAGCTCTGATGACATAATGCCTTCATTTTCAGTATTTCACGATTCATAATTATGTGATTGTATTTCCATTGCACTTATTTAAGGAAACGCTTTAAGTCAGAATATATGCCTTGGTGGCATGTCAAGGCACTCGTTCCCTACTACTAATTTGGGTCGGGGTCGTGACAGAGGTGGTATCATAGCATAGGTTATGAACCCGTAGACTATTGAACATAAGTTTCGAATGTCATAGATCCTAAGTTTCCATACATAGGATATAAGAGTAAATATCCGTCTTATGTGATAACCCTCCATATGTCTTACATTCTATATAATTGTTTATATATAACTATTCTTATAATTTTCAATCTTGAGATACTATAATACGCCTTATATTTGGCCATGACTGTAGAAAATGACCAAGACAAGATCAGCAACGAGAACTAATGGTTCAAGTATGGAAGGACTGGAAGGTGCATACAAGGCAATTGAGAGTCTGGTAAAGATTGTGGAGCATCAGATGAATAATAGAGCACTAAGGAATCTTGAACTAACTAGCTGTACCGTTGAACATTTAAGAAGTTGAATCCGCCTTCTTTTAAAGTTACTCCTAACCCCAATGAAATAGGAAGTTGGGTGATGCATATGGAAAAGATGCTCGATGTTCTTAAGTGTGCCGATGAATAAAGAGTTTCATTTACAACATTTATGTTAGAAGGTGAAGCCGAACATTGGTGGAGAATGACTAAGAGAATACATGAGGAGAGTAAAGGATTTGAGAAGTATGGGCATAGATGTACGTACTTATAGTAAAGGAGGAATAATCGCAAACTTACAAGTACAACCCATGTTAATGAAAAGGATCAAAATTGCACAAGTAAATGACCCATAACTGAAGAAGATTTGAGAAGAAGTTGTTGAAGGTAAGATGATTGAATTTGAGATACGAGATGATATATTAAGGTTCTAAGTATTTTGGTGGAATAACATGAAAAGGGAGATAGCCGACTTTGGTTCTCAATGTTTGGTTTGTCAACAAGTAAAAGTTGAACATCAGAAACCATTAGGATTACTACAACCCCTACATATCCCTAAGTGGAAATGGGAACATATTTCTATGGATTTTGTGACAGGTTTACCAAGGAGTTCAAATGGTAATGATTCTATTTGGGTAATTATTTATAGGTTAACTAAATCTGCTCATTTTCTTGCCATTAAAATTACCCATTCTTTAGAAAAGTTAGCTAAGTTGTACGTGCGAGAAATTATTAGGCTTAGTGGAACCCAGGTTTCAATTATTTCTAACCGTGACCCTAGATTTGTGTCTCGCTTTTGGAAAATCCTATAAGCATCCATGGGAACACAATTGAATATCAGGACCACTTTTCATCCTCAAATAGATGGACAATCTAAGAGAACCATTCAAACCTTAGAAGATATGCTTAGGGCATGTGTACTTGATCTAAAGGGGAATTGGGATGATCAATTACCGTTAGTGGAATTTTCATATAATAATAGTTATCAAGATAGTATTCAAATGGCTCCTTATGAGGCACTCTACGGTAAAAGATGTCATTCCCCTTCATGTTGGGTGGAAGTTAGAGAAAGAAAATTATTAGGACCAGAATTGATCCAGATCACAACAGAGAAAGTGAAATTGATACAAGATCGACTTCGAATTTCTCAAAGCCGTCAAAAGAGTGATATTAGTAATAGACACCGGTAGTTAGAAATACAAAGAGGATATTGTGTGTTCTTACGAGTATCACCAGCAAAAGGAATAATTCGATTTGGGAATAAAAGGAAGTTAAGTCGAAGATACATAGGTACTTTTGAAATCCTTGAAAGGACAGGAGCTGTTGCGTATAGAATAGCCTTACCCCATGAACTCTCTAGTATGCATAATGTGTTTCATGTGTCAATGATGAAGAAATACGTCCCAGATCCAACGCATATCCTAAGTCACAAACCTATTCAAATTAGAGAATATTTGTCATACATTGAGCATCCTATAGAAATTTTGGACAATAAAGATCAAATATTACGAACCAAGGTAATTCCACTGGTCAAAGTATTATGGCATAATAATTTCGGTGAATAATCCACATGGGAGCGGAAAGATGAAATAAAGGAACGATATATGTACTTGTTTGAAAATTAATGTAAGTAAAGTTTGGGGACCAAATTTTTTATAAGGAGGGTAGGATGTAATGACCCCACTTGTATATGTTCATATATAGTTTGTTTTAAAGGATGTATTATTTCATATGTGATGTGAATAATGTTAATTTATTATTTTCAGTCTAAACCTACCTTCATAAATCATGAAATATCCAATTAGTTACAAACATAAAATTTTAAAGTTTTCGATAGGAATGTTCCTGTGGGAGACTAGTTTTGACTATTATAATATAACAATTGACTTGAGGTAATAACTAGATTGTTGTATATATATGAATTAGGTTTGTAACAAAATAAACGGTGTGTTAAACGGAGGTTGGAGCAAGAAATTATACCAAAATTACGAAATAAGGGCAAAATTTGTCCATCCTTTAAGTTGTATTTTGTCTTATTACCACACCATGTGTTATATTTTGATTAGTTGGAAGGGGAGGCTGGTTTGGCCGACTTAAACACTTTGAAATAACCTCCTTCTTCATCAAAATGGATTAAATCAAAGTCTTATAGCCGAGCCTAAGCTAAATGATAAGTTTCGGGGTAGAAAATATAATTTCGTGAAACTTTAATGAGTTGATTTTAATTAAGAAACTTTTGGGGACTAAAATGAAAATACAAAAAGGAAAATTATGTAAATAAAATATTTTTAAATACCTCGAAGAAATATTGAAAATTTAGGGTGTAAAATTACTAAAATGCCCTTCATGTCTAAAATGACCCTTATAACCTCAATAACTCGACACCTCGTGTTGTATTTTGCCACCACATCATTCACGTGTCATCCATATAAGTAATGATAAAACATGTGTCGTTCATTTTGAAGAAGCTAGTACACATGTTGTCGTTCGATGAATTAAGATTGCAAGACAGCTTCGCTACGTGACACGCTAACGCCGACTCACCAAAATGAATGCTTAGTCATCGGGACAGGTGTCATCACCCAGATAACTATGAGAAACTATAAATAGAAGCGTTGGGATCATTTCTTACACGAAATTCATTCCAAACATCAAAAGGAAATAGTGATATAAAGTGTGAGGAAGTTTAAGAAGAAGTTTCGTCTTAAGATTAACGAGCGATCCAAGATTCTGTATCTGTAACTTCAGATTTTTGTTCTAGGTGAGTACTCTGTGACATTCCTTGCGTACTTTGATTATATGACATTATGCAAACTATATCTATTTTGTGAAATGTTTTATCCTCAAAATACATCTGATACTGATGATTCCGTCATTTGTTATATGCGTATATCTCTCGATATATACATCTTATTTGAATTTTTAAATTATTGATTTGGCCTATGGAAACTCTCTTACTATGTTGACCTTGACTACCGGGTCAAAATATTTGGGTGGTACCTTCCCAGCTGGTTTATCGTTGGTGTGCCCTAAATAAGGCGTTGTTCTAGAGATCATGATTTTATATCTGTGTTGTTGTCGGGTGGAAACATTTGGTAACACTATCTATTTATCTGGGTATTAGAGTGTACATGGTCATAAAAATAAAATTGAATAATTGACATATTGATCAATTGTTTTATTTGTTCTGTTCTGAATTGTTTATTCTGAAAATATTTACTATAAATTAATATATATATATATATATATATATATATATATATATATATATATATATATATATATATTACTGTAAATTCATGTCTCTATATACATGCCTTCTACTCTAAATTGAATAGGTATCAATTTTCTGAAAAACCCTAGAATGTCTGGAGATTGAATCTCATTAAGCTTTTAGCTGATGTTGTATAAATAACCATTTTTCAGAAAATAAGTAGACTCGTGGAAAGCACATACAAGGATTATGTTGAAGATTTAACTTTTAGAGCTATTTTTGTTATTGTATCGGAGCATGTATGGCTTTCTTGTAATAAGTTTTAAATTTTGTCTTAAGTTGTAATTCATAGTTACTTTTAATATAAATGAAGTTTCGTTTAGAAAGCTCTGATGACGTAATCCCTTCATTTTCAATATTTTTTGATTCATAACCATGTGATTGTATTTCAATTGCACTTATTTAAGCAAACACTTTAAGTCAAAATATATGTTGCCATGGTGGCATGTCAAGGCACTCGTTCATACTACTAATTTGGGTCGTGGTCGTGACATGAGTCAACATAATAGTTATAAAACAAGCATAAAAGATGAAAGATAATAAGAAGACACAAGTATCTAAGTGGTTTGTCCTTAGCCTACATGCACTATGTAAAATAAGAAGTGTATCCACTATAAATGAGGGCTGGAAGCCATTGTAATAGTACAAGCTCTCCATTTGTCTCTCTATAATTGTAGTGTAACAGTAGGTTTGTTAAATGGTCGATCCCTTGAGAAGATGAAGATGATGCCTTTTATATTTTTTGTTCCCCCAGCATGCAGCATGTGTGCACTAGGTAGAACGCCAAATGATAGGGTGACAGTTGTACACTGTAATTCCCTTACCCAAATTTATGGGTTACCCGAGGTCAACTCGATCTGACATGGCCATTAGGTGTGAAGTGAAATGAAATAGCCTACATAATGTCGTTAATCCAGCTTTATTTATTTAATATTTCTCTTGTTTATCGTGCAATTTCCATTTCAAATCAAGCTACGTGAGGGGTGACGTGACTCAAAATGCGTCTCTAATGCGTGATAATTACGATTCAAGTGCAAACCGGTCGCGTAAGTAATAAACTCGATAAGATGGGATCGATCCCTCAGGGAAATATGACGTAGAATGTGACGACATATAGGAAAGACGCTTAACCCTAAACTTACATAGAAAAAGAAAGGAAAAGGTGATGATTTTTGAATTTTGTCTACGAATTAATGTAAATTAATTGAACAGGTAATTAAACTACGTGTGTAAAATTAAATTAACTATGAGTTAAGGAATATGAAGGAGAACATTTAGGTTGGACGACAATCCCCCGAACCCTAGTTCATTTACCGGATATAGAACTTAATTGTGAATCAGATAATTAATTAAACAACAAACTTTTTTAATTTCAAGCATTAAATATATATGAGGGTACAATACCGCATTATACAAAATCAAGAATAGAAATAAAGCGATGTTGGAATAGCTGACACGCGTGCCGCACTCTTAAACACCCTTTTTACCTAGGGCAAACGAGGTTAAAAGTCCTACGACAATAGTAACAACTAATCAACACGATTTAATCATTTATTTAATTCAAGGAATTACTTTTACATCAACGCAAACCACAACGGGTTGGGTTCATGCATCCCAACCCTTAGAAATCTAGCCAGACATGGTTACGTGAGAAATAACGCAAATCTTAAAGTTGCATGCAATGAAATAATAATTATGTGAAAAGTGTAATGAAACATGCAAAGAATAATTTTAACTAAGTAATAATGAGTCACCAACTGAAAATATGAAAGAAATTGAAAGCAATGAAGAAAATATTACTTGGAATGAAGAAGAACCTTGAATTAATCCAAAAGGATGAAAAAAATGTTGAACAAGATGAATCCTAAAGTTCTTGGCTTTAAAAACCTCCCAAAACTAACTAAAAAGAAGCCTTCTAATTTTTGGTGTGACAAAAGAATAAATACATCACGTTATTTTAAATGTTTGCGCCATGCACAACTTTGTTTAAGAGAAAATAAAAATTGAAATTTCGTTGAGTCCAACTAGTCCAGTCTTGGTTGCTTTAATGGGCGAACCGTTCCGGTGTCTTCCAGAGTGATGGATCGGTCCGGATGATTTTCCATCGATTTGGTTTTGTGGTTCCAGTGTTGGGGATCGGTCGGTAGAGACTCTATCAGTTCGGTTTGCTGACTTTATAGTTTTCTTCCTTTTTCTCCTTGATTTATTCTCAACTTCAAAGATGCATAGCTTTTCACCCGGAACTCGAATTCAGATGCTGTTTCTTTTTACATGCTTGTGGACTTGAGGTCTTCAACTTTCTTTTAGTTTCCGCATCTAAATTCTGGATGTACAATTACCATTTTGCCATTGACTTTGCTTCACTTGTATCTTTCCTGAGTTTAATGTTTCTCTTTTCTTCAATTGTGTAAAATATCTACAAAATGTAAGAGAAAAACTCGAAACTCAATGCACTATATAAAAAAGGTCAGTAGAACTGATATGAGATAAATCAAATCGATTTACACCGCATAAGATGATAAAAACCTTTAAATTGAGAGGATGAATACAAATAATTTATGCCTAATCAAACCCCCCCTAACTTATAACTTTGATCATCTCGAGCAATGTAAAAGAATCTAAGCTAGGTCTAACACTTAACAAATGTATTATTGGGATAGAATACCTCTTTCGCGGGCACGCGATTTCATTTCGCGTATGCAACATGCCTTTAAAGCCCTAAGTTGCCCAAGTAGGACGAGTTGTGTCTCGTGAGGATTTGCAGAGAATATACCCACAAAATTCCTTCTCGACTCAAAGAAAACTCAAAATACTTAAAAACTGTACAATTTAAACTCCCCAAAAATAGTCACCGTAAATTCATATTCATGAGCCTCAAATCATAGTGTGTGTGTGTGTGTGTGTGTGTGTGTGTGTGTGAGCGCAAAGCCGAAAATTTCCACCGATTGATCATTACTTTACTTTCCGAAAATTCATTTTGATTTCAAAATCTCACGGATGCTCTCACAAGCGAATCACTCGGAATGTGTCTATATCTCTCGGTATGCGTGATATAAAGAGTAAATAAAATGAAATGCAAATTCACGCACACAAATTGAAAGACGGAATATTTAGGGTGATGAGATCTCTTCATCGGAATACGGCTATTAGAAAACGAGAAACATCATCTTTTATTCCCACCAATTAATCTCTCTTATATCTTTTCGCAATTTAGCTCATCACGCGGTAATCAATTTTGCAATTCGGACTCGATTAGGACTTTCTCGAGTTTATAGGTATATCTAGTAAATTTGGAATTGGTTGGGAAGGTCAGAATTGGAAAATGTCCTTATGATGTCCATTAGTGTTTTTGCGGGCTTTAGTTCATTTTTCTTTTCTTTTTATATTTTTTTATATTTTTCACACTTCTCTTATCTTTTCTTGCTATTTTTGGTAGCATTATTCTTTTATTTTTTTCTTGCACATTTTTATTGCACCATTTGGACTTTATTTTCCGAATCTTTCAATTTTCACAATTCCGGGCCAATCGGGTTCTTCGGGTTATCAAATGAAAAGGAAACATTTTATTAGGCTCAAATTGGGTTACAAAAGGGAAAAAATTTCACAGCTTTTTATGGCTCGTATTTTTGGGTAACAAATGATGGCCTACTTCATTGTCTGAATCACTCATTAATTTACCATATGCGTCTCGGGATTAAATTAGTTTAGAGTTATTTTAGCGCGTATTTATGACAACATCTCACACGTTTTCGTAACCGATCAAAACAAAGGTATTGAGATCCTCAACGACTTTTTAAATGTTGAATTGAACTTTGAGTTAACCATTAACTCGGATTGATTTTAAAAACATGGAAAAAGTGAAAATCTCGAAATTTCACCGTATTAGTTAATCTCCACATTTATTCGTAAAGTCGTCAATTTTCTCTCAATTTCCATCTTTGGTCAGTTTCGGCTTAGTGCACTTGATTTTTACAATTTGAGACCTTAAACAAATTTTTAGTGATATTTTTGAAAATTTTAAATTCCAATTTTTATTTATTTTGAAGAAAAAAAATTGCTTTGTCAAAAATTTTCGATTTTTTTTTTAAAATTTTTTATTTTTTTAAAAATTTTGGGCATTTTGAACTTTGTGAAATTTTGAAGCGCGTGCGTACCCCCCTCCCCCCTTAACTTAGACTTTTGCAAAGTCCCTATGCAAAAGGACAAAAATTTAAAATAAAATGAGAGTGCGTAAAATTAAACAAAGGGTAAAATGTAGTTTTTGTATTAATAACGAAGGATTACAAGAACGAAAGAGAAAAATATATAGATTGTTGTAACAAATTAAGCCAATAAAGTTTAAAAAAAATGAACTACATAAGGAAAAACAAGACAACAACAACAACACTAAAGCAGGGCCTATTGTGGAGGTGGGCGAGAGGAGCTGGGAGTATTGGGATCATATGGGTCATAAAAGTAAGTAGGGATTGGTACACCATCACTTACATGAAGCTTTTACATCTCGGCTTTAAGGCGGACCATCATGCTTGTGTCACGAAGATAAGCCTCTTGGTTCTCCCTATAATCCCTCAAAAAATCTTGGAAGCTCATTTCTAAATTCTCAATTTGACAAGTGAGGTCTTCTCCCATCGGCTCATAAACGAAATCCTCCTCTTTTTCCATTTCAACATCCTCGTCCAGCTCTCTTTGTCATTCACTTCGGGTGTGGGATTCTTGCTCGATGACCTTTGGAAGGAGAGGAAAGGCTTGGGGGGCTGAATTCCGACATCCGCAAGGAGGGAGGTCAGGAAACAGGGATATGGTAGGGGATCTAGGCCTTTACGATCCATAGTCGCATTCATAATGTCAGCGTAGAACATGCATGCAAGGTGGATAGGGGCGCGGGGATTGAAGAGGTGGTATTGAAGGTTGCCTTGTCGAGGACTCATCGCAGAATCGTTCGATGTTTGGATAATGTTAGCACAAACGATGTGAAAGGCAATGCGGGATTTTTCTGGAAGAGACCCCACGTGGAAATTCTCTTGATTCCACGAGTGTCCAGGAGAAAGGCATAGGATGTACACCCCTTTCGTAATTGGCTCGGCATTTTTGGGGTAGTCATATCTATTTGGGCTTGGGACATCCATTGTGCACAATTTTTGGATGAGAATTTTCAGTGAAAATGTGATGCGCCTCTCATCAACATAGGCATCGTCTTCAAATTGTCCTGTTCAGATGAAAGTTCCATAGAAAGAGCGCACCTCGTCCTCCCAAACAACAGGATATGACTCCTCAAAGAATCGCCACCAGCCCCTCGGGCGAAATAGGTTGTTTACCGCTTGCGAAAGTTTCGCCCATTTGACTTCGCACTCAATGTTCATTGGGCGGGATGGAAAGAAGAAATCTTTACACCACCTCTTTTCTTGGTGGGAGCGGTACTCGTTATTTCCATAAGGCAGGATTTCGATGGAGGTGTATTTTATGGGGACTACTCAAGCTGCTCTAGTGGCCATTTGAAGAGAATTGGAATTGCTGGAAAATGAGAGAGAGAGAGAGAGAGAGAGAGAGAGAGAGAGAGAGAGAGAGAGAGAGAGAGAGATAAGGGGGGAAATGGTAGGTGTGAGGTGAAATGGGGGGATATGGTGGGTATTTATAGGTGGTGTGGGTGGGGATGAATTTGGAGGTAAAACAATGGAGGGAAAGGGGAATGGATTTGGAGGGAAAAGTTGGAGGGAAAGAACTTGGGGAAGGGGGGAAAGAATTTGGGAAAACGGGAAGAACCCTTGTAACTCTGCGAAATACTGCAGATCTATGAACTGGTTCGGGTTCAGGGAAGAATCGGTCCAGTCCTTTTTTATTTTTAGTTTCTCACAACAGCAAACCAAACCGGTGGCCATGGGACCGAACTGGTCCAGAACACTATTAAAGTTACTCTTCCTTTATTTTATAATCTCTAAATGTAGGCTTCTTCTCCCTCAATTTTTTTGGACCCTTCCACAAATCTTCTTTCCTATGATTTAGCTCTGAAATACGCCACAACTCCCCTCGAAATACCCTATGTTCTCTTATGATATTCCTTAGAATTCGTCTCTCTAAGTACTTTCTTCCTACGACCCTATTTGAACTAACTAATATACACAAGAATCACCCCATACACGTCAGGGGTGCGACGACCTCTCGATTCATTCTCACTAAATCCCTGTAAATGGGGTCCGATAACCAAATGGTGTCGGATTCTTCAACACACTCCACTAAGTATGGCTTTAGGCGTTGTCCGTTAACTTTGAATGTATCTCCCCTATTTGGATCTTCCAATTCAAAGACTCCGTGGGGAAACATTTCTTTCATGAAGAATGAGCATGTCCACCACGAATGCAATTTACTGGGAAATAAGTGTAGGCGGGAGTTATAGAGAAGTATTTTTATCCCGAATGAAACTCTTTGTGTCGGATGATTTTATCATGTTCATGTTTCACCCTCTCTTTGGATATTTTGGCATTCTCATACGCATCATTGCGCATCTCTTCCAAATCATTCAATTGAAGCTTGTGAGCTTCACCGACTTTGTTTAAATTATAGTTCAACCTTTTAATTTCCCAATAAGCTTTGTGTTATAATTCCACGGGGAGATGGCAAGGCTTTCCATACACAAATCCAAATGGGGACATCCCGAGGGGGTTCTTATATGAGGTTTTATAAGCCCATAGTGCATCATTCAATCATAGGGAGCAATGTTTCGAATTAGGATCTACGGTTTGTTTGAGAATGTTCTTGATTTTCTGATTTTCTAGCTCGGCTTTCCCACTTGTTGAGGGGTGATAAGTCGTCCCAACCTTGTGAACGACTACATACTTTCTCATATGTTTTAGAAACAGTCGATTACAAAAGTGCTTACCATTACTAATAATTTCCTTTGGCACCAAAGCGAGAGAGTATGTGTTCTTGCAAGAACTTAATCACCACCTTGTTGTAATTAGTTTTGGTATCTATGGCCTCTACCCATTTTGACATATAATCTACCGCAATGAGGATGTATAAGAAACCAAAGGAGGGAGGGAAAGGGCCCATGAAGTCAATATCGCAACAATCAAAAATTTTAATGACGAGTTAATGGCATCATGTCTCGTCGGATGATGTCTCCCATTCTTTGATATCTATCACAAGATTGGCAATACGCGTTTACATTTTGAAAAATTCTGGGCCAATATAGACCTCTTTGGAGAATCTTAGCGGCCGTCTTTTTCGTTGAAAAATGGCCTCTACATGCTTTCGTACGACAAAAACGGATGACACTTGGAATCTCATCATCCGGTACAAAAAGTAGGATGATTTGGTCCGCGCAATATTTAAATAGGAATGGAACATCGTAGAAAAACATGCGTGACCAAGTAATGAAGTTCTTCTTCTCTTGTGGTGTCCAATCGGGAGTGATGGCTCCCGTGAGAATATAATTATCTATGTTCACAAACTAGGGGAGAGAAGAAGTGGTAAATAATTACTCATTCGAAAAATATTCATCTATGGGTATGGGATCACTAGACACGTCGGATGAAAGTAGGGACAAGTGGTCAGCAACGACG
The DNA here is from genome assembly GCA_949130495.1 of Sambucus nigra. Lineage (NCBI taxonomy): Eukaryota > Viridiplantae > Streptophyta > Magnoliopsida > Dipsacales > Adoxaceae > Sambucus > Sambucus nigra. Next base: position 68,305,123 of record OX422223.1, on the reverse strand, counting down.
ATTTCTACTCCTTTCTTGTGTTTTATAAAGATATTGAACTCTTGTAGGAGTAGGATCCACCTTATGAAGCCTAGCTTAACATCCTTCTTGGCAAGGAGATATTTTAGCACCGTGTGGTCTGTAAAACAAGTGATGGGCGAACCAGTGAGGTAAGAGCAAAATTTATCTGGGGAAAAAACTACCGCTAGCAATTATTTCTCTATGGTGGAGTAATTAAGTTTTATTCCGGTTAACGTTCGACTAGCGTAATAGATTATATGAGACTTCTTGTCTTTTCTTTAGCCCAAAACATCCCTTATAGCATAATCATTGGTATCACACATAAGCTCGAATGGAAGGGATCAATCCAGAGCTTGCATAATGGGAGCAAAAATAAGTATTCTTTTCAATCTATCAAAAGCATTTTGGCATGCTTCATTCCACTAAAAGGGGGCATCCTTCATAAGGAGGTTACTCAAGGGTCCAGCGATGGCACTAAAATCCTTAATAAACCTTCTATAAAAATTTGCGTGGCCTAAGAAGGAGCGCACATCCTTTAGTGATTTAGCTAGGGGAAGCTCGGATATGACATCTATTTTTGCCCTATCAACCTCAATTCCTCTGGACGACACTATGTGGACAAGAACTATTACTTCGGTAACCATAAAGGCATTTCTCCTAATTTAGTACCAAATTCTTTTCCACACACCGAGCTAGCACTTTTTTAAGATTCGTAAGACAAAGTTAAAAAGAGGGGCCGAAGACACTAAATTCATCCATAAAAACCTCAGGGGCCCTTTCAGCCATGTCACTTAAGAGACTAAGCATGCACCTTTATAATTTCACGGGAGAATTGCATAGTCCAAATGGCATACATTTGTAGGCAAATGTGCCAAAAGGACATGTGAAATTCATTTTCTCTTGATCAAGAACATCTAGCTCTATTTGGTTATATCCGGAATAACCGTTAAGGAAACAATAGAATGGGTGTCCCGATACTCTCTCTAGTATTTGGTCGATGAATGGTAAGGGGAAATTATCTTTCCTAGTGTCCGCATTAAGTTTTTGGAAATCAATGCAAACGTGACACCCAGTGGTGGTACGTTGGGGATTAACTCACCCTTGGCATTCTCGACCACGGTCATTCCCGACTTAGTCGGGATGACTTGTATAGGGCTCACCCATTTTCTATCCAAGATTGGGTAAATGATACTCATGTGCAATAGCTTAATGATTTTCGCTCGCACTACCTCTTTCATAGTGGGGTTCAATTGCCTTTGCATTTCCCTCGAAAGCTTCATGTCCTCCTTGAGGTGGATTTTATGGGTACAAATCAAGGGACTTATACCTTTTGAACCCGCTATGTTACAACTAAAATCACTTCGGTGCTTCCTCAAAATCGTTAACAATTTACCCTCTTGATCTTTATCTAGGCTAGAGGAGACAATAATAGGAAATGTCTCATCCTCTCCTAAAAAAGCATATTTCACATTTTCACAATGGAGTGTAGTTTCTTTAATTCATGGGTGGGAATTTTTATCATTGGAGGGAATCGTGAGTGACTCCCTCGGTGGTAATTCCTCGAATCTAGAAACCCAACTCACATCTCCCACGTTCTCATCCGACGCTCTCTCGTCTAATGCCGCTCTCCACTCTCCTACCTCTCTCTCAAAATTGGTGTACGTCTCATCTCTCTCACCACTCAAAATAACGAATTCTCCCAAGGCATCCCCACTGAAATTCCCCTCTATGTTCTCCTCTACTATCTCCTCAATAAGATCGATTGGTGAAAATCGTCCTCATCACCCACTTGACTCGCGATAATAAAGATATTTATTTCTAAGGTTATGTTCCCGAAAGTGAGTTGCATTTTACCATTTTGAGTGTTAATCAAGGCGTTAGCCGTATCTATGAATGGGCAACCAAGAATGATAGGAACATGACTACTTGGGGTGATGGAGGTTTTCGTGTCCCAAATGACAAAATCCATCGGGAAGTAGAAGGTGTCAACTTGGACTATCACGTCCTCAATAACGCCTTGTGGTATCTTCACGGTACGATCTGCGAGTTGGATAGTGATATTAGTGGCCTTGATATGTCCCAACTCTAATTGCCTATATATCGAATATGGGAGAATATTGACATTTGCACCTAAATCAAGAAAGGCTTTTTCTATTCGGTTCTCTCCAATGATACACGAGATGGTAGGTGGACTCGGATATTTAAAGTTGGGTGGGAGGTCATTAAGTAGAACAGGGCTCAAATTTGGTGCAAGAAAGACGTTCTTTTTCACCTTTAGCTTTCTTTTCACCGTCAATAAGTCCTTAAGAACTTTATCATAGGAGGGAATTTTCTTTATGGCATCGAGAAAGGTAAATTCAGATTTACTTGCTTAAAAATGTCTAGCACATCATCCCAGGAGGCTCCTTTTTGGGGAGGAACCAACCGTTGATGGAAAGGTGTGACAGTGGGTGGTTTCACTACGAGTTTAGGCTCACTAGTGTCATCATTGTCACTCTCCTTCAAGGGGGTATCTTCGGCCTCTTTCGTGTCAGGCGAAATCTCCTTGTCATTAGGTGTGTCGTGTGGGGAAGGTGATAAATAAACAACTCGCCCACTACGTAGAGTCGTGACGGCTTGACATTGTTCTTGATGTTCATTAGAAGTAGATCTAACACTAGTTTTACCTTGAGGAGGTCTTTGGACTTGGGTCGGAAACTTACCTTTCTCTTGGATACTTAAAGGTGATTGCAACCTAGAGATACCCTCATTCATTTCGGTAAACATTAGGTCATACTTAGCATTGGTTGCATTTTGGGACTGGATGAATTTGTGTATAGTATCCTCGATATTTCTTCACGGTGGGGTGATATATAGTGCAGGAAGTGGTGCTTTCATATGTGGTGCTTGTTAATAATGTGGATGTGGAGGTCGGGCAATGTGTGAATTGGGATTCAACGTATCATGTTGTTGCCCGTAGCTAAAACCACGATGGTTCTTCCACAAATGGTTGTAAGAATTCCCATTAGGGGCATTGAAATTACCCTTAAATACTCCTATCTCATCCACTTGCTCATGTAGCATTGCTTTGTAGGCTGGTATTATCGGGCATTCCTTTATTGAATGGACCACTTCACAAATACCACACACTTTATCTTTCATTGATCGGATGGATCCGATTGATTCTCTTAGTCGTGATTCAACTACGTCTCCCACATGATAAAGATGGGGCGCTGAAGGAGCGGTGGGAGTTTGTCGAACTCGATTTTGAGTGGTAGGATCGGATGTGTCCCACGCTTGATTTATTTAGGCGACAAACTTAAGGTTGGCGTTTGCATCATGTTCATCTAGTTTCCAAAGTGGTCTCTCGCACATTGTATCAACGAGTTGTTTATAAGATATGCTTAGCCCTTAGTGAAAGAAAGATAGGAGATGATACTTCTTAAAACCATGATGAGGGCATGTACTAACTAGCTCGTTGAAACATTCATAACATCGATCAAATGGATCATTTTCTTATTGTTGGAATGTTTGAATTTGAGCTTGGATCGAACTTATTCGATGTTAGGGACAGAACTCTAAGAGAAATTTGGATTGAATTTCCTTCCATGATCCAATTGAGTTCGGTGATAAAGACCATAGCCATGTCTTTGCTTTATCCTTCAAGGAGAAGGGAAAAAATTTAAGGCGAATGACATCTTATGTGCAAGCTTCATTGCTAAAGGTATCGCATGCCTCTTCGAACTCATGAATGTGAAGATAAGCCTTTTTCGAATCCATACCATGAAAAATGGGAAGAATCTGGATCATCCAATTGCAGAAATGAAATTGCCCGCATTATATAAAAGAATATGCATCTCGGAGTGACGGTTTGATCAGGATATAGGATTTATTTCATGGGACGATATGACATTACAACCTCACCCATACCAAAACTAGTGTTATCTGACATGGCTCTCTCTCTAATTGATTCGAATTCCTCATTCGACATGCTCGGAGTGTGACTCAATGTGTGACTTCCGATAGACTTAGGCGGTGTAGGAGGTGGAACCCAGAACTAAGGAATGTTTAGAGTGTGTGGGCTATCTGGATTGCACTCACCTAGAGGATTCTCATAAATTTGGGTAGGAGAATATTGTGGAGTTTGTTGAATATTTTTCATAAAAGGCTTTTAAGAGATGCTATATTTTTTTTATGATTTTTCTGATTTTTTTCGATTTTATGATTTTTTTTTGGCTTTTTAAGAATTGGAGTCAAATTTTAGATTAACTCAACCTAACCTAAAAGTCTACCTAGATCCCCAACAACGGCGCCAAAAACTTAACATGACTCAAAATGTCTCTAGTACATGTTAATTACGATTCTAGTGCACACCAGTCGCGTTAGTAATAAACCCGATAAGACAGGGTCGAATCTTCAAGGAAATAGGACATAGAATGTGACCAAAGATAGGAAATACGCTTAACCCTAAACAGACTCAGAAAAGAAAGGAAAAGTTGATGAGTTTTGAATTTTATCTATGAACTAATGCAAATTAATTGAACAAGTAATTAAACTATGTATGCAAAATTAAACTAGCTATGAATTAAGGAATATAAAGGAGAAATTTAGGCTGGATTACAATCCCCCAAACCTTAGTACATTTACCAGATATAAAACTTAATTGTGAATCAGATAATTAATTAAACCATAGATTTGATTAATTTCAAGCATTACATATATGAGGGTACAAGGCCGCATCATACATAATCAAGAATAGAATTAAAGCGGTGTTGGAATAGCTGACATGCGCGTCACACTCTTAAACATCCCGGTTACCTAGGTAAAATGAGGTTAAAAGTCCAATGATGGTTGTAATAACTAATCAACATGATATCATCATATATTTAATTCAGGGAATTACTTTTATATCCATGCAAACCACATCGAGTTGGGTTCATGCATCCCAACCCTTAGAAATCTAGTCGGACATGGTTGCATGAGAAATAACATAAATCTTAAAGTTGCATGCGATGAAAATCATTATTATGTGAAAAGTGTAATGAAACATGCAAAGAAGAATTTTAACTAAGAAATAATGAATCACTAACTGAAAATATGAAAGAAATTGAAAGAAACGAAGAAAATATTACTTGGAATGAAGAAGAACCTTGAATTAATCCAAAAGGATGAAAAAAATGTTGAACAAGATGAATCCTAAAGTTCTTAGCTTTAAAAACCTCCCAAAACTAACTAAAAAGAAGCCTTCTAATTTTTGGTGTGGCAAAAGAATAAATACATCACGTTATTTTAAATGTTTGCACCATGCACAACTCTTTTTATGGGAAAATAAAAATTGAAATTCCGTCTAACCGAACCGGTTCAGTCTTGGTTACTTTAATGGGTGAATCGGTTTGATGTCTGCCAGAGTGATGGACCAGTCCGGATGAATTTCCATCATTTCAGTTTGCTGGTTCCAGTGTTGGGGACCAGTCAGGTAGAGACTCTATCGGTTCGGTTTGCAGACTTTATATCTTTCTTCCTTTTTCTCCTTAATTTCTTCTCAACTTAAAAGATCCATAACTTTTCACCCAAGACTCAAATTTGGATGTCGTTTCTTTCTACATGCTTATGGACTTGAGGTCTTCAACTTTACTTGGGTTTCGCATTCGAATTCCTACTTTGCAATTACCATTTTTTCTTGACTTTCCTTCACTTGTATCTTTCTTGAGTTTGAGGTGTCTCTTTTCTTCAATTGTGTAAAATATCTACAAAATGTAAGAGAAAAATACAAAACTCGATGGACTATATAGAAAAGGTCAGTAGCACTGATATGAGATAAATCAACTTGATTTATACCGCACAAGATGATAAAAGCCTCTAGAATCCAAGCATACAGAACTACTAACGTAAAATAAAAGTATACTTGTATAGCGCTCTCAAAATACGGAACCGGAAGCAAATTTTCATAACAAAGATGAGAGAATGAATCGAATGCCCAATGGGAAATTACAACAATGCAATATAGAATTGAACGATAGAAATGTGACTCTAACGCGTTATATCTACATGCACATGCAACTACCATATATGTATACTTTAATTCATGAAACCATTTTTATTCCAAAAACATTACTTATTCAGATTAATTCACCTAAATCTTGTAAAAGAATTTTCTTTTTCTTAACTTGACATTTATTTATTGATTTAACACACCCAGTTAAATACTTGATACAAATACACTCTGTTTAAGGAAAATCTATTTCTTTTACCGGAAGTACCCCTTTATTCATACCAATCCACATTAGTATTTTCATTGAAAATCACCCTTTCAACACACGGAAGCACCATTTTAGTAAATACTTATTTTTCCTTTGAAGAGATTTCATAATACACCCTTGTGTTAATTATGGGTTAAACCTCTTTAACAACCCATTTAATCACTTAACATTACCATTCCTTTAGCTTATGGACATTAATCAATTTTTACATTTACTTGTCCGTGTTATCCTTTACCGAAATATTTATTAATTCATTCAAGTTAGGCTTCCTTTTTACATATCCACCACACAACCCATTTCTTGACATGTTCCACTTTTCATTATCATTTTTTGGAATCTTCCAATATCCGCATATTTTAACGGGCTCCACACCGCCAGCTATGCTACTATATGCTTTGGACAGTAATTTTGGCTCTTTCACCCCAGGGTGTAATACCCTGTATTTTTATGCTTTCTAAATTTGGGGATTTATTAAATTTAATGTGAGTTATTAATTTAATATAAATCGGGAAATTTATTATTTTTATAATTACTAACGCGATGTGAGTTAGTAAGTATGGAAAACTTTTTGAATATTACTAATGAGCAAAGTAATATATGATATTAGTTCTATTTAATGTCACAAGTGAATAAAATGATAATTTTGGAAATTTAAGTCGGGACGAAAATTTAAGTCGGGACGCGCCTGTGTCGTGTCGGGACTAAATATTGATTAATAAAAGTTTATAAATTATAATTCATCCGTATGGTCATTTCGAGTGCGCCAAAGTGTCCGGAAGGGTCGAGATAGTCAAAAATATGTACCCGGGCGTTTAGTTTGGGTCTCGGGGCGTTTTTAGGCCTATTTAGCACCCCAGGAGGGCGTTTTGGACATTTCGTAATTTTGGGTAATTAAACCCACGAAAATTACAAGGTTATATCAGATGCTTAGGGTTGCCTTCTAGGGTTAACACAACCAAAAGCAAGTGACGGCCATTGTAGAAGGAAGGAGAGAGCTTGCCAAGAAATTCTAGGCCGAAAACCCCTCCCTTTGCGTCGCCGTCGCCGCCAAACGAGAGATCACATCGCAAGGATCGTAACCACGCTGATTTCAACACAAATCAGAGACCAAAAATTCCCAGGCAAGTATTTATCTTTCTTAATTTCGTTAATGCATCATTCATGTTAGTCTAGGGTTGATTAGGATGAGTTTCATAGAAGAAAACCCATGTTGGTGATAGGAAAATTGCATGTAGTAATGATATAAATGATAATCTGGAAATCCCCCTTCATATGTAGAGGTTGAACCACGGATTTATGATGGATTAGAAGTAGAAATTTTGGAAAAAGATTGATTAGAACAAAGTTAAAGAAATTTCTAGGGTTCATGAGATTTATCCCTTTAATCCATGGTTATTGATGAAAATTCACATGCTTTACGTAGAAGATTGTTAGTTTGGGCTTATAATGTTTGTAGTACAAATTTATGGGAGTTTGGGTCACAAAAATCCGGATTTGGATGATGTTGGATGATAGAACCCGTAACTGTTAATCTGCAGAATTCGCCATACCTGTTTGATCGATCGATCGAACCAGGAGTGTCTATCGATCGACGCATCGATCGATCGAGCCCCTGCCATCGATCGATCGACCCCTCCTGGCAGATTCATAATTCCCCTTCTAAATAATTGAATTTAATTTAAAGGTGTAATAATCCTTGGACATCCTTATTAAAATATTTTGGGAGATAAAGAAGACCAGTAGGACTTATTGATAATATGAAATCTTTAATGTAAGACGAGATTTACATTTTTCGGGGATGTTTACATATAAGGGACAATGGAACTAGGATAAAAAGGGGGAGACGAGTAAGGTAGTTACGTTGGTAAATAAATGAGTACCTACTGAAATTACACTTGGGAGTATAGAGATTCACGAGTATCACTTGATAAGTTGGAATAATCCCGTAAATTAAGAAAAGAGGCAAACGTTATACGTGATAACTAAATAACGAATGATACGGACAGATGTCATAATTATGGGTTATGAGATGAACCTAAATTTGATATGGAAATAGTGGTATATTTATATGACTGTGTTTATGCATATATTATATACGTGTGAAAATCATGCCCGCGCTACTTGCTATCCCTGAGGTTACCGCGCTGGGACAGTTTTATCTCGATGGGACCTTTATGGGGGATATTGACTCGTACCCTAGAAGATAGAAATCCTTCGGTACAGGCTATCAAATTGATAGTTTAGACGGTCCTAAGAGACGTGGGGGCATGTGCTGATCTCTTAGAGACCAGGAATCTATGCTTCGCCTCAATGTTGTTTGTGTTTATTAATACAGTTCGAGAGTGATTCCAAACTTGTATTTCCCTTAGTACGAGTGATACGGGGACTGGATAGCAGAGTATGCCCGCACCATAATTTTTATGTGGGGTGCCGTTAGAATATATATATTACATGAATATTTAATATATATATTAAATTCTGGAATTTGGGAACTACCTACTGTGTTTATGGTAAGTAAGATATGAATAATTATTTCAACTTGGGAATAAGTGTTTGAAAAGTATAATATATTGCGGAGATACTTTATTAGTAAATAAGGTTAAATGAGAACTATGTTGTTAAATGAAATGAACCTCTTAAACAGTTGAATTTGTCAGTTTAAATCTTACGAGTGACATAAGATAAGATAAGTTAAACCGTTGGGAAGGTTAGTACGATAGGCGTGCACATTAGAAGAGAGGTGATAATTTCTCAAGGGAGTGTCGCGCTAATATGTTGTTGCATTGGCCAGTAAACATTTTAAATACTTGCTAAACAAATTTTAAATCGTTTTTACAATCGGGCTCTGAACCGTTTTCATTTCTTTTCTCTCTTGTATATATATATATATATGTGTATATATTACAGGTGCCTAGCCACAGGGGCGTCTTGCATAAGATCCTTTGGAAGGAACGCGCTGCAGCTTAGGTGGGAGTTGCAGGCCTCTTGCTTAGACGACCTCATTTCTTGATTCCACTTCTAGCATTTATTTTATCAGTTGGGCATGTGTCGCCCTTTTCCATTATTCGGTTGTTTTATTGGATATTTTAATTCATTTATTTCCAGTATTTGCACTTTGGGATTGATTAATGTCAGGATGTTTTTCCTTTAAGTTTTAATGTTGGGATTTATTTGTTGAATGTTTAACTCTTTGGGATTTTAAGTTACAGGATAATTGTTGTGTGATTCTTTAAATTGTGAATTATGTAAAGTTTTAAAATATTGGTTTTGAATAAAATTTGGAAAGTAATATTTAAAATGGTTTTGACACTTAGCTTAATTATTTAGGGTGTTTAAATTGGAAATTTTATTTTGACGATAGTGATGCTAAGAATGAACCAACTGTTCACCTTGATTTTAATTTAATAAAGGAGTGGTCGTCTGGTATTTAATTAGGCGGGGTGTCACACAGGGCTCGAAGCCCTTCTTAATTATCCTGATGTCATCAAATCCCATATTCATGTGTTTTAACATTTAAATAAATGTCCACATTATCCCCCCTTTTCCTTTACCGGCCAAGACAAAACTCATGGTTTCACCTCGACTTGTGTCACACTTTAAAATCGTCATTTCATGTCCTTTTTACTCTAACATTGATTTTATCCCCAAAATCATGTCATTTAGGACCCTTTCTGCAATACCTTTTCCAATATTTTTATTTCATAAAAATGTTTCACTTTAAGTAAAATTACCATTTTACCCATTTATTTTCAAACTTAACTTTTCCTCCATTTTCAGAAGTGTTATTTTCTAAAAAAAAAAGCCTTAAGTTACCCACACTAACTTCTTAAGTGTTTTAACACGTTAACATCTAGGATACTAAGACTACTTTATAGAAAAATTAATTTTCTTTAATAATACATGCACTCTTAAAAACTTACACTTATCACATTTTCAACGCCGTTTTCACAGACTTTACGGGCTGAAATTTCTATTTTCCTTATCTCATGTTTAAACCGAACAAAACCCTTATTAAACTTTTTTATATGCTCAACATCAAAATACTACAAGTTTATATGCATGAGAAGGTGGATTTTAAGTCCAAAAATCCTATTAAATGGGTCTAACATGTGATTTATTCTAGAAATTTCATAACACTTGCAAAAATACACATTTCAAAGACTAAAAGATATTTTTATTCTTCAAAGCTCAAACAATGCCCAACTTTATAAAATCTTCAAGAAGCTTTAAAAATTAGTTCATAAAATATCTTTACCAAGATAGACATTTATTTCAAAACATTTTATTCCATAAAATATTTAGCGCCAAACTTCTTGAAATTTCATCATTTGCATAAAAATCACAGTTCTTCTAAGAAAACTATGAGATATTTGTTCATAATTTGCTCCCAACAAATTAACATTTTTCCAACATTTTTATTCCATAAAAATTTTTAATACCAATTTTTTCTTGAAATATACCATTTTTACTCCAACTAGCGAATGCCAGCTGCCTTTGTCAAATCTGACCTTGTCCACATCTCTAGTGACTGTGTGATAAACCTAACACACCTAGGTCATTATCATACCGTGATCACATCCCATCGTCTCCTTAGGAAGAACCCCATTAAGCGAAACATTAACTTTATAGAAACTTTTACATACACGAGGTCATCACCATTATCCGTATACATTAACGGGCTCCACATCACCGACTATGCTACCATATGCTATGGCGAGTTATTGTGGGTCTTTCACCCCGGGCTCTGGGACCTCTTTAATTATCCCTATGTCACAGAGTCCATATTCATGTGTTTTAACATTTTAATGAATGCCCACATTATCCCCCTTTTCCTTTACCGACCGAAGCCAAAACCCGAGTTTTCACCCCGACTTGTATTACATTTTAAAATTGTCATATCATGTCCTTTTTACTCTAGCATCGATTTTATCCCCAAAATCATGTCATTTAGGACCATTTCTATAACACTTTTTCCAAAAAAATTTATTCATAAAAATGTTCCAGTTTAAGTAAAATTACCATTTTACTCATTTATTTCCAAACTCAAATTTTCCTCCATTTTCACAAGTGTTATTTTCTCAAAAACACCCATATGTTACCCACACTAACTTCTTAAGTATTTTAATACATTAACATCTCAGACTACTTTATAGAAAAATGCCATTTTCTTTCTTAATACATGCACTCTTGAAACCTTACATTTCTCAATTTTTTCTTGAAATATACTATTTTACTCAATATCATTGAAACCTTTTGTAAACCCATTTCTACAAATCATAAGAGATATCATTCTTATGTCATGAATGCATTATACTCTTATAATTATAGTTACAAGACTACTAATATGCAAAAATAGAGTCTTAAACTAAGAGTATAGTTTCCCACCTCAAATGGAGCTCTAAGAATGGTGGATAAAGAAGAAGAAGAAGAAGAAGAAGAAGAAGAAGAAGAAGAAGAAGAAGAAGAAGAAGAAGAAGAAGAAGAAGAAGAAGAAGAAGAAGAAGATGATGATGATGATGATGATGATGATGATGATGATGATGATGATGATGATGATGACAACCCCCTCAACCACCACCTCCTAATGTGTCCTTAAGAAGGTATCTAGCTCCACAAGCATGATCCAAGAAAAAACCCCTTCAAAACTCCATAAATTTCTACTCTTTTTCTTCTCCTAAACTCCTAACAACACTTCAAAATTCGTAGCATAGCTCAATAATGGTGGAATGGGTGTATTGGGCTTAAATATTGGGGAATACTTATAAAATATGGTGGCATAAGGTGGAGACATGGTGGTGTAGGGTGGTTTGTGATGGTGGGAGAAGGTGGTGAAGCTCTCAAGATCTAGAGAGAGTAAGAACAACATCTGAAAATGGAGGAGTAGGACCTTCCCATATCTCTCCTCTCTACACTCAAATAACTCACATAACACTAAAAAAAACCTTTATAAAACACCCTCAATCTAAAATCTCAATTTTATTCAATATGGGTTCACTATAACTTGACACGTCATCGATCCAACTGCCCAAAATGTGACAGCACATAAGGGCACCCGATTTTAAAATTTATGAGCAACCTCGTTCTAACGAAAAGGGGCCTCGTTCGAATGACCTTCTAACAAATTCAATATAGTGGCATCTTATTCTATCCTTATTTTATCTCCACTTTGAATGACCAGGGGCTTTCGTTCCAACCAATCTTCCTCATTTGAATGAGAATGGCCACTCGTTCGAATGAGATTTATTGTTGTTCGAACAATTGTTTCCCAATGTTTACCCAAGAACTTCCATCAAGTACCATCAAGACTCCAAGAACAATCCAATACAGATATAAACCCAATTATAATGATATAATTCCAAGGGTTTCATATTATTACAATTCATACGGGGAAAATAATAAAATATTGGGCACAAGTATTACATACACTGCATGTGTAATCCATGATGAGCAAATATTCCCCTCACATGGGGGTTGATATACTGCTACGATCTTAGTCATATGTTCCAACATTACCCTTGTCACATGTTCAACGTGAGCCAACTGTGTCGAATCTAGGAGGTCAAGGCCTGTCGACACTAAGGAGGTGTCTCTAAACGAAGATGAGGCCAAGGATGTTGTTCAATTCCTGGTAAATATGATCGATGATGGGGCTCTCGGCTTGGTAGAGGTGTCTAAGGTCAACACCACATAGTCCAGTTCATGGTAATATATTAGTCGAAGTCTAGTAGTGATCTCCATTAATAGTGGTAATACTTATTAAGGAAGAGGTCTCTGAGGCCGACACTATAAGACGTGCCTTCTAAGGGGGTTATGGGGACAAGGTTATAGTTGAGGTCTCCGATAAGGTTTCGACTTTTGTATCTCGATTATGGCATAGATTTCAGTAGGTTGTGGGGATTAGTTTACACTTGAGTACATATTATCATCCTCGGATAGATGGGCAGATAGAGCAGGTAAACCAAATTTTAAAGGATACGCTTCGAGCAAGCACTTTAAATTTCAGGGGAAGTTTGTAGGTGCATTTTCCCTCAATGGAGTTTCCCTACAACAACTATTTTCAGAAGTCAGTTGGTTTGGAATCATATGATTCATTATTTGGGCGACCATTTAAGCTACTCGTATGCTTATTAGAGATGGAAGCAAGCAGCTTGTTAGGAATCAAGTACATTCGTGAGACAACAAGGAAGATTAACATGATTCAGTAATGGATCAAGACTGCCCAAAGTAGGCATAAGAGCTATATGGATTTAAATAAGAAGGACGTGCAGTTTTAGGGGATGATCAACTTCTTCTCGAGGTGTCATCCGTGAAAGGAGTGATGTTTTGGGAAAAGGGGAAGGTTCCTTCGAGGTACATTGGGTTGTTTATGATCACAGAGTCGATAAATCCACTTATATATTATTTAGCACTTCCATACCATTTAAATCAAGTACATAATATGTTCCACATATCCATGCTTCTTAAATTCTTGTGGGGAGAGACCGCCTATCAGCACATTGACTTAAGGGATATATAGCTAGAGGCTGATGTTTCATATAGTGAGGAACAAGTGAGATTTTAGATCGTAGGGTCCATATTTTGATGTATAAAGATATACCCCTTGTACATGTTTAGTGGGCTCACCATAGTGAATGCAAGTCCTCTTGGGGGCATGAGGATATGATGAGGTAGTAATATCCGTAGTTATTTTGAGGCAGGTATGTGTTATTTTCCTACGAATTCCAAGGATTAAATTCTTTTTGTTAGGGGGAAGCATGTAATACCCGTAATTTTAAATAAAATTAATAATTAATAAGTTAGAACAAAATAATTAATTAAATGGGGATATAGATTAATTATATCATTAAATTTGGGAATTTAAAGTTAAAAGGAATTAAAATGGAATTATAGAGCTTAATTGGAAAATTGGAAAATTTTTGTTGGTTTAAGTTTAATTATTTAAAGTTTAGGGGTTTAAATTGTAATATATGTAAAGTGATTTGGACATATGGGGAATTTAGGGAAAATACCAAGGGGTAATGGTCTTTGGTACATTTCTTATAAGCGAAGTTTAGGGTTAAGTTTAGCACATAAGGGAAATAATAAAAGGGAGAACAAATATGAGTTTGGCGGCGCAACATTTTTGGGAGCCGCTATGGCTGTCATTCCAAACCACTACATCGGAGGTATTGGAGGGAAATAAAATCAGGATTGACATTTAAAATGTGGAAACATTCAGCCTTAAGACCTTCAAAAAATCATGCATTGGAACGTGAAAAAAAAAGAACTAGGTTTAAAGCACAAGCCAAGGGTTTAGAATACAATACCATGGAAGATTTTGTTGTGATTTGTATGAGGAGAATAAGGTTGAAGAAAATGAAAATATTTTTGTTCTCCCAAGCTCTCCAAAACTTTGTTAGAATGCTTTGAACTTCTCAAATCTTCTAGCATATGATCCACCCAACGTAAGCCTTGTGTGTGGGAACTTTTGGAGATGACACCATTGTGAAATATGAGAGAAATCACTTTATCTCTCCTCAACCTTAAAAAAATGTGAATACTGTTTTTCCTATTCCTTTTTAATCCTTCATAATTGATCATTAACCTAAAACCCTAGATTACACCAATATAACTAGGTATAACGGGCTTAGCCTTAATTGGTCTTCTAGCTAATTTTAGGCATATTACTTGGGTATTGGACTATACTAAGTACCCGAGACCAATAATCAAATTGGCTTCCAAATAAACACTTAGAAATCTCAATTACCCTAATTATTTCCTTTCATAATTTAATCACTATTAATTCCATTAAATAATCATGACTGCATCCTAATATAACTATTTTTAAATCACTTAAAATAAAGATATCTTCTTTGCAAAGTTAATCATCATGCATAATATAATTCATCGTGTTAAGTGTCTGATATGAACTTGGTTAAATCAATTGGATGCTAATCAATTTTAACCAACATCTAATCAATTCCTTGATTCTCAAACCTATCTTATGTGCTAATCCACAGAATTACAAGATAATCCATCGGTCAGGTTTTACTGATGAAAACAAAATATATAAGTTTATCTAGGGGATATCACAATCCAAGCTATCTCCTGGATGCGAATTCCTATGGATTATGATCTTATACCAACTTACATAACAATTTACCAATGTGTGGGGATGATTTGATTCAATTGAAAATCGAATTACACCCATAGCAATCAAAGCAAAAATTGCGCAAAAATTCCAATCATCGTAACCCTTGAGATTAAGAATCTATGAACCATTTGCAAATGGTGTGGGATTACCTAAGTCTAATCAATACATCCCTTATACTTAAATCTCATGGGTGGTCATTCTAAATATATCCTGGATTTATCTAACATAATCATCTTTTGAACTATCACACAAGTTCTCGAACCTAACTCAGTCGAATTCCTACTAAGTTTAATTAATCGACATTATCTATAATATATTAAAGATAGATATAAGGCCAAATCGTAACCATGATTGTTATTTAAAAAATGAACTGACAGACCTTTACTAAAAATAAACGTTATACATGGCTTGAAGACTAAAACTCCAAAAATATTGCATTTAGTCTTAAAGACATGTACCTGTGTATCTAACTCCCAACCAATAAACTATGTTTTTTGCTGCCTGATTGTATAAGGATTAACTGGGTTTACAACTTTTTTAATAAACTTATCACCTTCCCTCTCAATCTCTCGAACTAAGTGAAACCTACTCTCAATGTGGTTAAACCTTTTATTGGTTACGGGTTGTTTGAAACTTGCAATCGTACCATTATATACACTAAAAAGTGTAATAGCCAATTTTATTTGAAGGAACCTCACCCAAGTTACTTAGGTAGTCCCCAGGCCATATAACCTCTACAGTTATCTTTAAAGTGGAAACTTCTTTGGCCTCCTTAGTGGAGTCAGCAATTCAAGATTTCTTCACACTCCTCACACTGACAGCTCAACCTCCTTGGGTAAACACGTGTTCCATGGTAAAAAACTTGGAATCCTTATTTGATTGAAAAAAATTACTTGTACGTAATCGATATAATACTTATTAGACTGAAATATGATGACCATGTCAATGATATAATGGATACTCGATCTAGAACACAGCATATCATACATGATGATATCCACCGCCAAAGCATATGTATATTTCTCATTTCTTCCATCTCATCAAGTATTTTAACTGCTTTCCAGATAGAGTGATTACATACTTGAAAGGAAGATCCTTCCATGAAATCTCAGTGATAATTATGTGTGGGAAAAATTGATATATGTGAATTTGGATAATCCAAACATCTTTTTTATCCAATCTAGCGAAAGCTTGATCATAAGGATATGCCCTGATAGTCCCATGTACTTTATATCCTAATTCGTGGACAACCACGCTCTTATGTAAGACAATACTCCCACATAGTTTTCGATTAAGAGAAAATTATCCACAAATTGTACGAAAAATACCATTGCATTTTCATCATGCTTCATATACAAACAACTAGTATTCGGGCTTTGATCAAAATCAAAATATTGATTACCTAATCAAATCAAATATTCCAAGGCATTGATGTTAGATTAAATACATAAATGGATTTTACAAGATTACATCACTTGAATTTCCTAAGTTCTTACTATTTTCATATCAAGACAATCATTTAAGAATGTTGTTTTGATGTTAAAATAATCCCAACCGACTTTAGCATGGCCACAAGGAAGAAGGTTTCCTCATATTTAATCCCTTTCTTTCTGAGTAAACCCTTTTGCAATATTATCCATGAATGTTTTCACTTTCCCATCCATATACCTTTTAACTTCCTGTAGACCTACTTGTCCCGATGTTTATCCCATGAGAATGTCTACAGGTCCCCAAAACTTTATTCGAATACATTGAATCTATTTTTGGTATCCATAATCATAAGTAAAAGCAAAAGTCCTTGTCTTATAATGCCTCGTTCTAGTTCCCAGGACCCGATTCATATTTTCCTCGGATCATATCAAAATGAGCACCCAAAACACTTACCTTTTAAGATTTTCCCCGAAGCTCCCACTACAATGCGGAACCACTTGTTATCCATTATAAGAGGCACATATATCCCGATCATCAGCAATAGTCCCACTGCCGCTAGGTATTGTATTACGAATATCAGGTTGTATTTCATCTTATATGGGTGGTCTATCTTACAATAGGGAATGTGGTTTATTATGTAATCCCTTTTAAAGAATCGGTCATTGATACAATTAATGACCATTTTGTAACTAGGAATATGATATAAACTACATTTATAACTGTTGAGATAACCAACAAAGAGACATACCCCTATCCTTAATTTTAATTTCCTTAGCTTCTTACATAGCACGAATGTCAGGAAGCCCCCAAGATCTGAATATTTTCTAGAATGATCTTGCACCCATGGGAGTTGAAGGGGCCGCTTAAAAAGAAACTAAATTTAGAATGTATATAGTCTCTCTTATGTAAAATCCCAATATGAATGTTGCAGTCTTAAATAACTAATCATGGACCTTTTTATATCTAAAATAAACTTATTCCTTCCTATCCTTTACACTACTCCATGGTGGAATACCCAGTGTAAACAACTAAGATCTAATCTCTGTCTACGATAAATGATCCTTAAACTCTCCTAATAGGCACACACCCCTATGATCAGATTGTAGAGTTTGGATAAATTTACCTCACTTATGCACCACCTTTGAACTAATCAAAGGCTTCAGACTTATGGTGAATAAGGTAAACACATCAAAATATTGAGTAATTATAAGGAAAAACTCTGATAGAGTCATTTGTATGTATTTTGTTTTTATTACATGATTGGACAAGACCTTTGAGTCATAGGTTAATACTTGAGTGTTGACCTTTCAAGTCTATGACATTTGTGATTGAAGACGTAGCGGCCAAGCTAAAAGATAATTTGCATCAGCATGCCATGTTTTGTCCTTCCTATTGTTTCTTCAACATATTTTGTTAATCTCATAAAGACATGAATACATAATGAATTGAGATACAAAAATTTTATGCGTGAGATTTTTTTTAATGGACTTTTCAAAAAAATGTTTTTAAATTTTTTTAAAAAATTTATTGATGTTCGTTCCAACAAACCTCCATAAGGTCATTCGAATGAACAATCCGTATAACAAACTTCGAACATATCATTTTAAAGGTTTCTCTAACTTGTCGTTGGAAATATCATTTGATGCCCATTATAATGAGATGTGTATCTTCACTCGAATGAGACATGACTTCATTCGAACGAGACGATGAATTTATTCTAAAAAATTGTTTTCTGTTCAACTCTTTGGTCCTTATCCTTCTAAAATTATTTCTACTATAAAAAGGACTTCATGTCAATTATTTTAAACAATCCTTTTAAGAGCTTCATATCATAAAATCTTTAGGGATTCTTTTTAAAAAAAAACTAGTTTCACCCAACTTGTTTCAAGATCCATATTCCATTCTGTATGTTTAAGTGAGATTTTATTTTTTCGCCAACATGGTTTACTATTCATCTTGTTGAGTATTTATTTTTTGCAGTGGATTTAGTACCTAGTTTGTTTACATACTATGGACTGTATGTGTGACGGTTCCTGAACCTATATCGGTGGATATCGAGACTTATATGGACTCACGCATTGTGGCACTCCGTAGGTGGACTTCTGCATATCATTGTGGAGGAGAGATCGAAGGAAAGAAGATGCGTCAAGTCTTGTGAGGGAGTCAAGTCATTGTGTATGTCATCTATTTAACTTGTGAAATTCCTCATCATAGTGAATTTCATTGGCTAGTCTGTCTGAGGTTTTTCCCATCTGGGGACTCGTTCGAACCTCGTTGGAACCCATCTTTGAACGACCTTCGATTCTCATTCGAACCACTACAACCTCATTCAAATTATACAGGGATCTCATTTGAAAAACTTTGAGTTCTTGTAAACCACCCAGATTTCTCAACTCTTCAACTTTACCTAATAACTTCCAGTAATCACTAACAATGCCCGAAGAATAATCAATATATCATTAGAAGTCCATATTAGTGATCTAAATCCCAAGGGTTTCACATTATTATAATTTTCACTGGAAAAATAATAAAATATTGGGCACAGATATTACATTCTTACCTCCTTAGGAAATTTCATCCCCGAAATTATCGATTCGCCAATTCCTCAAGTTCATTGGATTTACCAACTCTAACTCTAGGTCATAAAAATCTTCCAAGAAAAAATCATTGAAGTTCTTCATAGCTAAAATCACATCATACGCCCTAACATAGGGGTTGTCACCAAAAGTTAAACATGTAACATGATTTAACGCTCACCAACATGCTAACCATCAACGCTGCATTACTATCCCCGAGTATCCACTAACCTGACAATCATGTTCCATCATATCCCAAGACTACCTTTATAATACCCTAAAGCATATGGGAGCCTCTAACATCAACCCTCTCTAGTGATTGATATTCACCCAATAGCGAACTATAATACAAATCATCCTCAAACTCATCATCAAGAACTATCTCGAATCTAAGGACTACATATTTCGAGTTTACTCAAATCCTTGGGTCATCATGACCACATAAACTCATTTAAGCTCGATGCTAACATCATACTGTAAGTAACTCACTCTATGGAGAAACACACCGACCAAATCGTCATCATGTGCTCGGTTGATAACTTTCATTGTGTCACTCTGATGACCTTAGTATTACTCTAGGCTTCTAACTTTAGAGCACTCACTTGACTATCACACCAATTCACTCATCGTCGTAAAGTAACATTGTGTGCTAAGTTTCCTCGAGTTCTAACACCATACAATGTCCTCAAGTCACCATCCTCCTCTTTACAACTAGAGCCATTGACTGCCATAATAGTCAATCCTAAGGTCGCTAATCCTAAGGACAGCGAATACTATGAGCAAGCCATGCGATCGAAAGCATAGCCACCCATACACGGAACTTTGTATAACTGCAAGGATACCTAAGATAAAGGTTCACCCATTTGCCAAGCTGCATTGACCATGCCAAGTCCTCCTGCACTTTATTAGGCCTAATCACGCATACTATGACATGGTACAAATTCCGAGCTACCGTAGTCGTGGGAATACCAATCCTCAATTATCGAAATCTAAAGATATACACACACACTAATTAAAGGAACAATCAACCGTTTTGAGATAATCCCATCCGTACACGTCAGATAATGGTTTACAAAAAGCAAACCTAAACTGCATGCTTCAAAGTTTATGACTCCTCCCAAACATTATCACTAGTACTAACCTAGCTATACACCCTGACTCAAGTCACCAACTGTGATGAATCAAATCACAACCATTCACCCTCACAAAACAAAAGCAACGTATGAACCTGTTGTTCTCTAGAAAGTCAAATGCCAGACTTCCCTCCATAAGAGTAAGGCTCTCCCCCTCACATCCTTGGCACGCGTGAACCACTCCGACTGGCAAATGCCTAACACCTATATCAAAGCCTACCTTGTCCACATCTCTAGTGACATCGTGACTAACCTAACACACCTAGGTGATTGTCATGCCATGATCGCATCCTAACGTCTCCCTAAAAAGAACCCCGTTAAGTGAACCGTTCATCTTATAATTAACCTTCAATTACACAAGGTTATTACTGAGCTTATCTTTGAGTTCTACCTAAAGTGAATTTACGTGATGGCCACACTAATATTCATTAGCATTCCAAGGGTAGTAGGTACCACGCAGAGCTACACCATCTAATATGTATCGACTTGGCAAGATATGCCAACAACTAGCCCCTACCTTTCTAGGGTTATCCTAACTAATGTTGTCACCACATGCTAACATTCTAGTCCCTCTTCGAAATCCCCTTTAAGGTGCCATTTTCAAGTTTTTACTATGACATCATCAACCTAAGTACCAAATACATTTCCTAACACTCCACAAAATCAAGTATCACACTGCCTACACTAATAATCTCATGACACCTGAGCATCATGCCCACTCATGACACAAGCTTTTAATTTTTCTTAGAAGTCTACCTCACCTATCTGTACCAAATCGTATGATAGCACCGGGCACGCACACCATTCGACTCTTTTAAATCTCAATCAATAACCTGAGATCATTACCTAACCTTCAATACGAACATCACTGGGGCACTAGCACTTCTTTATTTCGGACTTAACTAGTTTCCTAAGGACACGAAACGTACTCCACGTAAAATTCCTCAAAACCTGACAAGATTTTATCATTCATGACTTTCTCATTGTAGGTGAGCTCCACAAACTTCTCAATACCCACATCATGATTACTGGGTCTCATAAATACACTACTCTAAGAGCCTCTATATATGGCACACATTAGCCATTAAACACATTAAGACGTCACAATAAGTTGATTTCTATTCCCAATGACGCCACCCACAATTAGTCCCACGGACAGTCCAAGATGTCCTTAAATCACACTCACACTAGGATTACCTCGCATCTAGACCTTAATTATGTCATTAAAATGGATCTAGAACTAAGATAACAATCTTATCGTTCTTATAAACGGTTGTGGTCTTAAGCCACATAATAAATCACAAACTGACACCAACACGGATTTTGGTAAGATACAGGACATTGTATACAAGATATAAACCCCTAGGTCTACATCATCAACATCACTAAAGATCCTATCCCTCAAACTCGCACCATATCTCCTAAAACCCTAATATGGAAGACTCTATAGATCTCAATCCTAAGTCTCCTCAACCATCATCATTTCATGCGTAACATACTTATCGTAATTTTCCTGTAACTCTCATCACACCTTGCAAGGTACAACTTTCTATCAACAGCCACCAAGGAACTTACTTACAACAATAGTATCTCACTGACTTCGACTGAGTACACATCCCCAAGTGTTGACCAATACGGTTCCTCATGTTTACCAAATCACTAATTATACTACCCCAAGGATCGAATTTGTCAAATGACATCAACATTATTAACTATCCGAAAGTGCCTCACACCGAAATTTAACGCATCATTATCACAAATCAATATTGCTTAGGTGTGACACTCTAATAACCTAATCTCCATGATTGAATTTATAAAAATCTTGTCTTTCATTCAAAGGATGTCATTAATCCCTATTAACATTTCAACAGACCTCTCATATTATCAGGGGTTAACGTACAAGCACCCCACACTAAAAACTGTGGTGTCACCACTATTGGCTCGCACTGACACATACAAATCATTAACATATCTAAATCAGAAGTGTGTAAGAGATTAACAACAACTAACTTCGTCACATGTCACTTGACGATGAATTACTCGACGTGCACATCTCCTTGACTTTACCATCAAGAATACGAACCGAAATCATCATCAATCTATCTTGGCCGGCCCAAAACCAACACCGACGTGTAAAGATTAGATACCGACCTTGCTACATCACTCCCTAAAGGAACCTTGAACCTAGAGCTCTGGTACCATTTGTAACGCCTCGGCCTAGATTTATGTGTTACCCGTGGTCAACCCAATCCGACCTGAGCATCAAGTGTCAAGTATAATGAGACAACCTACATAATGTTTCTAGTCTAGTTTTTGTTTAATTAACGCTTCACTTGTTTAGCATGCGATTCCAAATTTAAAGCATACTACATAAGGGAACCGTAGGAAGCGTCCCCAGAATTCGAGCATACAGAGTTAATAACGTAAAATAAAAAGGGAATACTTACCTATATAACGCCCTCAAAATATGACACTGCACTCAACCTGTCGCAACAAAGATGAGGGAATGAGTCGAATGCCCAATGAAAAATATACAATAATGCAATATATAATCGAATGGAAAAAAGGAGACTCTAACACGTTTATCTGCGTGCATATTCAACTACCATACATATATATACACACATATATACTTTAATGCATGAAACCTTTTTTATTCCAAAAACGTTACTTACTCGATTAAATCACCTTAATCTTGTAAAATAATTTCCTTTTACTTAACTTGACATTTATTCCATGATTTAACACACCTGGTTAAATGCTTTAAACAAATATACTTTGTTTAAGGAAAAACCATATCTTTTACTGAAATTACCCCTTTATTCGTACCAATCTACATCAGTATTCCGTGTTCTAAAAGGCGTGCCTAGGCTTGAGGCTTGAGAGAAATGCCCCGTCTTAAGCCTTTCACACCTTATTCTTAGTAAAATGTTTAAGGCGCACTTTTTGTAAAAACAAAAATGCTTTAGTGAAACGATATCACCTTTTAAAGACTTTTTTTTTAAAAATCAGACCAATATCTCATTCAAAACAATCAAAAGATAAATGGTGCCTCAGACCTCTCTGCCTCTCGTCTAAAAAAACGTGTGTGTTTTCTTTTTTTTTCTTTTTTTCTTTAGTATTTAAAAAAATAGTATTTTAGTTTGCATATATTCAAACATATTTTAAGGTATGTACAATTTTAGTATTTTTAATAGCCTTGTTATAGTTATAAATGTTAAAATATATTAAAAAAGGCCTAAACGCCTTTTTACACTTTTTTACGCCTAAGGCCCGCCCAGGCTTACAAGGCTTAAGGCTTGGCCTCCACGCCTCGATCATGCCCCGCGTTTTTTAGAACCTTGGTATTTTCATTAAAAATCACCCTTTCAACACACGCAATCATCATGTTATAAAATACTTATTTTTCATTTGAAAACCTTCATAAACACACAGTTAAGTAACTACCCAATTAATCACTTGACTTTACCATACCTTTACTTTATGGACATTACTTGTCCATATTATCACTTACCGGAACATTTATTAATTCATTCAAGTTACGTTGTCTTTCCACATATTTACCACACAACCCATTTCTTAACATGTCCCATGCTCCTTATCTTTTTCTCGGAATCTTTCAATATCCGCAAACTTTAACGAGCTCCACGCCGCCGATTATGCTACCATATACTCTGAGCAGTGATTTTGGGTCTTTCATTCCATGGCTCCGGGCCCTCCTAAATTATTCTCGGGATCATCCGAGACCTAATTAACGTGTTCTAACATTTTGCAAATGTCCACATTATTCTTTTTTCCCCTTTTTCCCGACCGAAGCAAAAACTCGGGATTTCACCCCAGCTCGTGTTACACTTAAAAAAAAAAGGTCATTTTTTATCCTTTTTACTCCAACATTTATTTTATCCCAAAATCATGTTCATTTTGGACCTTTTCGTGTAACACCTTTTTCAATATTTTTATTTCATAAAAATGTTTCACTTTACATAAAATTACCATTTTACCCATTTATTTCCAAACTTGTCGTTTTCTCCACTTTCATAAGTGCCATTCCCAAAAACCCCGTAAGTTACCCATACTAACTTATTAAGTATTTTTAACTCAGTAACACTTCTTTAAATTTTTGTAATAGCATTCCTTTCAAGTTGGAGACATCTTTACTTCATTACTTTCTTTTTCAAAAAATCATTAAAATATAAGACTACTTTATAATAAAAGTACCATTTTCTTTATTAATACATGTAGTATTGAATCCTTACACTTATCACATTTTTAACACTTCTTTGCACACTTTAAGGTCTGAAAATTTTAATTTCTCCATACCATGTTTAACCCAAATAAATCCTCATTAAACTTATTTATGTGTTCAACATCAAAATACTATGGGAATATGGCTTTTAAGTCCACAAATCCTATTAAAAGGATCCAACCTACTAATTATTCTAGAATTTACACGCTACTTGCAAAAATATACTAATCAAGACTAACAACTTTTTTATTCTTCATGACTTAAATAAATGTCCAACTTTGATAAAATCTTCACCTTTGTGAGAAACTTATAAAATAGTTCATCAAATATCTTTAACAAGATAAATATGATTTCAAACATTTTATTTCATAAAATGTTTAGCACCTAACTTCTTGGAATACACCATTTACATAAAAATTCCAATTTCTCCAAGAAAAACTTTGAAATATTTATTCATAATTGGTTCTAAAAAAATCACACGTTTCCAACATTTTTATTTCATAAAAATGTTTGATATCAAGTTCTCTTGAAAACACATCATTTTACCTAAAACCATCTAAACCCATTTTTACAAACACACGAATTCTCATCCTTATACCACAATGCATTCTACTCTACTATTTCTACTAGAAGACTACTAATATGCAAAAAATAAAGTCTTAACTATGAGTATAGTTTCCCATCTCAAATGTAGCTCCAAAAATGGTGGATGAGGAATAAGATGATGGAAACCTCCCACCTCCTAAGGTGTACTCAAGGAGGTTTCCTAGCTCTACAAACTTGTCTCCATGAAAGCTCTAAGAAAAATCCCTTCAAAAATCCACAAATTTCTTCCTTATACTTCTTCAAAGCCCCCCCCCCCCCCCTCCTCCCCCCCCCCCCCCCCCCAAAAAAAAAAAAAAAAAAAAAACATCCAAAATTCGTAGCTATACCCAACAATGGTGGAAATCGGTGTGTTGGGCTTAAATATAGAGGAATACCTTTAAAATATGATGGTATATGGTGGGGCTATGGTGGTTCTTGACTTTGAATGGTTGGGCTCCATGGGAGATCTAGAAAGCTTAGAGAGAGAAGAAAAATCTGATCAAATGGTCCCCAAATGACCCTAGCCTCTCCTAAATACCTAAACTCCTTTTGGAGTCCCTATTCACGAATTGATCTGGTACTACAGGAGCTTGACACGTGGCTTAATCTAACGACCAGGAAGTTAATAGCACATCCCAATTCTACAGATCTCGATTTTTAAATCTCATTCGAATAAGAAAGGAACCTCATTTGAATGACCATCAAATGATCTTCCAATGAATTATAATAGTGGGGCCTCATTTGAACCTCGTTGGAACCCATCTTTGAACGACCTTCGATTATCGTTCGAACTAATGCAACCTCATTCGAATGAGACAAGGATCTCGTTCAAATGACTTTCAGTTCATTCGAACCACCCAGATTTCTCAAGTCTTCAACTTTACCCAATAACATCCAATAATCACCAAGAAGGCCCAAAGAATAATCAATATAGAAGTACTGGTGATCCAAATCCCAAGGGTTTCACATTATTTTAATTTGTACGGGAAAAATAATAAAATATTGGGCACGTATATTACAATTTGCGTTGAAACTTAATCAGTATGATTTTAACACCTACAATATGTTTAGCTAAAATCTATGTTGTCAATGGGAAGTCAAGTGTTGCCAGCGTTTGTGAGTAAATGCATTTAAAATTTTCCATTTGGCATACAAACATATTATAATAACACATTTTAATTACATAATAAATAAATATTAAAATAAATAGGCTATAACAAAACTCTATCAAATACATATTATTTCATGGGTTCATAAAGTCTCTTCCACTTCAAGAGATACATGTAATTATATATGTACGATTATACATATGGGTAATGCTATAAACATGAGTATTTATTGTGTCATAACCAATGGTCATTTCTAAATTCACCAAAAAATAGTGTTCTTCTAAAACCAACTATAGGCATTGGAGCCTTAGAGGCATCTCGATCGATTGGTCGACTAATAGAATTCACCACTGGTAGCATAAGTGTGTTTAATGCATGCGAGCTTATGTAATAAAGATTCACAATGCATGATTATATTATGACACAAAACTTTAAGATACAATGGGTACATGAATCAACGTTCCCTTCAATTAATAAAATACATTTATAGCATATGTCTTATAAATTTTATTAATATTAAAAAATAATCACAATTATTCCTTCAGCGCTACGAGTTAGTACACTACAAGTGCAGAAAGGTTTTTAATTTTATTTTCAGTGGTGTTAGTGCAACACACATGGCATTTTTTATACACATGCATTTTGTACACACATGCACCGAAAGGTAAAACTTAATAATCGTGTCATTAGCACGTGTTATACCTATTGTATATATAGAGAGAGCTAGGATTAAGTAATGATCAATCCTTATGGACTTTTAAATGACCAATTTTTTTACAATAATATAACAGTACTCCCAACTGATTTTTTGGAGTGTAGTTAAACATTTCAACAATCCCTCCCCACAAAAAATAACTCAAATGATATTATTTTGCTATTTAAAAAATTAAAAACTTGTTTAAAAAAATCAAATATTGACCTCTTTTTTTAAATGGCAAAAAAATCATTTTGAGTTGATTTTAAAAAATTTAAGGGGGGGGGGGGGGTCGATGAAATGTTTACATACCCCAAATAAGAATTCGGCTCAAAATAATTGTTCTTACTATTGTAGAAAATTAGGCTCTTAAGAAGTCCTTAAGTAACTAGTCCTTATTTGATCATATCTCTCTCTCTCTAAAAGGCTCTCCAATACACCTCACTTAATGCAATAAAGAATACACTTCTCGCAATCTCAATTAAGTGTACCTGGTTATAACATTTTGGGTCGGTTTATAAAAATAATCCGACACAGAATGTTACAACTCGGTATACTTAAGTGAGGTGTGCTCTTTAGTGCGTTAAGTACGGTGCATTTGAGATCATCTCTCTCTCTCTCTCTCTCTCTCTCTCTATATATATATATATATATATATAGGTCGACTCTAGATTTTGACTTATTTTGTGCAACATACTGGCATATCTTCTCTGCATTGGTTCGTATTTTGGATGATACTCAGTGAACCCCAGAAATGAATCGATGCAGACACGATATGTTAGTGTGTTATAATCCTGAGTCAACCTATATTTACTCTATATATACTGTGAAGATCATAATTACGTCGACACAAGCACCCAGACTGCATGCACTCAAAGTTAATGAAGAGTCCAAGCCATAGATGACTCCCACGTATCCATCACTTGGAATGGTTGAAGTTGATAAAGGATAGGTCTGAACTCTTAGGTCTAGCTATTGACGGAGTTTAGTACTCTCCTACTATTCTCTATAAATATAAACCGTATCCCTATTGAGGGAGAGCATGTGATATTGTAACGTCGACTTGTACTACAACTCTGTTGACCACTTATCTAAAGCAATAAAGAAAAACCCTAAATCTCGTGGATGTAGGCATGTTGCCAAGCCACATACATCTTGTGTTGTGTGTGATAAGCACCCAAAAGTGTTTAATTTATACCCCAAATAGATTCATTTTAGTCTCTAATTCTCGATAAAATTGGCCCTATGTTTGTATTTGTCTATCTTACGGGTTAATATACAATTGAGCTATCAAATTGCATTAAATCAAAGAAATTGCGGTAAAATAGCAGTCAAATTCATTCAATGAAGAAAATTAAAGTGATCGTGAAATTAGAAATCCCTTTTTAGCTTGCCCAGATAACTAGTTCCATACCAAATCCAAGCCTAAATCGAGTCCAAACTATAACCTAAACCTCATTTGTGTGTAGTTTGTACTTTTATAATTTTTTTATATTTTTATTTAAGTCATGCATATTTTTTTTATGATTTTTACATTTTATTCGTATGGGTATAGTTATAATTATTAGGATGAGAGTGATTATTATTTTATGTCAGGAGTTTTTATATAAATATATAGGTGTGTGTAATTTCTTAAGGTTTCCTTTATTTTATTATTTTATTTGTTTTTTTTTAGTTTCATAAATTTAGTTTTTATTTATTTAAATTTTTTTATTTGAGTCTTTTACTAGTTTATAGGTGAGAATTCAATTTTTTTGTTTTAATAAATTATATTTTAAAAATTTATTATTTTTATAATTTTTTAGTTGAGACGTAATATTTACTTTAATTTTAGTTAATACAATTGGTACAAATAAAACACACATTAACCCCGTACACCTAAACACACACATATAACCCTCTCACTCACACCCTACCATAATACAGCTCACATTCATCAAAATTCATTCCCACACCTCACATTTAAATCCCAATCAGATTCTCTCACTTCTCTCACCTCTTTCACCTACAACAACTAAACATTTTCTCTCTCTTACTCCATTAACACCCACTCCAACCTGTCAGCCTCCTAACTGGCGTCGGTGACCCACTCCAGCCAAGCCAAAATTTTGGCCAAATCACACAAATTCGACCAGCTAGCTACCGAATCAGACCTTAGACCCAGAATATTTTTTTTATTATTCTTACCCATATTCTTTCTCATACACTAGCATGTAATCCACGCGATGCGCGAGCATACTATAATATTTGTCAAAAATATAACACAAAAATTAAAATACTCAAATAAAGAACTAACTATAAAAGTAACATGGCATAATAAGATATTTGTTGGGGGGGGGGGGGGGGGGGGTAATTACAAACATTAAATCCAAACCAGCTATGAAGAAATATTGCAAACCTTAGGGGTGAATATATTATAAATTTAAATCTATAGTGAACAATCTTAACTATTAAATAATGTACTGAAAATTGCAAATGAATATAATAAATAAAATAAATTGTATACTTTATAAAATTAGTTGTATATTTATACCATTAATGAAGAGAGGAAGGACATGAAAAGGTTGGCACAATACTATGGAGGTTAAAGCACATTATATCGAAAATAAATTTCAACCAACGATGACGCACACCTCCACTATATCATGTTCAAGAATTATTTTAAAAACTTGATCTGACTGAGTTCC